>OX461808.1:122088906-122517991 GCA_949802685.1 Dicyrtomina minuta | reverse complement strand
AAGAAGCAGAGGTAGTGCACAATGTAAATCTAAAAGAACTTAAAAGAAGACACTTTACACTCTAAAGCATTACATAAAAACCTCATGTAATTACGTGCACATTTTATAACATCTAATTACATACTTAATTGCCCCTAGGAAAGTTTAATAATAGTTTTAGGAATTTAAAGAAAGTTTTAGGTTCATATTTTAATTCTATTTTAATTGCTTGCAATTCCTTATAACGTTGGGCTTCGCTCCACACCTTTTAATTAATTTTAAGCTGCGTTTACTACCATGGGTATTTTTCAAAAAAAATATTAAAATTCAAAGCCATATATATATGTATGTGAAAATTCAGGTTAGATTCTCATGCTAAAATATACCATTTTGGCTGTGAAATAAATTCGGCCGTTTCCTCCGTGGAAAAATATAAAGCAAAAAAAAATTAAATTTTGTGCGAACTGTGAATAATATAAAGACACACGCACTTTGACATTTCACTTTTACCACTGCTGTTTTTTATTTTGCTTATGCATTTTCCAATTTATTACATCATGAATATTCATTGGAATTCTTGGAATTTTATTATATAAGCACCAACAGGGTAATAGAATTATTATGTATGTAGTGTAATTATTATGATTACGATTACATTCACGTCATTATAATTGGAAAGAAAGGGTGAACAAAATCACGTTTGAGCATCTCAGACTCAGAATCTCACAGCTGATTTTCTGATTTAGATTCCGAGTCTGATTACTGTCCGAATACAAATACATACAAAGTACCTACACATAGCGCAGGGTTTAATTTGCCAATTTGCATAATACTATGTAAGTAGCATGTATCTTGAATGCAATTTAATATTGAAATGGGAATACCAAGACAAATAAGAACACCACCATCGTAGTCAATGTATCATAAAAGAAACCACAACATGAACGAAAGTGACATTAACCACCACACCAAACCGAAGCCACAACCAGGAACTACATACGACATACAAACATCATATTATGATTCGAACCTTTAAGTTAGCCCATATCCTGCCCTGTCCTATGCGTAAAAATGCTTACAAATTACAATACAATAAAATTTTCCCGCAGTATGAAGTATGAATGACATTTTGTGCGTAATAGTAATGACATCGCTGAACACATTGCGTTGGTTTTGCAAGTATTTGAATTTATGTCTAAATTGTAAACTGTGCAAATAAAAGGGACAATGAAATATTTTCTGGATTTTAACATGGTATTTTAGAGAAACTGAAATTAATTCCATCAGTTTTTAGTACTATTAAATAAAATAATTGGTTACTGTTTAATTGTGTCACTGTGCAATATTTACATTATAACAGCGATTTTCTAGTTTATTAAGATCAATACAGGGTCGGACGAAGGAATTAATTTCGTGCAGCAATTTGTTTCCATACAAAAACCACCATTTTGATTTTATTGATGGTTGTCTTTTGTAAAGAAAAATGTTGTATTTACATGTTTTTTAGAAAAGTTTAAAATGTTCTTTTTAATTGATTCAGAAAAGTGCTCAATGTTCTATCTACATGCTTTGATAAAAGTGGGAAATGTTTTATTTCCATGTTTCAGAAATGTACAAAAACTTTAATTTACATGTTTTTGAAAAGCCAAAACATTCTACTCACGTTTTTGAAAACTGCAAAATGTTCAATTTACATATTTTTTGAAAATTCAAGCAGCGAGGGCTGCCTAAGCTGGCTGCATTATCCAGCCCGCTGTATCAATATTTAATACAACAATTTTGATTTCCTATTTTTTTATATCTCAACGTAATCGTTCGTCCGCGACATAGCTTATCCATAAAAGTCATAATAAATCGCATTAAATTTTATGAACGGCGTTGAACGTCTGTACAATAAAGCAAGAAAACCCCAATGAAGCCATCAAAATTCTGGAACGTCTGCAACTATGTACTTAGAAACTGGGATCTGGAACAGTCATAAGTCAGTGGGAAATGAAATCGCTTTATTTCTAGTGCACTACGTGACATCATGGAGTTGCATAATTATTATTAACTAGAATAAGGCCAGTTGCCAGCAACTGAATTTGTGTTGACTCGGTCTGTGGAACAAATTTTTAAAAAACTATGCGTAGTTCCACACACCGAGACGGCCCATACAAATCAAACTCAGTTGCATGGCAACTCGCCTTATTCTAGTTATTGTATTTGCCTACTAAAAGATTCATATTTGCTGTCAGTTCCCAATACTGGGGGGCGCTGCCCCCCCCCCTCCCAAGACCCCCCCCCCCCCGCTACCTTTCTTTATTAATATATAACATTTCAAAAAGCCATTGGTGGATGTGGCTTGTCTGCGTGGCTGTTACATCTTATCCTTGCTCCTTTTAGTTATGTCTTTTGGTAAGTAACGTGGAGCTTCCTGCGGGGAAATCCCCTCCCCCCCTCCTCTAACGTCACCTATTAACATTTTATCACACTTGTCTTCGTGGCTGTTACATCTTACACTACGGGAGCCAGTTTATAATAGTAGATATGCCCTTTATAAATTTTGATCTGAAACTAAACTAATTACTGCAGATTTGGGATTTGGACATTTTCTAAATTTCACATGTAAAATTAAGATCCAAAAATTATCAGTTTAATGAGTTTAGGCTCAGGGCTTATAAATACACATTATTCTTACTACACTACTACTTATTTCATAAAATAAAATAATAATTTGAACATTTAGCTGTGGACATCAATGTTTGGTTTGAGTGAATGGATCAGAAAAAAATCAAAAAAAATATTGTAATCAATATTAATTACTTGTTTGTTCTGACTTTCGAATATAAAAAATGAACCGCCAAATTTACTCTGAATGTCGGCTTTATTAGGGTAAGAGTGAGAGATGTCAGTGAGTGAAAGGCAATTAACATAACTTGCTGTTATTACTGTTCCATCAATCCAACACTGTCTACTTACTGTTGCCATAGTTTGACTGTAAGATTGTGAGTTTGATAGTTCAACTTTATTGATATTAATTTGTAGATTATCATTATCAGCAACAAATACAACATACTTTTCTTTGTTTATCAACTTTAATAATTTTATTATTATTTTTTTGTCAACTTCTGAATTTGGAATACAAAAATCCATCGGTTACGGTTGCTCTGAATGTCAGTTAATAAAGGCTATGACCACAGTCAGCTTGCAATGTACTTCAGTAAGTACCAACTTTGCTTTCTGCTTTACTGTAGCAAAGCATTCGTAACTACTACTACTTACACTGACTCGTTACTCTACTCGGTGTTGCCATAGTAGTGTGACTGGATGGCTCAATTTTACTACCTATCTACATAATTTACCGGAAGTTTTTGTTTATAATATCAGCAATAAAATATTATTTTTTTTGTCAACTTCTGACTTTTGAATATTATTATTATTTTGTCGCTGGTCAGTGCGATGCTTTTCTATATCATCAGTATCATGCTTTACTATAGTCAGCACTGACAATGGAAAAGTTTTTTTTATTGTTACTACATACTTTATTACTACTGCTTCCATTGCCATCAACCACTTTTGGCATAGACATTGCCTACATTCAAAATCAACATGACGGGACACGACTTACGCCTTACCATTAGTCATATTAGTAATTAGATATTAAAAATCAATCATGATTATGCCACGCAAAATTGCTGTTGGTGTAGTAAACAGAAAAATTATTTTTAAGTTAAGATACTTCAATCCAGCACTCAATGTGACTGTGGAGCTGGTTGCCATAGTCTTAGTAAACATTAAGAATCGATTATGATTATGCTATGCGAAATTGCTGGTGGTGTACATAGTGAACAGTAAAAATCATTATTATTAATTCAAGCAAGTGGAGCTACTTCCATTCCACCTATCACTCAGTGTGACTGTTGTCATAGTAGTACTCAACATAATTTAAAAAAAAAAAAAAATAAACAACGCTGATGCTTCACTGCTTCAGCTTAGTGTCTTATATAAGAGATCGATTATGATTATGCTATGCGAAATTGCTGGTGGTGTACATAGTGAACAGTAAAAATCATTATTATTAATTCAAGCAAGTGGAGCTACTTCCATTCCACCTATCACTCAGTGTGACTGTTGTCATAGTAGTACTCAACATAATTTTAAAAAAAAATAAAATAAACAACGATGATGCTTCACTGCTTCAGCTTAGTGTCTTATATAAGAGATCCGATTAATTGCAGGTGCAATTGCGATAAAATATGAATAAAAAATTGAATGTAATAATAATTATTACTATCAAGTTCCTCTCATCAAAAACTGGAAACTGGAAATCTTAATAATAATATGTATTTTAAATAAATAAATAGGGGCTTGCATTACTTCAGATTAGGATATCTGATAATTTTTTTCGCAACATAAATCAAGCTCATTTTTTGTAAGATTCTCTCAGCCTCAGCAGTCGATATGTCGGTATCGGTATCGGTATCGGTGTGGATGTTATATTGATGCCGGCAAAACCCCATGACACCACACACTATCAGTCATTAATATACCATACCTGGCTGCAGCATTAGTAGTAAAAATTCACACCGTACGGTCTATAGATATAGCTTATATAACATATCATACTTTTGCTATTATTTCAGTTGCACCTGCCAACTTTCCATTCCATCCAGCCAAACCTTTTTTCGTATTTTATAATCATTCTTTTTATACATGAATTAATGCATTTAATTATATAAAATATATTCAATATAATTTGTACATAATTACAGCACACCAGACAGATCACAACGAGAATGACTCAAATTTATTCAATTTATAAAGACACTTTTAAAGCAAAATTCCGGATCTATAAAGAAACCTATAGCCACTACTACAACTCAAGTGTTAACAGCAATTAATCAGCTAAAGTTCAGTGCAGTAGCGGTAAGGGCTGTGTAATCCAATTTAGACAATATGATTATAGGTGCATACAATAAAAGATGAAATAAAATTTTACAAGCGCCTTATTACCACATAAATATATTTTGTAAAATAATCTTCAGTGAAGAATCAAAATGATCTATATACACTTTAGGCTTGAATTAAAATGTGCTATGTAAATACATTAAATTTAATGATGAGGTAACAGGGTAAAATTTTAATTATGAGTTTTTAAAAAGTGCAAAATGTTTTATTTGCATGTTTTTAAAATTTGCAAAACATTCTATTTACGTGCTTATTGAAAAGTACAAAATATTCTATTTACGTGCTTTTTGGAAAGCGCAAAATTTTTATCTTCATGTTTTTGAAAAGTGCAAAATGTTCTTTTTACGTGCTTCTAAGAAGTTCTAAATGTTCCGTTTCATTGTCTTTGAAAAGTGCAAAATATTTTAATTGCTCGTTTTTTAAAAGTACATGTGTGTAAATGTTTTATTTAGATACATGCATGCAGTTAGGACCATTCAAAAAACATTTTTACAGGTAGTGCATTTTTATCTAAAAATTAAAATGGCTATTTTTGCTTCTTCACATACGACATTTGCTTTGCTTATACTAAATTATAGCTTATGGACGGATTAAAATTCGAAAAATTTGCGCGCGTTAATTAGATAATTATTGTCCTCACAAATTATATTTTAAATCCGTTATAAATACATAAGAAATAAAATGCTCTGTGTCAAATTACACCTTAGGGACGATACATCTATTACGTCTTCAAAAACCCGAAATTTTGAACCCCCACCCCCCCTTTTTTGGTATGTACGCCCATGTAAAAGGATAGGCACCTTGAACCCCCTCCCTTCCCCCCTGTTTTAAGACGTAATAGATGTATCGTCCCTTAGCATCGTAATTATTTTAATTGTAAATAAAACATAACGTATATAGAAATACAAATAGAGTGAACGAAATTACAAATTTGCACCAGATACATAATGAAATGAATTAATTATGAATTGAATTAAAGACTTATTATTACTATTACCATTATAGCCATTATATCGTGGACTACTAAAGTAAACCATAGTACTGCTATTTACGAAAAGGCGCAAAGCATTACCATTACATTTCTCAGGTGGCAGTGAAGTCATTTCAATTGATATCAAAAATGATTCTCAATGTGACTCTTGCAGCTCTATCAAAATCAAAATCGAAGTCTCGTCATCCACCTCTTGATATAGTGGCAGTGGCGATCTTTCTATATGACCAACACTAACAGACGAGATTTGCTACGATATTAAAAGGAAGGCAATCCAAAACCCGACCAGGTACACTTAACACTGTCTGTACTCTGTACTACAGTATGTACAAGCCTCTATGATTTCTGATATAATAACGTCGAAGCTTCATTATAAATTAAATATACCAACTTTTTACAGGAGTTATTACAGAAATTAAATTCTTATAAAATATATTACATAGCGAGGTATGCTGTACAACTATAATCTTATAAAATATCTCATGTATAATAGTACATACTTTGTTCTTTGTAGTAGGTATGTTTGCATTTTCTATTAGGTAGGTTCTTTTCTGCACATGCATAGGACAGGAGTACAAGGTATTGTTATATTGTGTGGTACCCATGGGAAAGATGCGTGTCTTTCAATGTGCCCTACGCGTCCGTCCGTCGAGATGTTGATAGAGAAAAATGGCAAATCTCAAATAGGAATAATATTGTTGTAATGCTGTATAAAAACTTTAATGAGTTTCACTCTGCCATTCAGTTGAAGTTGGACGGTCGATATTCACACAACAGCAACAATCCCTTCCTTCGTTTGCCTTTGCCTTTGTGGTCTGGAGTTTAGTGAAGTGCTTCAGTTTCGTTTTTGGTGGTCCTTCAATTGGTCGTTATAATCATTACGCTCGTACAAACAATTAAACCAAATTTTTTCAAAGTTGTTTTGTGCTGGACATTAAACAGTGAACAACAATTAGCGACGAAATTTTAAAACTTTTTTGTGGCTTTTGGTTTACAAAGTGATTTTAGTTCTTGATTTTTAAAAAGAAGGAGGATTTCAAATTTTACAAATAGGAATCATGAGGGTGTCTTTGGTAAGGAAATTAATTCATTTGGTTTAATCCAATATACTTGAAGTTGACTTAAGTATTATAAAACTTTTCCCATGACTTCAATTAAAAGTTACAAATTTTAATTAGACGGCGTTTAGCTATGTAAACTAATTTAATATCAGTTCCAAATAATGTGAATGGGAATTGGCCATAGAGTGAAAAGTTAATTGTAAATTTTTCAAAAATCCCCACAGGTATTCCTTTTCATAAGCGTCCTACTGGCTGTAGCTCTCTCCCAAGATTCATCCGAAGAGAGTCCCATCCCTAAGAAAACCCTTCGAAAATATCGTGTGAGACGACCCATAGCTGCAGCCGTAGTAGATGAGAATGGTAATGCTAATAGTGAGAACCCACCACCAAGAACCACTGTAACCCGACTCCGTCGAATTCGGATTAAACAGAGACCTACTGAAGCCCCAGTTGCGACGGAGGCTCCAGCCCCAGAAGTGAGTCTTGACGAACAGTATAATCAACAAATTGAAGCACAACAACAGTTCCAAGCTGAGCAAATTAATCGACAACAACAAGAACAGCAACCACAACAAAGACCACTTGTGAGAGTGAGACAACAACAGCAACAACAACAAACACAACAGGTTCGCTCTCATTTTTTTACATTATTTTTTGAAACATGCCGATAATTTTATTTGGGTTTAAAGGGTTCGTATTACATACAAGTGTATCGTATTTGTAGGGAAGTAGGCTTTAATTTAAATTTACCATGGGGAATTTGTCTTATTTTTAAAAATTAGCCCCACGCTGTTCATTATTTAAGGCAGTTTTAATGGTACAGTAAAAAGGCAGATCATGGGGATTTTCAGGGTTAGCTACTTTGACGAAGTAAAATTGCAACGAAATTTCTATCATTTAACTCATTAAAATAGCTTACTATTTAGTATCAAATACTGCAAATTTTAGTATTAAGCATTCGAAAAAAACGTCAACAATTTAAATAAGATTCTCATACGTAAATTTGTTTCTACGTTATAAACTACTGTTTTAAAATGGAACATCCCTCAATACGCATACAACAGCAGTTCTTAATCAAAAATACCAAACTTATTTAAAATACAAGCACGTCCACAATCACAATGATATTAGACATATGAACGTACGTGGAAAATCATTACGAATCTGATTTCCTGTGTGCTTCTGAGTTTCTGTTTGAATTTTTCAACCAACTCATAAATCTGTAATTTATAAAATTTCCTCGGACATTCCTGTATACCACATTATCATTAATTTAAATTACATTATAATATGAATTACGATCTCATTCATTTTGCCATTTAAATCCGCATATCTGTTCAGCTATAAAGGTAGGTAATAGGAGATGCTCTACACGATTTTGATTTTAAATGTTCCTGTTTATTGCCTAATGTTTACTATGCAGCTCTATACTGAACAACTAAATCAAAAATCGAAGAATCTTTTGAGGCGTAATATACCAAGAAAAACGTAGTAAAACAAAGTGCACTGTAGTAATGAAAAGTTAATCTTAACAGGCAGTGTAGGCAGTAGTAAGTAGGCAGTAGGTAGTTTAGTTTAGCGTCTTCATTTCAGCTTGTACAATTCCTTTGCAGTACTTTGCACACACTTAACTTTTACTTGTGTAGAAAAATTTGAGAAAACACCTCAAAGAAAAGTAACATCGGCATCGGCATTAGCCTTACATGCCACACACTTGACCGCAGGTAATTGATTGATTAATAGGCAATAAAAAAATACACAATAGACAATCGAATAGCGTTTGATAGACTTTTGATTAATTTATTAGTTGCACAGATGTACATTACTGATTTTTAGCTTTGCCATTTAAAATGTTTTCCCTATATTTCTTTAATTTCTCCCAATATTTGTTGTTTTTATTTTTTTTATTAAAATAATCAATATCAACAGTCAATGGCCGCGCAAAGAAAATTTCCTGAAAACTTCTGGCCAGGCTGACTATTGACTATTCACTAAACCAAACTACATATACATTGCACAGATGTTCAGATGTAGCAAAATTCTTGTCTAGCGACAAACATGCATTTTGATTTTGACTCAAAATTCTGAGTGAAGAATCAAAATAAACTTAAAAAAAAAACACTAAACAAGACAGATGCGTAAAATGTTAATTACAAGTCTCGAAAATTTGCAAAATTATTGTTTTACATGTTTTTGAAAAGCGCTAATTGTTTTTTTTACACGTTTTCAAGAACTGCAAAATGTTTTCATTGAATGTTTTAAAAAAGTGCAAAATATTCAATTTACATGCTTTTGAAAAGCCCGAAATGTTTTATTTAAATTGATTTAAACCGTGCAAATTCTCCTAATATTACCTGTACTCAGAGTCGTGATTCTATTGTTTTTGTCTACATTTAGTGAATTTTGATTTTAGCAAAATTTTATTTTAGTTACAACAGGAAATTCCCTATTTTGATTCTTCACTAGGCATATTTACATTTCATCAAAACGTAAAGTATTTTCTCCCACAGTACCACACTACAACGTTAATTTTCCCAATATTTCTCCAAGTTAGAATGCTACTTTACACACTAAACTAACGATGTTTTGCATTTTCAACTTGGACTTTGATTTTGACTGTAAATTTATTTGCTAATGCCCATAGTTAACTCGACGCTCGTTAAAAATCCATAAGGATACAATGGGAACCGGAATGAATAAAGAATTAGGAAACTTAATCCTAACGTTAGTTTAGTAGATAGCAGGTTCAGACTTGCATGTAGCACCTATGTAACAAGGCATTCATCGAATCCAGATGTCCGTAAACTGTAATGCTGAATATATCTGAGTGGCGTTGGGCTGTGAGAAGCTTGCGTGCGGATACTACTACTACAGTGCTACATACATTTGACATTATACACACAATATATTATTATATTGTTGGAATTCTAATCACAACCATAATCATAACTATGTTAGCTCTATAAAACAATCAAATTCAGACACAGTTAGTACCAAAGACGAGGCAGGCAGGCGGATAGAAAATCCAAAGCGCTCCACAATCCAAAACAATGTACCTACTTCCCCGTTGCCATTAACTGATCAACCTGCACTCATAATTCACGAGAAGGCAAAAGAGATGCAAATTTTTTTTAATGATGATGGTGGTGGTCCTTTGGTCCATTTTGTCTACAGAAAGTTGTACAGTTCGATGATCGTCAGTCGTCAGTAGCATTTATCCTATCACTGTTGCTATCCTAAGGATATATTATGAAATGGAAAGCGATTACATTACATACCTACGTCTGCATTTCTGCATGAGAATCAGAATCAGCTGCTGATCTGATCTACATACCCCACATGTCTTCTACTCTACACTCTACACAGTGTGTGAGCATGTACGTCCTGCATAAATTTTTTTTTAAACGTCAAACGTAGTCAAATTTTAAATGACATGTCATATTCTCTTTCAAAGGGAAAAATTGCACCCACAGATTTAAATTCAAAATCAGAATATCAGATTAATTTACTAACTTATAGCTATGGTCTTGTTACATACTTGTTGGGCATGGCCCCTAATATATGGGCTACCTGCAGACACGCAATACAAAGAAAAAAAACAAAAGTGATCTGCAATCTGCATGTACATAAGATGTAATTGTAATTGTAGGACACATAATACATATAAAGTGAACACACCTTCCTGCACCAGCACCACACACACACCTTTTTTTCTGTGTGTGTCCCTTTTTACATTTTTTGATACAGCGAAAAATTAAATAGGAAAAAAAATTGTGTGAGCTCACTCGGTCATCGTTATCATCAGTAGGCCAGGACGTAAGATATAGAATTTGTAGAATGTGCTCTTGTTTTTTTCTTGTAATGTTTTTTTCAAATTTTGATATATTTATGACTGGGCATTTCCCTTTTAGCAAGGCACAAGCATTTTTTTGGGCAGGCTGACAAACTTTTATATTTGAGCTTTGAAGAATGTCAGCTAATGGGAAGGAATTTAAGGTGGCTATATTATAGTGCTTTAAAAGGTGGCTATATGCTGGGAGCATTAGCATTAGTAGTTAGTTAGTGTGTTTAAGGGTGGGACAACGACAACGACAAACGGCCCTAGTTAAAATAATGGTGGCGTTAGCGTTAATGGGAATGGAATGACTGCTGCAGACTGCAGTTCATTTACTTATTTATTAGGTTGTATTTTGTTTGGCGTGTCTGCCATTTGGATTTGGATTTGGATTTTGCTTGGATTTCCAAGTCGATTTTGTTCAATGTTCCTATGGTTAGTTTACTAATAATTTTGCTTATAAGTTACGATAAGTATACCTAGGTATGTACTACATTGTAGATACGCCAAGTTGCAATATGTGTAATACGTTTTTGATTTTTGCTGTAATTTATAATTTGGGCTGAGCTCTGTCCTGTACTGTACGCTATGCGCTATATACTGGTCGTTGGTCGAGTTAGAAACGATTTACAATTTAAAATTTTCATGTACATATTACATGTAGGTACATGCATATTGGATTTTCGATGTCTTTATATGCAAAATGTTGTATAAGTACAGTTGAATGTAGGGGCAATATTTGTGCCGATCAAATTGGTGCATCTGCGTGTGTTTGTATTGGTAGCAATTTCTATTAGGTGCTATGATGCCGCTGCACTTTACAAGCATCTGTACTGGTTACACAGTTGTATGCTAAACTGATGGATTTTAATTGTAACACTGTTTATAGTGCATGCACCGAAAGAGTGAGTACGTGAGTGAGCGTAGTTACTATGAACTTATTAGGGGTAATTGACAATTTAATTCCGATCGAAATTATGAAATATTTTTATGATTATATGATTACGTTTATGCCCCAATAAAATAGAGCAGGGATGCATAATCATAATCTTAGCAGTTAGCATTACTGGTTATAGAGTGTATTTAGAATTGCCTATCTGTATTTTTTGATCGCGTGGTAATGTTAACTTACAAGTACCAAATAAACCAGAACCAGAACCAGATTACTTACTGCTACTGCTAGTGTGGAATATTGGAAGCTGTGGTTTTTTATAAATGGGAATTCCCATTGGCTATAGCAGCTTATTATTTTGTGAAGTATTATGCATGCAAATTTTTATTAGTCGAGTATATTATGTAGTAATTAATAATTAGCGGTATTTTATGGGGAAGTTCTACAGGTGACTGTGTGTTTTGCGGACATTTCAAACCTATTTAAAAAGTAGCGATTTTAGATTTTTTTGCTGTAAGTTAATACAGTTTTGCATTTGTTGGGGTTAAAGTGCAATTAGCAGTTTAAGCACCAGCCTATAGGAGATAGAGTGACAAATTCAAATACATGTTTTAAAAAAGTTGCTGTAGCGCTACGCCAATTAAAATATGAACCGTGCGGCAGACCCCAATCTAAGTGAAGATATTTCCCCGATTATATGCTCTATAATAATAGTGGAAAAATTCACTACACAAACACTGATTTGATACACTCATTAATCCAGCAATTCAGCGGGTTTTCCCCTTCATAACATATATATAGTAGTTATTTTCAATTTTGCTTTTAAGCATTTTATGTTTTGTTTGGATAAATGTATGGAATACAAATAATATTACATCCAAAATAGATGCATTGTTTTAAATTTTTTAAATACAAATTTTGGTGTTACACGTTGAAGAAACTGGACTGTACCAAAATTTGGAGGTTAAGTCTAGCTAAAATCGATTTTACTAATGGAACGGCGTCAAACTGAATTCTTTTTCCCCAAATGAATATTTTATAAACACAATTAATAAACAAGCCTCAAGTCCTAAACTTAAATGCAAACTGTCCGTCAATTATATTTCCCGTATAAACACAAGAAAAAAACAACTCCCATCCTTTGACATTGACAATTTTAAAATTTAAATTACAAATTCAAAACGTTTTCCAAAAATATACAAATTACCGCACTAATTTGTATTCTATACTAATTTCTTGCTACACATTGAATATCTGACATCTGATGTAATAATTTCAGTTTTAAATTCAAGATCAAAATTCGTTATAGCCTTAAACTAAAAACTGTGATTGAAATAAATTAGTGTGCTTTACTGTGGTATATTTTAATACAATGCAAAAATCAAAAACAAATTGAAATTAAAAGTTTTAATATTCTGACTTTGATTTGGACATGACTGTATTCCTGTAGTAGTATTGTCATTCATGTTCTGTGGTATTGCTACAACAACAACTGGTGGTAACTCGTTATCCTTGCTCTAATGTAATTTCTTGATAAACAATTTGACATTTTAATGAACGCACCTGCATACTGTGAGTAGGCACTTGGATTTTTCATTAGTCACGTAAATCGTAGACGTAATAAAATATTATGTGTTTCATTACTCTACATTATACACCACAAAGCCATTAGTCATCAATTTCATTTTTTTTCTTCTGATTATTCTAACCACTACAATATCAGTCCGAGTCAGATACCAAAACCACTATGTGATGTAAATTGTTTATTTTAAATTACAATAAAATGTAGAATTGTAGAGCATTAAAAATCAACAATGCTCAAGTATGAAAAAATTAAATCGTACAAAATTACTAAAAAACAACAAGAACTATCTTTCTATCTTCATTGTCAACAGGTTCAAGTTTTAGTATAAATTTCCATTTCAAGTATTTACGCTTTTCAAACGAGTAAAAGTACACATTGCATTGTTGTCTTATCAGTTTGACTTACTTCAAATTTGCATTTCCTCCCTCCATTCCTTCCTTGCTCTCATTCTTGTTTTCATTTTGTAGCAGTTTACATTGAATTTTTATTTTTCAAATTTGTTTTTGCCTTTCAATTATAATAAACCACGCATTCAGAGACAGGTCATAAATTTGACGGGGAGAATGACATTATTTACGCAATAAATTAAAACAATGTTGGGGTTAAAATTAAAAATCCGGTCACTCTGCTTACCAATGCACCTGCCATTTTATAAAACATTTTTTTTAAATATTTAAATACGTAAATAATGCCTAATCATTTATGGCTTTGAAGTTTAAATTTGCTATACTTACAAATTAGGATGGAAATGGCAGAAACAGCAGAAACAGCCGTAAATTTTTTAATTGCTATAACTTTTCCAAATTCGAATAAATTCGATTGTAATTTGTTTTTAAATTTTAATGTAAAAATACACCTATGTATAATGCAAGCAGAAGCATAGATTAGTAGATAGAATATTTTGAAACTTAAATACACGCATCCTTTTTATCGCAATTTTGGGTTTTGCCAATTATCAACTATAACTTTAACTTTAACGCCGTAGCTAATTTCCCCGTGGATTTGGTTCAGCTTACGATGTAGATTATTGCAAAATCACATAATCTAATATTTACGTATTAATTCCATTTACCATTATCCCTCTAAATTCTTAACGGCATCGTAAACGTGTAATAATTGCAGATTAAAACAAGAACAAAAGATTATAAACCTGTTAACATGGGGAATTTGGCATCCATACGAAAGTATATAGCTGCGAATTATCTGATTGCTCTATATTCTATATATCTTGGCCATTTTATAGTACCGACAATAAAAATAATGGAGTAATGATGCTTAAAAGTTGTTAAATTAGCATTCTTTCTCTATCATGATATTGGCATTGACTATTTTAATTCAAACCTATTAACAAAATTTTAATGTCAAAGTCAAATTGCCAATCCTTTAATAATATGCAATAGCCCAGTGTTTGTGTTTATGGATAAATTGCATAATTACACGATTTAAAAAAAACACTTTAGTAATTAAATATTAAAGTGCGATTGCAATTAAGTATATGGTGAGATCTAATTGAATCTCTTTGAAATTCATCTCTGGCTCTGGCTCTGGCAAAGTTCTATAACGAGCCAACGATTTTTGATAGTGGTCCACACGCACTATGGAAACTGCTAAGTATTTAGTAGTAATGAAATTACAGAAGCAGAAGCAGAAGTAATTTAAATTAAATTTTTGGCAACTGGCCGATAAATGCAACTGTCTAGTAGTAGTTTTTGTTTTCCATCATTTAAACCTCGTCAGGGTAGGCTAGACAATTAATAAAAAAAATTAACAAAATTCCATTGTTCCTTTTAGACAGTTCAAAACGCTCAAGTTTTGTCAATAATATTATGAATATTATTAAAATTAAAGCAAATAACCTGCAAGCATAATTAATTACCAGTCATTACTGATCTCCAGTCATTTATTTAGAAACACATTACCCTGACCTGATAGACGTGAAAAAATTTTTATTGTAAGTATCGACGCCGCACATTGAAAAATGGTTTGCAATGTTAAATCGATCGCTACGTATTGGTTGACACGGCAATAATTAATAATTAAATTGATAATAGCCTCCCGCTGTTCTGTAGTTTAATTGCTGTGCAGTGAAGCACACAAAAAATTGAAGATCCATTTCCCAGTACGCGTGTACATACATACGTAGGCAGCCTTTGAAGTTGAAACGAAAACGAAGAGTGATTAATAATTAATTAATTAATGAGGATGCTACGTAGTATTGACAATGGCGTGTCTGCCCGAGGTGCCGACGTCGTCGGCATTCCACATCGACATTCAATATATCCTCTTAGATTTTGAGGGATTGCCTTGTTGTAATTTTATCCGTGTGGCCTTAGCGATAATTAGCAATTTCAATAATTAATTATATTTATTAATTTAAAGGGCAAAGGGTAAACTGGTACTGGTACTGGTAAATAGTTGATGTTAGGGTTAAGGATGAGATAGCGCCGCCACGATTATTACAGGTAGGAAAGATAATTAATTAATGTTATTAAATTCGATTAGATCAGCCAACACGCAGCATCTCTTACATACTTGTTTTTTGTAATGCGAGGGTCTTCCTGCTTTTAATTTGTTATAAAATAAAATAAAATTAAAATTGTATGATGAGTGGGACAAGTTGTGGCTAATTATTTTAGAATATTATTATTTAATACAGTTTAATGCAGTTTACAGCATAATATATATGCGTACATGCATAGAATGTGTTGAATGTTTTAAAAATAAATTGTAATTTTAAAATCATTTAAACGCCGTTTAATAATTCTTAACAATTTTGCTCATTCCTTTTCAGCAAGTTAGGTTTACTTTGCGATGTCTTACGTGAAAGCTTTTCTCACAAATTAATTTTAAGAATAATTACTCAATTTTATTAGGCACACATTTTTGCAATAATGCCGTGGTTGGTGACGCATGGTCAAGGTACAGAAAAAAGTACATAATCGTAAGACTCTCGCGACAGAAATTCTCTGATCTGATGAAACTATATGCAGCAAAAGTACAAACAATAAAGTGATTAAAAAATATTGTACACAATCTAATTTAAAGCAGAACGTTCAACGCTGAACCTAATGACTGTGTCAATTAGTACATCACACAGAACATAGAGTCTTGCAGGCTGCAGGGGCAGGACATAATTGCACTCTGTGTCATGTATCAAATGTGATGACGTATTACGCAATTATCTGTAGACAACCTGTGTATAATATGCTTCAATAAAGTGCAATGGAAATCACAGAGACGCAATATCTGTGATCTGAAATCTGTGTGTACGAACGAGTCGAATTTCAACTGTAAACTGCAATCAACTTCAATGCAACTCACACAAAATCAGTTAGTAATAACTCTTAGAAAAGTGAGAACGATATACTGATAGAGCACTGATTAGGATATTATGATATGTCAGCTCATAAAATTGCAAATTACAATTAAGACGCATAGGACGATGGGTATCGGTAATGGTAATCGTAATCTAATTTCTGATGTAATCCCAACTCCCAAAATCAGTCAGTAGCAATATTGCCATGTTAAAAAAAACTATTATTTTCTTGCGCTAGCTAAACTGCTACCGACTAAAATAATGTGTTTGCTATTTGCTGGTGTAAATATTTAAGCAGGTTCTTTTTTTAATTGATCTATCACATGTAACTTTGTAACACTTTGGTGATAAAATTCTCTGTGCAATATTTTTATATGGTGACAATGGTAGTTGGTAGTTCACCCAGAAGCAGGTAGTCATTCATTGAGCAGTAATTCGTAATCGCATACACTCAGGGGGCGTCCACCAATGACGTCTAGATTTATTAAAGGTAGAGGAGAGGGAAACGACCTATGTGAACTCGCTCTTTGTATGACGCTACATTATCGAATTGCAAGACTAGAGGAAAGAGATTGCTTGTTTTTTTAAACGTCATTTATGGACGACCCCTTACAACTAGTAGTTGTTGTAATTGTCGTATTCCTATCGTAGCCTCGTTTGACAAGTTAGGTCAGCTAGTTGTGGCACATGTTACATAACATATATCAGTTTATTTTTTAGCACGAACAAGAACAACATTTCTTTATAGCATCCTTATAACGTAAATTTCCACGTTCAATCTAATCATTTTGTTTTGTTTTGTTTTATATGGGTTTGTATGATATGTATGTGATTTCGATTAATTTAATTAGCTAAACATGAAACATCCTTTAGAACTTATGATTTGTATTTGCTTTTTTACTGAAACTAAAACCCTGCACTCTGATTTTCTGCTGGTGAAAATCTTTGCCTCGAAGGTTTGGATTTAGTTATAAAATTCTTTGACTGGCGTTTAACCATTACGAATTTTTTAAATTTTTCTATCAGGTTTACTATGATGAGCCGCAACAAGTAGTAGAGCCAGTACGAAATGTTCCCCAGTACAGAACAGCCACATCCGCCGGGACTCGCCGGGATCTTTTGGCCGCCGTCAATTTGAGAGAGCAAACCCGGTCAAGAGGAGGGGAGGGAGATGAGGAGAAGAAGAGCACTGCCGCGACCCGAAACTACAGCAATATCAATGAGGATGGCTCCTTTACTTTCGGCTATGAGGCTGAGGATGGGTCTTTCAAGGAGGAAACTAGAGGAACTGACTGTGTCGTCAGGGGCAAATATGGGTATGCATTTTACCGCTTGGATTTTGCAATATTATTGTAAGGGATGTACCTAGGTAGTTTCTATTGAAAATCGTATTTAGGAGTTTGTTTCAAATACTGCGTTTGTTTGAATAACTGCATGTCGAAATTCGTATTTTCGTAGACTTCCCATTTTTCACTTAACTATCTAAGAATTTAACCCAGACTTATTCCTTCATGCAGGGTATTAGGTTTGGTACTGCAATTTTATTATTCGGCGTTGAAACTAATCAAGTTTTCAATATCCATGTCAATACACCCATACTAATGCGTATAGGATAAAGTTGCTAATAATATTTGCTCAGCTATTCGAAAATCATCTGTTAGGAATCGAAACGATCCAAATCCATTTTTAGCTAAATACAAAATCAACTATTAACAGAAAGTATTAATATATCATGATTTTAAAAGCAATATAAATAGAACATTCTGCACTTTTCACAAGTCCTTTAATAAAAATTTTTTACAGTTTTCAAAAACATGTAAATAAAATATTTCTACACTTTACAAAAATTGTAAATAGAACATTTTTACAGTTTTATAAAACATAAATAGAACATTTTACACTTTTCAAAAACATGTAGGTACGTAGAATATTTTATATTTTTTAAAAACTTGAAATAATACAATTTACACTTTTCAAAAAACATTTAAATAGAACATTTTGAACTTTTCAAAGTCTCATAATTAACTTTTTGCACCTTATATTTCATGTTATCATATTTATTCATCAAGTGTTTTTGAATCATGTGTTTTTGAATTTGCTTCAATTGGACGTGGTTTATTTCGACGTTTTATTCACAAAACCTGAATTTCACTTGATAGAGTTTGTATTTTCTATTTGTTATTGTGTTGATCTCAATTTTAACCAAAAATTTATTACGTGGTGTGGAAATTATCCAAATTTAAAATTTCGATATAAATGCCTTTGACTTTGATATCACCTGTGCTGCTAAAAAACCCGGCGATATTTCTTTCATTAAAACTATTTCGCTTCTTTTTCGAAACTTCTTTAATAAAAAACTATTTTTAACTCTTACGTAATACTAATATAATCACTTTCAATTTAAAATCTACCCTTTACTTAACAAAATAAAATTTCCTAATAATTAAAATATCCATTTCAAAAGTAAAATCATTATCATTAAAAATAAGCTTCTGCTCTTTACGTATTTCCCATCCCCTGTGGTAGTAGTTGGACAGACTGACAGACACTAGTTAAACGTGGCAGAATTGGAAAACAGCCATTTATCACAGTAACTCATCGTCAGTCAATGTATTAAAAACTATTTTCCTATATGCACAGTAGTAAAAAAGTTCAAACTGCGATTGTCTGTATGTGAATTTTGAACACTGCTTCTTGTAAACAGCACAAGGCAAGGGAAAATATCCCACGTACATAGATAAATAAATACCTACATATAAATACAACTATATTCTCTCTCAGGACACAAGCGGTGGCTAAAATAATAAGACAAAAAAATATAAAGAGTTTAAAATTCCTAAGACACACGTCGTAAATCGACAGGCATGTAAGTCATAACAAGACTCGATTTAAAAAAAAGTGAAAATGAAATTATTTTTTTAGCGTATTAAACATTTCTTTAATTTTTCAACAAGTCATTTTGAAAGCTTGTAATTTTATGTGAATTAAAATACAGGTGACAGATGAACAATAGGTAGAATAGAATACCAGTAGAACAGAGACATTTATATGAAATGTAAAATATTTTAATTTCCCTTCAAAATTCTCACCCCCATACACACAATGAGATAATAGGGATAATAGCAACGGTTGCTGGCCGGCGCTGGCACCGGTAACCGATATATTTTATGAAGCTACAAACAAGATTGTTAAACGCATTAAAATAAAATACATGCAGTAAAGTAGTCAACAGCAGAAATGAAATACAGAGGAAAAAATGGCTGAGAACATAAATCACAAAAAATGGAATTGAAATAGATACCGCAGATCAATTAACTTAAGACAATAGTCAATTAAGTATAACAGAATTCTGCAGTTTATTCCATTTCCACGAGTATAGCAACACCAAAGGGGTTTAGCAATTCAAATAAACACATTTAAAAAAAATACAAATAGGACTTTTTGTCGGTTACTATGAATGACGCACTCCGTGCTTGGATCATAGTAATATGACTCCAAATTTTAAATGACACGTGTGAACATGTCATTGCTATCGTATAACAATGCAAAATGGCTAGTTCCACGTAAACCCAATGTAACTTAATGTAACAGAAGTTGATAATCTTAAATTTGGTAGAGCCAGACTAAGTAGCCGCTTAAGATTTCACCCATGTTAAGGTATGGGTTAATACATAGATAATGCCGGACCATGATCATTTTCAAAGACGATATTCAAATAGTATATAGATATTAAAATCAATCAGATTCATAATAATTTTATTGCATCTAACTAAACATTCAAAATCAGCTATATGCACTTTTTAAATACAAAATACCTTGTATAGTGTATATGTGAAAATTGTAATTTAGATTATTTGATTTATTTTACGATTATTAAAAGGCAGCTTCAGAGATGCGAAAAGGAGTATCTGTATGTATCGTCAGAGTCAAAGTAACAAATGCCAAATTGTGTAGTTGCACATTTGTTAGAAACTGTAGTTAACATATTTCTTTGGTCACTTTGAATAGCAATTATTAATGTAAAATCGAATTTTCAAACGTGCAAAAATCCGTATTTACAAAAATTACAAACATCAAAAATATATGAAATTAAAATATTCCATCTTTCAAAAACATGTAAAATAGCAAATTTTGATTTTTCAAAAACACGTAAAACAGACAAATTCCATCTTTAAAAATAAATTAATACCTTCTAAGTTTCTGTATTCCTATGCAAAAAATTAAAATCCCTTGGTAATCACTAATTTAAATCTGTATTTAATTCAAATATTTATCAGTGCTACAAAAACCTCAATTTTTTAAAAGATTATAAAATATTTATTTTAATTACATACAATAACTGGTAATAGTTAATAAGTGCTATAAATCCCTATTTGCCTGTTTTCCCATCTATCTACCTACGTTCTTGACATCTTAGTTGTGAGTCTAACCTGAATTTTATGTAACTACGTAAGTACCACACATTCACTTGCAAAAACGCAGTGTAAAAGATATCAAAATTTCGTGTGAATTTCCTCTATCTAAAATCTTATTACAATCCACAAAAAATCTCCTCTCCACACCACACGTACTAACGAATTCAAATTATCTTTAAAAAAAATTTATTCTACTCTGCGATTTAAAGATTTATGAACTTTTCCCTAAAACCAATGCACAGATATCAGTAGTAGACCCATTATTACAGAAAGTAGACAAAGGTTAAGCTGTAGCCGTAGGTGTTTTGACCATAAAACAAAGCCCAGCATTCACAATCCCAATACATCAATGATACTATTAGCAAGTCTCTCCCGTCTAATGAAATGTAATGTGCCACGCTTTTTATATAAATAATGAGATAATTGTCAAGTGAAATACTCACAAAACCACAAAATACTGACACTTTACACTATAGACAAAGCAGCAAAGGGGGAAAATCGAGCAAAAAAAAATTAGAAAAAATAAGACGTAGGTCGTTCAGTGTTCTAGTTCCTTATCACATATCACCATTACTCTAACCATAAGACTATTTCACACCTTACAAGGTAATGTCAATGTGTCAGCTATGTTTTTTGTTTTTTCAACGTGAATCACAGAAATGCCCACAAGCTGTCCCAGCCCCCAGCTGTCAATTCCACTCATTATTAAAATGTTAACTTCCATTTTTAGTGATGATTTGCGTGCGCGAGCTCAAAATTTATGCCCCATTTTAATTTTTAATGGATGTTCCCTGTCACAGTGGTCTTGCTTTTCACATTGTTAAAATGACTACAGCAAAGATGTGTGCATTTGAAAGTGCATACTGCAAAAGCCACCTTCAATTTTGATTTCAATCAAAGCCAAAGCTAAATCGCTAAATGTAGCCGACAATACTTAAAAAACAATGCAAAATTTAATAGAGATGGAAACTATGTAAAGGCAAAAAGGTGGTAAAGTTCAAAAGTTCCTCTCAATAAACAAACGGAAAACTCCCACGCTCCCGTGTGTAAACAAAATGTAGCAAACAAATGCGAGAAAAGTGTAAACATTAAGCGTAACAATGTGCCGACAATAATGACAGTTAATAATGAGATTATTATTTTTAAAAAAATTAGAACAGCTTAATAACATGTTATTGCGATCACGTGCCACGAATGGCTAGTCCATTTCATTGATGACATTATAAGAATTCCAATTTTCTTTGTGTTTTTAATATCGAAGCTTTGAATGCCAGATCATTGATGGCATTAGTGCGTTATTTTTAGGCACAAAACTTATAACGGCGTAAAACTATTCAATAATTATTTCAGTGCCAAAGCCAAAATCAAATGTTTAATTTAATTGTTGTAAATATAGTTTTAATTTAATTCAAATTGTTTAGTAGTAAAAGCTATGGGTTAATTATGATTCTGTGATGAACTACTTAATTAATTTGTATTTTTTTTTAAATTTTCCTCTCAAACTTCAACAGTTACGTCGACCCTGACGGTGTCCGTCGTGAGTTTAGCTACGTTTCTGGCAACCCATGTGACCCCAATGACCCCAAGGGAGATGACCTAGTTGAGGATGAGGATGCGGATGAGAGAGCTGCCCCTCCTGCTCGTGCTGGATTCCGTCGCCCAGTCCGTCCAGAGATCACTCAAAATGTTCTTCAAGGCTTGGAACAGACTGCTGAGGAGAAATTACCTGAAGATCAACTCCCTGCTCTCTTCCGTGTGTCACCTAGGTCAGTGGTTGAAATTTGGATTTTTTAAACAAACATTGTAATTTTCTGTTTTTTTTGTTTTGTATTTTAGATAGTTTACATTGTTTTTTCAATTCATTAGATCATTATTAGTAATTAAGATACTTGGTCCTCGTATTATCAGCCTAATCTGAAGTTCTGGGTTTTTTATTTAGGTAGTAATCTATTTACTTTGACGCCGCACAATTTATTCAGCATGTTTTTTCAGACACTTTGAACGATAGATAACATCCTCCTTCAAAAATTCACGTATGACAAAAACAACTAGAAATTCGGTATTAAAAAATAGCTCAAGTCACGTGCATTATTATTACGCAATAGTCCAAATAGTCATACCAACAAAAATGTACTAAACCGCCCATCCAACCATTTAAAAAATTTGTAAATACCACTCATAACTTTACTACACACATAACTTGCAGGTATGGCACAAAAAAACTTCCTAATGCAATAATGGCAGGTCACATTAAAAAAAAATGTGTTGTCATTAAAGCAATACTTAAACAAACCCCTTGTGTAAACCCTTTGTGTACTTGTGTGACGCAACATTAATTTACAATTTACGATTACAACTCTGTACTGTGTAGTAGAATTTGCAGGGAAAATTATAGTGTTTCTGTTTTGTTACATTTTACTACTGTGTACTAAAAGCTCTAAACCCATGTTTACATGTATTGTAAATTGCAAATTGCAACACACCGGCCGTACAATAACAATTCTTTTATGGAGGCACAAGAATGGGCACTAATGACTAATTTTTAAATTTTAATTCGAGCTTAGCAGCAATAACTATTGGGATCGGCTAAGTTGTTAAATGTCGTATAGTCACATCGTGAGTGATGAGGATTGAAATTTGTCTCTTAATTATTAACACAGTGCAGTGCAAAGCTCAGATTAAAAGGTGACTATTAAAGCCCAAGCGAGACATTGCTTTATATGACAATTTAGCAATAACCATAATAAGCCATTCATACACTTACATTACATATAATAGGAGTAAGGAACCGTTCACATATTACGTTGGAAAGTGCTCCAGATATTTATACGGCATATTTAGGACCCTTTAAAATTCCTTTAAAATTTTAATCATTTCTTTTTGCCAAAGTAATTTGTGCACGACCCCTTAAACGCAATATTTAGTTTGTTTTGTATCCCTTTAAAAATGTCAGGTAGGTTTCGTTGCGTCGCCAGCGCCAGGCTGTCTGGCAGGTGGGTGGGTCCCGTGTGATAGAAAAATTAAAACGTATTAATAACCAATATTAAATTATTACATGTAACAATAACAATTGTAATAAAAATTAGGATGACTTTATAGAGAAAGATAGAGCAATAGGGCTCTACGCTTTAAGTTTTAAAAGGGTTCATAAAAAAAAATTACACTGCTCTCACTGTGCAGACATAAACAGATTGCCAGGCCATTAAAAGGTGATCTCAACAACAACAATAAAAACGAGAACAGGAGGATCATTAACATAACATAACCTAATAGCTTGATATAGTAATGATAATTGGAGCCATAATAATTCTGTAGTGTGCAGTTCTGTCGTTCTGTGAGAGCACTTGCCCCATCGCCATTGCACTCGCACTCACTGCTCTGTTATTACAGATACATTTTTGGCTATGCAGAAATTATTACTAAATATTTTTTTTATAATGTGGAAGGGGAAGCAAAAAGTAAATAACGTCACGAACGACCGACAGGGCAACTATGCAATGTAATGCAATGTAATTTAGTGCAGTTTAGTTATAATCTTTTAGATCTGAATGCAGTTATACAGGTTATAATTTAAAAAGTGCATTACAATTATTCAATGCCCAAATATTGTTCCAATTTTTATAAAATGAGATGCTTCAAAGTTGTACAATTTTGACAGTGGGATTTTTAATATTAAAAATATTCTCGGTAAAAAGCGGTGGCATTTATTTTTTTATCATCGTATTTACAATAAAATATTAGTACAAATTTGTATTTTCAAAAAATTTAAAATATTTTATTTCATTTTTTTTTAAATTTCGCTTCAGTGAAGTATTTAACAATTAACTTGAATTAAAGAAAAATATTTCCCGGTATTTAAAAAAGTACGATTTACTACATTTTGACCTTTAAAAAAAGCTGGTCCAAGTGTGTTTTAAACCGTTTAAAAAAGGCGTTTTCATCAAATTTTGAAGCTTTTAGAAACTTGGAATTTAGTGTATTTTACGCTTTTAAAATTTTTTAAAAATCTACATAAACTCAAAACGTAATTAGCAAATTTAGTCAATTTCAGCCCTATTTCTTTTGTAAAATCTTTTAACTTTAACACCAAATCATCGCAATCTGATCTGTAAAAATGCATAACCATAACTTTAAATAAATAATAAAAGGCGTTAACGCCTTGCACTACATATTCCCCCTTCAAACCAAACACATCTACCCATACGTCAACCTCCGCATATCATAACATAGTGGTGGAATAGCCCAATAAAAATGTAATTGGACACGTACTAGTAGTAACCATAACCGTAATCTTAATAACATATTTGGGATCGTGACAGATTATGTAAAAACAACAGGAGATAATACATATGAGACTTGTCGTTTCTTACGTTAGTTTCGAAATACACAATACAATACACAATGCTTAAATTTAGATTACCTAGGAGTCAATATAGGAATGCCAATTGTAATAATTGTAATAAAAGCTACACAACGGAACGGCAACGGTAGACATATATAGCGGACTGGACAGCGACATATATGAGCGAAATGGAGTGTGTAGAATGTGAATTAAAATGAAAAATGAGATCAATCTGCTTTAATCTTTATGGGCGAAGAATGTTGTTTCAACTGTTGTTGTTGTTGTAGGGGACTTTGGGACTGTGAGTGAGAGTGACGAATGTGGAATGCCACTATATAGAATAACAATAAGCAAAAGTGCCCTTGTTCATGAGATCATTCAAGCTTATCTAATTTCATCACGTGAAACATCCATAATCCAAAATCTCTCTCAAACTTTTAGCAGACACACAGTCTTCTGATTCTCTCTCCTCACTCTTAGACCTTCCCACACTTGATTCAATTGTGCATTATTTAATTGTCAAAGTTAGATAGGAAAGTAAAAGGGACTGCTGCTTACAGGCTACAGGCACAAAGGGAATCCGCCTTTTGATTTTTCTGACATCATTAATTATTATTTAACTTACCTACATACATTATAGGGATTTGTATAACAAAGATATATGCCTATAGCTGGGAGTGTGCCTTAACGAAACTCTTGGCTCTTGTAATTTGTATTTTATAAGAAAATGTTCAATTGCAGTGGTGCTATTATTGCTATATGACACTTTTCATCTTTTTAAAAATGATTTTGGTTTTTATTTGAGTCAAAATAAAAAACTAGTATGTAGGGTGAACATTAAAATTTATTAAATGAAATAGCAGATTTATTGTAATTCGTTTCATTGAAGGATTGAAATGTGATTTCTCGCGCATAGCGTAAAATTTTATATGTTGTACACAAAGGAACATTGCTTAACTGTAAGTGTGTCATTGACTTATAAAATGCGTTTTACATAAACGGCGTCAAACTATACCAAAAATACTGAAATATTTCTACTTTTTTACGGGAAGGTAATAGTAACTTAATTAACTTTGCAATTTGCCATTAATGTAAACACGTTTGAGGCTGATTTATTTAAGGTAAATTTTGGAACAACATACCTACCATGCACATACCACTAGATTTGAAACATCCGCATTTCCGTTTCTTACTAAACTCTGTGTGAAGCTGAATTTAAAAAGAAAGCTGAACCTACAATAGATATCAGATAGGACTTAAGTTAATTGCAATATATAATACAAAAATATTCAAAATTGCTGATAAGAAGGCTAGGGCTACAGTTTTAGTCATTCATAATAGGTAATAGGGCTTTGACTTGCCGGCAATAATTTAATAATTTCCCATCTTAAACGAAATTTAAGTAGAGTCTTAGTAGAGCTTCCAGCTTCTCTGCTATTGTTGACGTTAGCGGCAACGATGGTAGTAGTCATCAAATAATTAAATATGCGTATAATTAATGCATCTAGGATTTATTCACATAAATACTTTGTGTATAATAATTACATGGTAATTTAAGATTCATCAGGATTAAAATATGGGAAGTCATATTTTAGGTATAGGCACTACCTACACAATCTAAAAGAGCCACAGCCGGAAGCCACTACCTACCACTACTAAATTAAAGCAGATATAGAAAGTGATGGAAATACTTTTATCGCGTGCGTATACTGCGTATTGTAGTCTGTTAGACACACGTGTCTGTCTCCCTTTCTGTCTATGTGCACTTTCACACTTTGCAGGGGTGTAATTAAAATTCACCAGTCTGACAGCACAGTGTGAACAGGTGATGTGGATTTTGTATTTTAATATCTTGAAGGAACGGAAGGAAAGTTACTTAGACTTATGAATATATTTATAATAATTGATGCATAATACGATTTTAGAAAATCAAGAATGCAATGTATTTAATAATGTTGTAAATACATTGAATTGTTAGTTGTGGAAATATCGTATTTAGGAAATATTTTAATCAGTACAGGATTTTTGTATTTTAACAAATATTTTATGTTCAAGTTGAATGAAAGGTGGCAATGGTATAAATCGACGCCGCTTACATTTAATTTTCGTATCAGTTGATAGTGTCGCCTGCAGATGATTTTTAACTTTCTGGTTTCGAGGGCATGAAGCAGTTTATAAAACGGTAACCAATAAATTTTAAATTTTTTCAATTTAATTTCAGACAACGCCGTCCCATCAACAACGCTAACATCCAGCCAACCACCTTCCGTCCCCGTGTCCGAGTGAACCCAACAAGTCCCGCCCCCATTCAAGTCACATCTCCCGCCCCTGGTCAAGACGAACCCGCCGTCATCCAACCCTTCGTCTACACCACCCGTCAACAACGGCCTCAACAAATCCGCCCAATCCAAGAAATTGACAACAATCTCCCACAAGGACGCTCCCTCTTCAATTTCCAAAGCGAACTTAACCGAATCCATCAACAGCAACCCCAACCTCAACCAGAAGCCCAAGCTCAAGTTCACGTTCGTTTCAGCCCTCAATCTCAATACAGCCCCCACCAATTCCCCTCCCGCCAAGTTTTCCCCGCCCCTACTCAAGCTCCCCGTCTCCGCCCAGCTCAACAGGCCCGCCCCCAACAAGTCCCTGCCCAACCTCAACCCACCCCACAACAGGTGAAGGTGAACCAAGCGGCTGCCACCGTGTCTCAGTCAGACAGTGACTCAAATGAAGCTCCCCGCTACGGTAACTACAGATCTGAGCTCGTCTTCGACCCCAATACAAATCAATACACTTCCGTCCTCGTTCAAGACATTCCAAAGACTAATGAAGAATTCACCCTCACACAAAGACTTCGTGCTTTCGTGGAACCTCAACAAAATCAACAGCAAAATCAACAACAATTCCAAACTACTCAACATTTCGGAGGACATCCTGGCAACGTCCAATACTTCGGAAGTGCCCCCCACCTCTTCCATCAACAACAACGAGCTGCCGAAGCCCAACAACAGCAAATCCATGAGCAACATCAACAACACATCCAGCAACATCAAGCACTCACCCAACAGCAACAACAAAGGCAAATCCAACAACAGCAACAAGCCGCCAGAGGTGGTTTTTTACCTCAGCCAAGTCTCCCAGTGAGGAGCTTACAGTTCGAAAGTCAACAACTCCAACCACAACAGCAACAGCAACAGTCAGCGATTCACAATCATCAAATCCTTGTGGAACCCCAACAAATCCATGCAGTCAACCAGGGAACGGTCTCCCAAGCTTCTGGTCAGATCGACGCTTTTCTCCGAAGCTTAAATATTTCTGCTTAATCTTCAAAAATCAAAAGACTTGTCAACAGCAGGGACAGGACGAGGACGAAGACAATGAGGAGGACGACATTGACATTATTCACGGAAATGGCCAAAGTATTCGAGGCAGACTGCAAGTAAACCTTGATTTCGATACCGACACCGAGACCGACACCGATGCGGACCTTCATAACGATTCCGAACCCGACGTATACCCTAACACACAGCCTGACATCGACCACGAAATAGACAGCAATAACAGTGGTGAAGTTCACATCGACGAAGACGGCTTAAATTTCGAACCTCCTCATCACGAAGGCATTGTTGAGGACGACCAAGTTGATCACGAAGACTACTATGACAAGAAGAAATGACACACTATAAAAAATAGGCCTGTCCTCACTGTCTGTATTTTTTGTATTTTTCTGCACTGCAAAAACATGTAATCTTAATCTTGATCTTTTTTTGTGTATCATCACGTTTTTATTATTAATTGATATCAAAATCGAAAGATTGTTTTCTTAGACTTTTAGATATATATGACGTTGTAGGGTAAGTTTTACATTTATTGTATGAGCCCACTTTTTTGGCGTGTAGAACACTGGACTTTTTTTTATCCTTTTACTTTTTAAACTCTACATTCAACATATTTTACAACTTTCAACTACAAACTACATAATTGAAATTTTGATAGTTGATATTAGAATTGTAGTGCGTTGATTAGCACAATTTTATCACGAGAGACCGCAGAGTAAAAAAAATAGCCACAGGTGTTTTTTGTATTATAATAAATAGGCCTTTTATTTTAATTAAAGAAAGTGAGAATTTCACTGCTGCTGAAATGGTAACGATATATTTTAAATTTAAATATTTTTTAATTAGTTTATTAATTAGTGTGATAACTGTGTTGAGATAGTTGATAAAAAAATATATATGTATATAATGTTGCTAATGACAATAATAATTTGTTTTACATTTTATATACATGAGAATGCATTTCACTACACAGAATTTTTACAGATTACCGTTAACCGTTTTAAGATAGAAAGAATGAATCTTCAAGTACAAAAATCCATGATTAATGATGAGAAAAATGAATGCATGTGAAAATTTTTAAATGAAAATGCGACAACTCTGTAGAAAATGGAAAATTAATGAAAAATTCAAGGAAATCTGGTAGGGTCTCGAGACTGCTTATACTTAAAAATGCTTAAAACTTTTTTTCTTTATTACATTTCACAATGGCCCTTGGTCAGTTACTCTGACGAACGCTTATACAACCGGTGAGCAATTTTTAGTAAAATCTCAAAATTTTTAGCGTTAAAATCTGGTGTATTGAAAATACTTTTAGCAAAATTAGACCGTGTATGATGTGTACAATATTATAGCATTACTTTTACTTACTTATTATGTGTAATAATTATGTCAATGCCAAAAAAGAAAATGGCCAAAGGTGCTATATAATAATGATTTAAAAATGTATGTAAATAAATCGCAGTGACTCCTGCACTTTTTATGATTAATAATTCGTGTGTAATTTATCTATGTAACGTTTTATTTCTTGTTGGTTGTTGGTTAAGCTGCGGGCATTTATGTCTTTATATGGCGACTTGAAGTTTTTTACAGCCGATCGAAGCATCTAAATCTGAATATGCACTTCACTTGCATTGTGAGTGAAGAATCAAAATGACCTATGCCTATATATCCATCTTTAGTGATAAACTAGATGTAATTATATGTACGGAAAAATATTCTCGTGATCCTGAAAGCATGTATTAAATAGAACATTTTACACATTTTCGAAACTTGTAAACAGAACATTTTGCAATTTTCAAAAACGTTTAAATACAACATTTTGCAATTTTTAAAAACGTTTAAACACAGCATTTTGAAATTTCAAAAACGTTTAAATAGAGGATTTTGCAATTTTGAAAAACGTGTACATAGAACATTTTGCACTTTTCAGAAAGTTGTAAACATAGAATGTTTTACGCTTTAAAAATAATTTAAATCGAATAATTTTTACATTATAAAAACGTGCAAATTGAATATTTCGCAATATTTTAAAACTCGTAATAATTAATACTTCTCGAATTTTTATCATTTAGTATTTTTTTTACATATAATAAACTAATTTTAATTCTAGCATAAATTATGAATATGGGGCATTGTGATCCTTCAGAATATATCCTTATAAATTGATGCATTTTTTCGCATAATATCAGTACAGTAGTACAGATACAAGTGCATATTTAAGTGTATGCACAGGTTTAGGATTTTTATTTCAATACTACTCATTAAGAATGGGCGTTGGCTGAGGCGTTCGATCTCATCGACAGTCGTCAGTCATAGAAATAGAAAGATGTTGAGTTTCTTTTGTTCATTCTTGAGACTTTAATGTTTTGGTAAAGGATATACTGCGATGCTGGCCATTAGTCAAAAGTATTTTTATACGCTAACGCTATGAACCCATGTTTTTTGCTGCATGTGAAGCAGTATCAGTTGTGTGGGCATTTTTGTTCAGTCAATAAATTTCATTAGAATTTCTACATTACCATGCATCAACTGGAGCGTGGTTTCAATAGGGATTTGAATTTAATTTCAGCTATCTTACGCCTACAACTACAACTAAGCAAAGAACTAAATTCTAAATATTATAAAAGTGTCAGTTGTACACTGAGTTGCACTTGATTTTAATACCAATTGGAAAAGTACAATGCAGTGAATGCAGATTGCAGGTCGTGGATAGAATTATTCTTAAGATTATAATCTTGAGACGCTATGCGACTGGCACTGGACTGTCCTACTCATGCGATGCATGTCATCTTTGTCTGTTGTTACATGATTAATCGTGCCTTCGTTATCTTTTTCATTTTTTCTCTTTGTGACTAATACATAATTTTGGTCTTGGACTTGTCATATATAGATCTGGGTCTGACATGAACATGAATTAATTAAGTAATCTACACCTGGCTGACTGAGCTATAGTATTGTGCGATATATTTTATACGGTTACGTGTTCTATCTCTGTCCTCTGTTGCAAACGAATATGCATGAAATTAAAATATTTTATTGTACTGTGTTCATATAAATAGGAAATGAGCCCAGGTATAACGACTAATGAAATTACTCAATGCTTATCGTGAGTGAAGTATCAAAATAACAAATTTTCTAATTTAAGCTATAGGATTAAAATGAGCTATGTAAAATAAACTGCATAAGATAGAAGCGTTAAATATTAATTACAGTTTTTGAAAAGTTCAAAATGTTCCAAAATGATAAACTTTCCATTTAAGTACTTGCTTTTTGAAAAGTTCAAAATATTGTCTTTACGTACTTTCTGAAAAAAGAAAAAATTTCTATTTACATGTTTTTTAAAAAGTTCAAAATGTTCTATTTACACATTTTTTAAAAAAGTGAAAGGTTCTATTCACATGTTTTAAATTCAAAATGTTCTATTGGTATGTACATGAAAAGTACAATATATTCTACTCTCATGTTTTTGGAATTTCTCAAAATTGTTCCATCTACATCCTTTTTTGGATCTTGCTATTTTTGGCTTGTAGATAGCGCACTTCTTTTTAATCACAAAAGTGATACGGGTCTTATGATTCTTCACTCACGAAATTTTTTATCTAATTTAAAGCAATCTAACTGTAGCACTCAGCAAGAATTGCATAGATTTCTGTCACGTTAGCAAGCATAGACTTAAGCAAATTATGACAATGCATACAAATGGATATATAGCACCGATTATATGATAGTACATTGCAACGTGCGACATAATAGGTGACATTTGTATGACTAATAACTAAAGCTTGTTCAAGTGACTTGTGCATGCACTAATCATAAGCAAGGTAAAAATAACATAGACAACATAGCGGCCGCCCTTCAAAAATAAAGTTTCTGTTTTTTACAAAATCTTGTGCATTATTGGAGGCTTTTAGAAGGCAAAAAGTAAAACTATAATTTTAAACGCATGATATGCATATAGAGAAATAAATCCAATTAAAAATTCGTTTACATGCACATTAATTGTAGCAGGACATTGTGTACTAGTAAAGTACCATCTATATTTTTGGTACGAGAAATACGTATGCTTGTTTTATATATCCGTGCAATGGTAATGTTTCATCAGATGTAGGTAGTAGGTAATTTGGTTTTATGTTTGGCAGTTGGCATCAGGATTATGAAATTATGAGTATCGTAATTCTGTATAAGATCGAAGCCATTCAATACTTTTGTTAGGAATACGCTAGATACAAATACGAAGATTCCATTGAACTGCGCCTCATCAAAATTGTCCAGTTAAGATTAGGAATGTTAAACAGTATCGAAAAATTGTGAATTGAGCACTGCATGTTGCCTCAAAATACCAAAGACCTTTTGTTACAGAGAAATACTGTGAACTGTGAACCTTTTGCTTTTGGTTCAAAACGAAAATAAATGTGATTTTCCTAAATCCTAAACTTTAAATCCCAATGTTCCCTACTTCCAAACACACAATATATTATGCATATAGGTTTTCAAACTTTATTACTCACTACTAATACTATACTACACAGTGCAACATAATTATATGAATACTATATGTCCGAAAAAAGATAAGTCTTCAGAGAACAGACCACAAGCCATTGAACTACACACACAAACCATTATTTATTCGTTTACGAATTAAGCCTCTGTAGGTCAGATACTGTTAGCTTGTTATTTTCCATTATATGTGGCAATATTGAAACGTTCTAATTATTTTTAGCTCTATTTGTTTCAATTGTAAATATTTATGATATATCTTATATTATATATATAGCATTTAATGTCAATAAGTACTTACTATTCACTGATATTACTGATATTAGTAATGTATTCAAGCTTCAGATTTAACAAAAATTTTCATGGCTAAATTATTTTCATTTTTTTATAACTTCCCTCAACTTCAAAAATCCCACTGTTGTTAGCATGGAGTCTTCAAACTTAAAATGTATCAAAATTTTGATTTTTCTCTGCGTAAACGCTTTGCAGGTGGCTTCCATTGCAGCTTCAATGGTTATAGTGAAGGAAATTGAATTTATTAAAAAAGTGAACACCAGCGGTACGGCAACGGCTCAGCTCCTGCTCAATCCTATTCCTAGTCAAAAAGCTGCTGGTAATTTTTAACAAATAAAATGGGATTTCTATCTTTAACTTGCTACCTTATTTACAGTATAATACATATGGGTGTACAAATCCAAAAGCAAAGTTTTTACATGGAATTTTGATTTCTTGTGTGTAGAATTCAGACTTGAACTGGTGGGTGTCAAAATTCAGCAGTCCCACCCTCCACCATTGTTGGTAGACATCGTGCCTGGAAAAGAAATTGATGTGCCAAACAAGCACGTTCAAATTATCGGACTTGTAAAAATTGGTAAACACATAACTATAGTCATATTTGTACCTAATTCAATACCTTATACAGAAAGAAGAGCATTTTTCAAGTAAAAATAAATTCTAGGCCTTTAACTTAAATTTTAATTTTCAGTTAACACGGAAACTATTAAGACACTCACGATTCAAACTTACGAAGGGACTACCAAGGCCTTTGAGAAAACTTATCCTCCTAAATCCTCAATGCCGGGTGACACGGGCTATACTGTGTTTGTATTTGAAGAACATGAAAATCTTCCACCGGTACACAGATACAATCAAATAAAAATGTTGAATTCGATGCGAATTCGGGTGTACTATAATACTGTATTATTCATTAGTTATGTTGGTAATACTTATGCTTTGAATTTTTGTTAAATAAATTTTTAGGGCCGACAGTACAGAATCACGAGAGTGAAAATCACCGTCATTACTGACGATGTTAAGATTACGCAAACTTTCACTTTCACTGTTCCAATCAGCATCGATGTCGCAAAAGAATAATAATTATAAAAATCTAAAGAACGTTATATTTATTAAATTATTAGAAGTAACTAACCTACCTACATAAGAAAATAATTATTGTAAACTGCTTGAAGAATTTATTTTGAATAGCGAATTCCTTATTATTTGATTATTTGTATTAATTTTCTTGATTATTTATTCAAGTCTTTAATTCAATAAAATGTAAAGTACCCACTCATATTTATTGCATTACTGGGTATGACGATAACATATCTTATAGTTTGCACTTGGACACGATAAATAGCTCAGAAGAATTATCCCTACTTGACTCCGGCTTAGTAATTTTAACAGTCTTGTAATATTCTTTGAATTTCTTGAGCAAGTTTTGACTTTCGTGACCATTCCATATTTTAGCAATAAAAAAACTCCCTGGTTTCCCATATTGAAGTGCAAAATCTAACGCTGAATTGACTAGAGCTACAATACGATAATGATCAGTTTCAGAGAATCCACTTGCATTAGGAGCCATATCACTCAAGACTCCATCAATTAAAGGATTGTTGATGATTTTGTTAGCGGAATTTTCACTAATTTCGTCTAGTATAGTTTCTTCAGAGATATTGTCATTGTTATTATGAGTCTGGAAAAGTCGGATAATTTCTTGCTGAACGGATTTATGTGTAAAATCAGAAGCGGGGAGTAAAATTGCACCTGGGATCGGTTCAATATCTAAGAGATCTACAGAAATGATTTTTCCTTCCGGCATGTCTTTTTCTACAATGTTACACAATAAAAGAAAATAGTTGTTAGTAATACTTAAAAAGAAGTTCAATCTAGAATCTAGATATAAATGAACACAAATGGATAAAAAACTAATCAATCAAAGTTTTCGCACTTACTTTGGCCATTGCTATTAATTTTGTCAACTGCAACTTGAGTCCATGCACCGGGAGCTGCTCCACATTCCACAATCAATTGTCCAGGTTTCAAAATTTTAAATTTATCGTCCAGCTCTAGTAACTTGAACGCACTGCGTGCTCTACGTGACACACCGGAAAAATAATACAATTTCAATTACGTTTAACTACAGTAACATAAATTATTAGTTTGGAATTGAAAGTTACAACTTGACAGACAGCTAACTGATGTACAGTACTTTTGAGCTATCAACTATCACTTATTAAGTACGACGAGATGCCCGTCAAGTTGCAACGTAACATAAATTAATGCATGATTTTTTTTCAAGATTCCCAATTTCATAAAATGAGTTTTTAAGTAGATAAGTTAAGTACAAACCTGTAGCCTAGCTTTTTCGCCCTTGCAACGTATGGATCATTTAAATGTCTTTTAAGCCATTGTTGTGAACTGACACTTTTTCCTTTTATATTCTTAGGAACTACTGCTTGTGGTAAATATGAACTAGTGTGAATATTTTTCGTCCCATAATTATGATAATGATTTACACTGTTAATGAACCACTGAAAGCAATATTTATTTCTACTGTTCACTAGACCTCGACTTATTTGACAATAAAATTGCCAATAGCACGATCGTATATTCATTTTCTTAAATGAAAAAACATAAACACACTTAAATAATACTTTAGAAAAATGCTGTAATGTTTGTTAGATGCTTTAGATCAGATTCTTTTGATAATCTGGATAAGAATTATGAGTGTCAGCAGTCAGCACTTACTGATTCCGATCCCGGTCTCGGTCTCTGCTTTTCCACTCACTTTCTTTTCTTCATTCTTCTTCTAGTACTTCTTGTTCTTCAGTCATGATTTTTAAATTCACCGGCGACCCGCAACCGCCACTTTTTGAGTTTCCTCACATGTGATCTTTTACCTGTTTAATAGCTGAAGGGCCAGGCAAACATAGTGTTCTGAGCATTGAGTGTGGGGGGTAACCTATTGCATTAAAGATCACAATCTAGACAATGCTTTAAGAAAATGCCGGTGGGGATGGGTGCATGTTGAAATGTAACAAATTTGAATCACGTCATTTGTGTCTGGCCCCTAGCTATAAAGTGACGATATGGGGCAAAGTAGTTCATACATCAGATTTTGTTAAAGAAGAATTCATAATCTAAAAATATTGAAATATAATAGTTTGAACGTCAATGGGTTCAACACTTCAACATTATTTCTTTTCATAAAAATTTATGCAAGTACAAACTGCAAAGTTTAAAGTATGTATATTATTAAATAGGTCCTTGACCTGTTCAAACACATATTGTCTATTCAAAAACGAATGTAACCTGTATTTACTAAAATATAACATATTATTAGATATAGCGATATAGGTATCGCTTATAATGTATGTAGGTATAGGATTAGGATTTAAATATAAATGTATTGTAATGAAACAATTATTTAATTTAATGTAATAATGTAGGCCAAAGGAAGTGGCGAAGGATGAGCTTCGTGAAACGTATTTATTACAGATGAATCATGTACTATGAATTTGGGATTATGCAATAATTGATGTAAGTAATGAATCATGCAATTGAATAATGAAATGTAATAATAATAAGATTTAATATACGAGCTTGTCTCAGTAATTGTAATAGGAATAATTACCACTCCTTTGCCAACCATTCAACCCTTAACATTATCTGTTCTTTAATTTGTATAGTTAGTCTTTAACAAATTACGCATTGACAAGTCTTCAATAAACTTATACGTAATTTGATTGTCAAAATCAACTAAACTCTTTTCAGCTTCACTTAGAACTCACTTTATTTACCTCAACAAAGGCAGCATCAAATCCACACATTTAACATGGCGGTTCAGGCGGAAAAAGGTATTAGTATTGCGCAATCATTTTAATAAGCAGTAAAAATTAATTAAGGTATTTTTGATTTCATTTATTTTCGAAGAATATTTTATTTATTTTTGGTCGAATTTAATCTCGTTTCATTGGTAAAATCTAATACTGCCTTCCTCGAGGAAAAGAGTGAGATACCAATAAGCACGGCAAAATATTATTTTTATTAAGTCTAGAAAAAGATTATAAAATAATTTTATTTTTTCCTATGGTATCCACCGTGGTGAGGATTTTGATAGTTGTCAGGAAAAGTTGAGATAAGTAATCAGGCTTGTAGTGCAGAATAAGTAGTTCATTGTGCCGTAGATAAGTGCAAAAAACCCAAACACCGTAGATAGTTAAAGTGCACACTACCCACATTCTTTTCCCGACCTTGCTTAATTTTAGTAGCTTCAGTAATTATTATTCTGCAAACGCATAACAACACACTGAGTGGAGTCAAGTTTGAAAGGAGAAAAGTTTACGTGGACAAAACTGACAAATACACACAATAAAAAGGACGGAAGTTCATGGTCGAGTAACTGGCAACTGGAGTCTGGATCCATCATACACTTCTACGAGGTATGTAAATTCTTAAGATTCAAAAAGCTTTAACTAGGGAGAAGTCTCATGAGCATATGTAGGCTATATAAAGGGTTTAATAGTATACATATTATTTTTCGATCGAAATTGGGTGATTGTGGACGAGAAAGGTCACGAAGGGAATTCTAAAACGAGTAGGTATTTAGTATAAAATCCACAGTATTGAGTAGCTTTAAATAAAGTTCTCAAGTAATCAAAGCAGGTTAGCTTTGACACAATCACCTTGTTGCTCGCTTATCCAATATTATTTTATTGTTAAGTTAATTATACGAGTAGGTATCTACGAGCAAGGTAGACTAGAGCAACAGAATCAGGCAGTTTAATTTTAAACTAATTCAATTTAACAGAATTTTATTCTTGGTTTAATAAATTGGTAAATACATTTCTATTAAAAGGAAATTATACAGGATATTGTTAGCAAGTCAGGCATAACAGTAATTTATTATTAGGCAGGAGGTAACTAATAACTAATACAAGTATGAGTTTGAAAGATCCTACATGGGGGAATATGAAGCGTTATTTCGATCCAGCACTGGAAGACATGCAGGACCATATCAATCATTTCAATCTAATCACGGCTATCATGGAAGTGAGTGACAAGAAGGAGAAATGTAAGTTATTTGGATCTACTATGCGAGGTGTGGCAGTGGACTGGTACGAGACGCGAAAGGATGTCACAGATTGGCAACAGATGGAGGTTGATTTCCAAAAGACCTTCCACGGGAGCAGAACTAGGAAACGAGTACCACAGAATGCAGAGTGGAGAGCAGGCAAGAGAATGCAAGGGCGTAAACCCATCCACAGGCAGACTGACGTCACAGCGGGAGCAAGAGGAAAAAACTCAACCTCAACTCAGGCTATGATGTCTATGGATGGAAAAGGAACTCCGAATACTACTATGAACTATGAGGGAATTGACTATCCTACATTACTGGACACGGGCGCTACTGTTTCACTCATTAGTGAGGAAATAATCAGGCCAGAAAATATTTACCCATTATTGGATTTTCATGTAGAAGGACTGGGAGGTGTGACACAGTCACCTATAGGAATGACATATTTAACTCTTGAAAAATGGTGATAAAATTGATGTAGAGGCATTGGTATTGGCAAATGTACAACCACCTATAATTCTGGGTTATAATTTTTTGGAGCAATATGACATACTTATAGACACAGCAACGCAGAGATGCATTCCACGGAAAGGAGACCTCAAGCCATTCGACTTTACAGTGAGAAATTCTAAGTACGCTAAGTACACAGTACCTATCCACGATGGAAATGAAAAGGCAAGGATCCAGGAAACGGTCTTTTTACCCCCACGTTCAGCTACAATGGTAAAACTCATCTATAATCATCAGGACAAGGTAGAAGTACTACTAGAACCAAATCAAAATGTGTACATAAAGCAGAGGTTATTCGTTACAAGAGGAATTATCAAGAGAGAAAATCCAGAAGTATTAATCTACAACCCATCAGAAAAACCAAAGAAAATATTTCGAAGGATGGTAGTAGGTACATACGAGGACGGCTACACTATAATTCATGGGAAACGGGCAGCGGCAGATCAAATGAAACCAGCAGAGGCAGAAATCCCACCACCAAAGGATTTCAAGCCCTTGACAGAGGAACAACTGAATAAATTGAACATTAATCCCGATTTGGAGGAGGCTGAAAAACAAGAGGTACCCAATTTATGTCTTGAATTTTCTGATTTTTTTGCTTGGTCTATTAAGGAAGTTAAACCAGCCGACTTACCCCCAATAAGGATTAATACTGGAGACCATCCACCGCAGAGCAGCCCACCGTACAGAGGTTTACCACAGGAGATGGAAGAGATCGCGAGACAAGTGGACGAGTTGATTGAAGGAGACATATTGGAAGAGTCACACAGCCCCTGGGCATCACCTGTATTTTTGGTAAAAAAGAAGGGAGGAAGCTTTCGCATGGTAGCTCAGTATCAAAAATTAAACGCAGTAACAATAGCAGACACTTGGACCCTACCCAAGATTGACGATATCATCCACGCGCTGAGAAATGCATCATATTTCAGCCCGGTTGACTTGTATGCGGGTTTCCATCAAGGTCTTATACATCCGGAGGACCGGGAAAAAACTACGATTATCACTCCGAACGGGACTTATCGGTATAAACGGATGTCGTTCGGTATGAAAAATTGTCCTGGATGGTTCCAATTCCTGATGGACACCGCATTATGTAATTTAAAATGGAAATATGTGTTGGTATTTATTGACGATATTAAAGTGCACGCGCCGAACTTCAAGGAACACCAGCAGAGGCTAAGATGGTTATTCAACAGGCTTAGACGGTACAGACTTTCTTTAAATCCAGAGAAATCACATTTTGCATTTAAGAGGATCAGTTGTCTGGGATTTATTGTGGACGGGACAGGTATCTACCCAGATGAAGAAAAACCAAAGCAGTTCGAGATTTTTCCCGCCCACAGAACGTTCACGAGACGAGAATATTGGTAGGACTGACCTCATACTATCGAAAATTCATACCTAATTACGCACAGATCGCGAAGCCATTGACTGAATTATGGAAGAAAGATGCAAAATACGAATGGACTCGAGAAATGGAGGAGGCTTACCAGACCCTTAAGACAGCTTTAATAACGGCACCTGTACTTCATCACTTCCGAGAGGACTTACCATGTATCGTTTCAACGGACGCCTCATACCAAGGACTAGGAGCTATTCTAAGTCAAGAAATCGATGGACAAGAGGTACCCATTATGTATGCAAGCAGGTCGCTGACGAAGGCAGAGGCAAACTACCCAGCTGGACATCTGGAATTATTGGGAGCAGTCTTCGCATGCAGAAAATTCAGGGAGTACTTATATGGTAGAAAATTTACTATAATTACCGATCATTCAGCATCACAATATTTACAACCCAAAAAGCATGACCAGACTTGTAGATTGACTAAGTTTCTCATAAAATTAGGAGATTATGAATATGACATCAAATATAAGCCAGGGAAAAAGCATACAAACGTAGATGCATTGAGTAGGCACCCAGCTACAAAGGCTACTCAGGAGGACGAAGAAAAAGATAATTATATAGATGCATATCAAGGGAACGCGATTTTTGAAGTAAATATAGCTAAAATAACTATGAAAGAGGAGGATTGGGAAACACATCAACAGTACATACCGTCAGGGTTAGGGTTAGTAAAAAGGCAGGCTGAGGATGAGGAATTACAAAATTTCATAGCAAAAAGGAAAGGGAGCTGTGAGAGAAATACGGACGGAGCATGGGTATATCATTCAGTACATACTAAGTGGCCGAGAATTTTAATCCCCAAGGGATTAAGGGTTTACATATTAAAAGCATATCATATAGATAATCTAGCTGCACACCAGGGAGTATTGAGGACAGAAAAACGTATTACTTCAAAATACTATTGGCCTAATATGCAGCAGGATATTAAATGGTTTGTTTCTACATGTGATCATTGTCAGGCTAGGAAACATTCCACTCAGAGAAAGATTGGATTCATGGTACCTATAGTACCAAAGTACATGTTTCATACTATCGGTTTGGATTTACTAGGACCATTTCCCGAGTCATTGAATGGGAATAAGTAGGTCATAGTTTGTACAGAATATTTTACTCGGTATGCGATTACTAAGGCAATTCCAAATAGAAAGGCTGAGGGCATTGCTAAGTTTTTAGTAGAGGAAATAATATGTAAATATGGAGCATTCAAGAAACTCATAACAGACAATGCGGCAGAGTTAAAAGGTGGAGTGATTCAGGAGGTTATTATGCAGCTTAATGCTAGACATAGATCCACAGCAGCTACATACCATCAAGGGAATGCACTCACAGAAAGGACAAATCAAACATTGACCACTATGATAAGTATGTATGTAAATAAAACACACACAGATTGGGACGACATACTTCCATACATTACATTCGCATTTAACACAGCAGTGAATGCAAGCACAGGGTATACGCCATATGAATTATTATATGCAAAAGAACCTATCTTACCAATAGACACATTCTTTAGTTCGCAGGGATATTCTAGAAATACAACAATAAATGAGTTACTTAAGAATAGGAAGAATGCAGCTAAAAAATTAGCCGACGCACAAATTATTTATGACAGGAAACGTCGAGAGGATGTATTTAAAGTTAATGATACGGTCAGGGTAGGCATTAAAGTAAGAATAGTAGGTATGGCAGAGAAATTAATTATAAAATATTTTGGTCCATGTATTGTTACTAAGGACCAAGATAAGTATGGAAATGTCGAAATCAGGCCATTACATCCTGATTATCAAGGCGTAAAAATACCCAAGTTTGTTAATTGTTCACAATTAAAGAGAGTTGTTATTAGAGATCCCGAGGAATGGAGAACTCATGAAATTCCATTCGATTTTGGCGAGTTCCATCCTGTTCCACAACTACCAGAAAGGAAGGGATTGACCAAGAGAGGAAAGAAAACAGAAAACAAAAAATCCAAACGAGATGACACGCAGAAATCCAAAGGGGAAAGAAAGAGGAAACTCATCAAAAGGAAAAATGCATGGACCATAAAGGCAGCTGAAGTAGATGCTGAGGCAGCACAAAGGCCAAGGAGAACAATTCGCAAACCCATGAGATATATGAGAGTGGAAATCATTCCTCCACTATACACCACATTCAACGGAACCCTTCAAATCGCTGGCGATAGCCCTCAAAAGTTTGGTAAAGTTTTTTACTAGCAAATTTTTAAAAGTCATTAATTGTTGTATTTTTCACTTTCTTGTTTACAACATGAGTGATCACTCAAGCGACGACGAGTGTGCTGTGTCAAGCACAAATGGCACCAAACAACAAATGCAGAGGAGACTGGAGGCGATTCGGTGGCAGCTAAAAACTTTGAAAAAGGAGGAAAGGAGTATTCAACGCTCCCTCTTGGAATTCCTAATTCCACGCTGGTCAAGGGAGTGGGGGCGAGTTACTGGAGGCGCTCTACATCACCAGTGCAAACGCAGAACGACTGGGGAATGGTGTCACCGTCCAACGGGGATACCTGAGGATTTCAAGTATTGCGATTCTCCACGGCAAGAGCGGATCTACTACTTAAGAGGCTGGGGGAAGCTGGGCACTTTTATAAAAACAGACGGAGTGACCTACGGCTTCGACCCTGAAGTCGCGTTTGAATACAAGTATTGCTACCACACCAGAAGCAGGATTCGTGGAGCATGGAGAGGCGGCGAGTTAGCGGCACTAGAGGAGGAAGCACACGGTACAGTAAAATTTTGGAAAAATAACCGTTGTTTAACCAATAAAATGAGTTATTTACTAGAACATGCACACCCCTCTGGATTGTCTTGCGCTTTCTGCCCGGACACCATTCGGAGATATTCAACTAGGGAAGACTTTGCCCGAAAACATCTTGGAGAAGATCATGTTGTGCACGACTGGGATGCAGAGGCGTTATCCGAAGCAGGCCAGTTTAGAAGTGCACTAGAGAAAACTGCAGATTTACTTCCTGCAGTACTGCGAGTTCAACTGGAGAAAGATCTAGTTCAATTGGACAAAGAAGCGAGGAACGAAAGAATCATCGAGTTGGAATTAGTGTAAATTAAATTGTGAACATTGATGAATTGATTATTGGTATGTAATTTTATTTTTAATTACTGAATTATAATTGATTATTGGTATGTAATTTTATTTTTAATTACTGAATTATAATTGATTATTGGTATGTAATTTTATGATTAATTACTGGATTATAATTTTAGTGGTTAAATTATATTTAGAATTTATTGAATATTTTATTTTTATTCATTTATGGGATTTAGGTAGGTATTATAATTATAGAATTTAGGTGAATATTCTATTTTTGGTGAAATTAGGAATATTTTAATTTATCATACATTATTACCATTATTTGAATTTTAATTAAGTGGGGAATTAAGGTGATATATGAGGGCATATATTTCAAAATAATGGGTAGAGTATTAGATATAGCGATATAGGTATCGCTTATAATGTATGTAGGTATAGGATTAGGATTTAAATATAAATGTATTGTAATGAAACAATTATTTAATTTAATGTAATAATGTAGGCCAAAGGAAGTGGCGAAGGATGAGCTTCGTGAAACGTATTTATTACAGATGAATCATGTACTATGAATTTGGGATTATGCAATAATTGATGTAAGTAATGAATCATGCAATTGAATAATGAAATGTAATAATAATAAGATTTAATATACGAGCTTGTCTCAGTAATTGTAATAGGAATAATTACCACTCCTTTGCCAACCATTCAACCCTTAACATTATCTGTTCTTTAATTTGTATAGTTAGTCTTTAACAAATTACGCATTGACAAGTCTTCAATAAACTTATACGTAATTTGATTGTCAAAATCAACTAAACTCTTTTCAGCTTCACTTAGAACTCACTTTATTTACCTCAACAAAGGCAGCATCAAATCCACACATTTAACAATATTATATGTTATCTGTAGGGATTCTACCCAGATACGAAATATTATTATTATTATTTCCTGTGCCCTTTGCCTTTATTTAAAAGAGGAACTTGCGATTCCTAAATCTTCAGGTTTAAAGTTTAATATCTAAATCCCATCTCTAAAAACAGAATTTGCCTTTTATTTGTACTACTAAAATAAATTGGAAACCCCATTGCCGTTTGTAAGAAAATTTGTGTTTATTTTTAATTGTATATTTATTTTGTTATTTTAATAAATTTGTAAATAAAGCCAAAACCAAATTGTGTTGCATGGTAAAGAATACAGAAATAGAGATACGACTCCCACATTTCCTAATTTCCTATTTTGTCAATACTACCCAAAACTTCACTGGAAATGACAGTATGCAGTTCGGCATTAATACACAGACACAGCTAAAGGCGAATGATGAGTCTAAAGGAAAAGCCACATATAAGTCTTTGAGACTTTGAGCTCTGTAAACTCATTGTTTATCCATTTACTTAGCCTGCATTTTACAGATTTCAACATTAGATTATAATTTTCCATTATAGGGCAACGACACGAACTTGTTTAATTATGATTATTTTCATAAATGCTCAAAGCTTCAATTGTTTTAATTCCACAGGTTTAAAACAAATATCGCGAGGCAGAGGGTATATAATGCGAATACCACCCATGAATTTTTCATTAAGCTTCATAGATTTCCCAAAAGTTTATATAGTTTTCAATATTAAAATTTATAAAGTAAGTTTATCTTTAAACTTTTTTTATCAGTAAAAATGGCGATTTCAACTTTCAAATACTTCAAAATTTTAATTTTTGTCTGCATAAACATTTTACATTTACCCAACATTGAAGCTTCTACAGTTGTAGTAAAAGACATTGAATTAAGTAACGTGAGCGCTAATGTAGCGCCGGTATTCCGTCCTGATCCAGACCAAAAGGCTCCTGGTAAGTTTTAAAAATTAAAAACAAATTGAATATGTTAGCTTACAGCTGTTTCGGATAAGTACTAAAGATTCTTTAATCTCATTAATTATGGGTTTAAAAAATTTTTAGAATTCAGATTTCAACTGGTGGACATAAAAATTGAGCAGTCACACCCTCCACCAAAGTTGGTAGAAATTGTACCTGGGATATTAATTAACGTGCCGAACAAAGATGTTCAAATTATTGGACATATTAAAATAGGTAATAATAAGCTTCTTTCGTTTGAATAAAAATTTGATAAACAAAAAGTTATTTTGTATGTGTATGTCTAAGGAAAAGGAAATTAGAGGCAAAACATTTTTAAATTTCAACAAAATTTAATAATTTTCCCCTACTGATATTTTCAGTTAACACCGCAACTATCAAGAACGTGACGATTGAAGCTTACGAGGGAAATAAAATGGCCTTTAAGAAAACTTATCCCCCTAAGTCCCATCAGCCTGATGGCTGGGGCTATACTCTGTACACAGTTGATGAAAATGTGGATCTTCCACCGGTATAGTATTTTACTTGACCGATATATCAATAACAAATAAAAATTTTGCTTTGTAATGTGTAAAAAAATTCGAGTATATAGAAATGTTAAAACTTTAAATTAATTTTTGTTTTGAATTTTTAAATACATTTTCAGGGCCGACAATTCAGATTCACGAGATTTGATTTCACCGTTGTTACTGAAGATATCAAGATAACACAAACCTTAGCAAATTTCCCAACTCCAATCAGTATTGATGTTGCACATTAATTTATCATTATAAAAATCAATTTATTTATTACAAGTTAGTATGTACATCTGATTAATGTATACTGTTTATAGCGGTAATTTTGTAGATTGTTAAATATAGTTACAGTTATGAAATTATTAAAACTAAAAGCAGATTTTTATGCTTATAGGACTACTAAGAAATGATGCAAAGAATTCATAATTCTTATTCAAGTCTTTAAATGTAATGTCGTATTGCTTTACTTGCTGACCAGATCCTATTTGATAATAGCGTTCTAACTTTCACAAATGAAATAATTATAAAAAATAATATTTGAGAATTTGAGACTATTTAGGACTGCTAAGAACTTGGTACAAAAACCCCTATGTATACTTAGGTCATTTGGAATGTTTAATTATAGTTTCCAGGATTTAATCTTTAAGTGAATACTTTCATACATTTTTGAACAGTTCTACAACATATCTCCACAGGGGTCGTAGCAAATGCTAAATGTTTATTTTGAACAGCGTTGATGCATCACAATTTTTGAGTAGTTGTATACATTTGGACTTACACTACTAAATTAATAATCTAATGAATGAATATTTTAAACATATTATATAATTTTTTACTCAAAACTGTTTTTGAAACTAAAAACTGCGTTTAAAAAAAATCCGGCTATTTAATTAATGCATATGCGTCATAAAGTTTTGTATACTCTGAACTGATCTTGTGTCGTCCATTGAAATACAGTGCTTGTATTTGTATTTTGCTTGAACAAAGTTGATATTGACATTTGAATAAATCTTGTAAACAATCAAACCAGCTTCAAAATTAAAATAAAGGGAAATATAGAAACTGGTTTTATTTCAAGTGCAATATTTTGTTTGGATTTATTCAAAATTTATTTTAATAATTATAAAGCCGTCAATTTTATATTCCAAATTATATTACATTGTAATTTACCTTTACGCTATTATGCTACTAATGCTGTAACTTGTAAGAATAAAATAAATTATTTAATTCCAGTAGGTTGAAGCTGAAACCCAGTACCTTGCAAGGAAAACCAACCTTCACACGATTGCAAAACATTATGTTGTTTAAATGCTTCAAGTTAAACTTAAAGCCGTTTGACATATTGTTTGTTATTTTATTCGGTAAAAGTGGACTGGTATTGAATACATCGCTTCTGGCATTGTTGGCGACGTCTTTGGTAATACGTGTTTACGAACAAATATGACTAAATATTCATTATCCTCAGTACTATTATTTAAATGTAATCAATAGCGACACAACATTGTCTAACACAAAATGCATGAAAATCAAAGTAGATATTCTTTCCATTGTGTGAAAACCTCCAACTTTAATTCCAATATTTGGAATTGACGAAACTATCAGTGACATTTGTTTAAGTAGAATATCATTCTTTCTTGAACTACTTTCATTTTGATTTTGCACTGTGCATTCTTTTTGTCGAATTTTAAAGGCTGCAGCTTGACCATTTTGTAGCTCTCTCAAAGCTACGCGAATCACACTTTTGTAAAGTTGAATTTGTACAGGGATTTGAAAAGCTTTCTCAAATGTAAAGTTATAGCAAACAACAATATCAAAAGTTAAAACGCTCGAAAAAATGGCTACAAAATGATCTTTGTTTAAGAATTGAATTGCAAAAAACAGACAACCAATACTCCCTGATAAACTGAAGATCTTGATTATAAAATTTTGAAAAGCTAAGCAATGATTGAAGAGGTGCAAATGAACCTGGAGATGGCGGCAGAGGGACACTGACTGCTCAATTGTGTTCTTTGTGACCCGTTTTGAGTTTCTGCAATGTACAATCATAAGCAAATAAGTTTAGTATTGGAAAATTGAAACGAAAATTTCTTATTTTTACAAAAAACAACACCAAAAAAAATATATGAAATCTTACATTCTATTCTCCAACAATTGTATAGCCCGCTGTATTGCATTGCTGCAGTGCTCAAACATACTTAAATAAATATTTCCAATAAACCATATACTAAAAAATAAATAAAAAATTATAAAAACTTCCACCACTGCTAACAAGTAGAAATTAACTCTGGTTTTATAGTTGTCACTCAAAATGTTAAACACAAGATGAGGTCTGGTGGGGTCAGTTAGAACCATAACTGCTGTAAGAAGACCTGTCCCGGTCATAAGGGGGGATAGGTAGGTCAGAAGTATTTTTTGCTTTGACATTTGCCTCAGGGCTTTTATCTTTTCTAGAAATCCTTGTTTTTTAGTTTGTCTATTATTTATAGTAGTGTGGCTATTGCTCCTGCTCCAAAGCTCATTCCACATAATTGCAATTGTGTCACCATGTCGTTTAAAATTAAATGTCATGTACGATCCGAAAAAGTATCCAATAACATAGACAAAATGAACTGCAAAATGATTATAGTTGACACCTTCATTTGATGGATAAAAAACTCCTTTTGCAAAGGTGCCTACTGTTAAGATTAGGTGATTAAAGTAAACTACGATAAAAATACTATGCACTAAAATTTTTGATTTAATTGTCTGTCTCTTTATCTCCCCAGTCTCAGGATAATACTGGAAAGGGATGATGCATAGAGTTGAGAGCATTCTCCCCGTTAGCCTATTTATCCAAGATTGACTTTCAGACTCCATTTTTATACTTTTTTGAAAGGCGCTTCAAAATAATAATTTTTAAAAACTGTGAAAGCAGAGGTTGTCACAGACTAAGCAAAGTTTGTTGTTGATATGATGTGAGGAAATACAGCATATAGGATTCGAAGAGAAAATGTAATGTAGTAATCAATGAATTAATGGGTTATAGTCTGATGTTGTCATTCACAATGTTGCCTGTTGTCTTAATAATATTAATATGTAATTATTAGTTGTAGAAAAGCTTCTACCCGTAGATTTCCTTTCAAGACATTTTCCTCCAGGACATTTTCCTCCCAACTTCTTACGGATGACATTTTCCTCGCAGTATTAAAATGACATCACTTAAATAAACTAGTGTTTCCTTCCACAAAATGTTTTTTTTGTTTCTAATAAACGCTTATACATTAAATGAATTTTCAATATACTTTTCTCGTACTTCAGAATTTTGGATATTTTTGAGATTGTAAACCAATGCATAAATTATATGAAATTAAGGTTAGCTTTTTAACGAGTGAATTTGATACTGGGAGAAAAATGTCTTTGGTACAAAGTAGAGAGGAAAAGGTCCGGGAGAAAAATGTCCGTATACCGTAATTACTTTGTTTTGTTTGTAATATTTAATTGTAAATATAAAACATATAAGGGCTCAATTCACACAAAATTTATTCCGAAGTTGACACTATTTAATGTTTAAATGAGCCTTGTAGGCAATAATTATATCTAGAGTATTTAATTTCATAATTACCGTAAACATTTCTGGGGATTTTTCGTTCGAATGTGTGGAAGCAGTGATTAAATTATATCTTACTTTAACTTACATTGTATATACTATATTAGTTTTACATTACGTTTCCTGGATTGTTCCGTAATTGCCATGCTATCTATATAATTATCTTCAAACTAATTCGCCCTATATTTTTAACACGTATTGTAAATTACACGCTTATATTTTCGTACATAATATTCCCATATATAAACACCAATTATCTACTATAGTAGCTAATGCTAACGTAAGTTTATCCATAGGCAGTTTGTATTAACAATAATAGACTGTTTGGACAGAGAGTTATTCCAGTCGTAATTTAGTCAAAGGGTTACGTTTTAGCAAAACGAGTTAAGCCCAGAAGATAAAGTGTAAACTTAGCGCATAAGCACTCTTCATTTGTCTAACATTTAGGCGTACAATAAGTGGTAAGAAACAATTTCCAAGCAAGCATGTTAGGGGCAAACTATGTATATAGGCTACAAAAAAGTTTATACATAATACATTATTTATAATTTATATTTACAAAACTTGAGGACAGCTTAAATTGTACAGTATTTAAACTTATTCTATTTCTTGGAAAATACATATTTAGGAGACTATTAAAAATTTTCTTAGAAAGTTATTAGAAGAGTTTTGAAATATTAAGATTTTCCTGCACGGGTAATCCTAAATGCGGAACCTGTACCATAAAAATTACCAAATAAACAGTTTTGAGTGTATTAATCATGCTAAAATATAAATAAAATCAATAATTTAAAACATATTGCATTTATATGCAATGTATTAGCACAGCATTGGTTCTTCTGGAAATAAATTTAAAATTTAAATTTATTTAGTTGAGCTGGAAATCCTCCGCTTGTTCTACGACGGGGCCCTTCACCAAAGTTGGTAGAAATTGTGCCTGGGATATTAATTGACGTGCCGAACAATAATGTTCAAATTATTGGCATATCAAAATAGGTAATAAAGCTTCTTCAGTCTGAGTTAAAATTTGATAACCAGAATATTCTTGTGTGTGTGTGTGTGATCTAAATTTTGAGGCAAATCATGTTTAAATTTCTACCAACTTAATTAATTTTCTAAATTGAAATATTCAGTTAACACCGAAACTAGTAAGACCGTTAAGATCGAAGCTTACGAAGGAAATTAATGGGCCTTTGAGAGAACGTATATCTCTTCGTCCCTTCAGCCTGATGGCTTAGGCTATACTCTGTACACAATTGACACAAATGTGGATCTCCCACCGGTATAAGATTTTACTTGACTGATATGTCAATAAGAAATGAAAATGTTGCTTTAAAATATATGAACAATTTTAAATTCATATTTTTTTTATTTTTTTGAATAAAATTTTAGTGCCGAAAATTCAGATTCACAAGATTTGTATTCGCCATTGTTACTCAAGATATCTTGATATCACAAAATTTAACGAATTTCCCATTTTTACTCAGTATTGATGTTTCAAAATAATTCATTAATATGAAAATAATTTTATTTAATAAGTTTTCTTTTACTATCGATACTATTATTTAAATGTTATCAATAGGGACACAACATTGTCCAGCACAAAATGCATGAAAATCAAAGTTGATATTCTTTCCATTGTGTGAAAATTTCCAACTTTAATTCCAATATTTGGAATTGACGAAACTATTAACGACATTTGTTTACATAAAATACCATTTCTTGACATATGTTTAGTCATTTTCTCAAAGGCTCCAGTTTGAGTACTTTGTAACTCTCTCAAAGCCAAGCGTATCACACTTTTGTACAATTTAATTTGAACAGGGATTTGAAAAGCCTTCTCAAATGTAAAATTATAGCACACAAAAATATCAAAGGCTACAACGGCCGTAAAACAGGCTACGGGAGGGTCTTTGTTTAAGAATTGAATTGCAAAGAACAAACAACCAATACTCCCTGATAAACTGTAGATTTTGATTATAAAATTTTGAAAAGCTAAACAATGATTGAAGAGGTGCAAATGAACCTGGAGATGGCGGCAGAGCGACACTGACTGCTCAATTGTGTTCCTTGTGACCCGTTTTGAGTTTCTGCAATGTACATACAAGAATTTAAGAAAATAAATTATTGTTTTAAAAAATGTAAACTACCTAAAATGATTTATTTTTACAACACACACACACACACACACAAATACAGAAACAAAATCTTACATTTTGTGCTCCAACATTCGTATTGCCCGTCGTAGTGTATTGCTACATTGTTCAAACATGCTCAAATAAATATTTCCAATAAACCATACATTAGAAAGTAAATAAAAAATTATAAAAACTTCGACTACCGCTAACAAGTAGAAATTAACTCTGGTTTTATAGTTGTCACTCAAAATGTTAAATGCAAGATGGGGTCTGGTGGGGTCAGTTAGAAGCATAACTGCTGTGAAAAGACCTGTCCCGGCCATAAGTGTGGATAAGTAGGTTAGAAGGATTTGCTGCTTTGACATTTGCCTCAGAGCTTTTATCTTTTCTAGGAATCCTTGTCTTTTAGGTTGTCCATTATTTATAGTAGTGTGGCTTGTGCTCCTGCTCCAAAGCTCATTCCACATAATTGCAATTGTGTCACCGTGTAGTTTAAAATTAAATGTGATGTAGGAGCCGAGAAAGTACCCAATAACATAGACAAAATGAACTGCAAAATGATTGTAGTTGACATCTTTGGTTGATCGAAAAAACACTCCTTTTGCAAAGGTGCCTACTGTTAAGATTAGGTGATTAAAGTAAATTAAGATAAAGATGCTTTGTATAACTATTTTTGATTTCACTGTTTGCCTCCTTATCTCCCCAGTCTCAGGATAAAACTGAAAAGGGAGGATACACAGAGTTGAGAGCATTCTCCCAGTTAGCCTGTTCATCCAAGATTGACTTTCCGACTCCATTTTTGTATTCTGCCGATAGACGCTTGAGAATATTAATTTTTAAGAAACTGCGTGAAAGGTTTACACTGAAAGTTTGTAGCTGATTTTTGGAAATTTAACAAACAGGATTAGAAATATTAGAATGGAGCAGAAAATGAATGATGTTCAAATAAGAAATAGTTTTTACTTTGATGTTACCATCTACAATGTTGCTTGTTGCCGTAGTACATTTTTTTTATTTTAGTTTATTTATTTATTTAATTATTTTGTTTCGTAAATATAAAAAATATAAGGGTTCAATTTACACAAAATTTATTCCAATGTTGACACTGTCTAGTGTTTAATTGAACCTGTTAGCCACTAATTATCCCTGGAATATTTAACTTCCTAATACCGTAAGAAGTGGTGCCAATTGCGTTCAAAAAATGATGTAGAGTGGAAGCAATTATTATTCGTTATAATTTTTACTAACATTTTATACTATAATAGTTATTTATTGTGTAAATTCAAACTCCTAAGATATAGCTGCATGTATGTGTCCTGAATTATTTCATAATTGTAATGCTGACCATATAATTATTCGTAAATTAATTCGCCCTATTTTTTGAACACGTACTGTAAATTACACGTTTGTATTTTTGTACATTATATTATGCCACTATGCCATCATTGCCATCATAAAAAGGTAAACACCAATTTACGCACTTTTAGCTGAGGCTAAGTAAGGCATTTGCCGGTTTGCGTCCAAAATAAGACTGTTTGGGCACAGAGTAATTTCAGGGTGTTAAGGTAAAATAACGTGTTTAACATTGTGAAGATAGAAGTCATTTACCAAGATGGCAGCTTAACATTGTTAGCCCCCCAATGGTCAATTTCTGGATCCACCACTGGTCTTAATTTAGACAAAATTTTGATACAGTATTAGGAAAACATTCCAATCAATCCATCAAACACATTCGGGGCAAAATATCGGTTACAAAAATATATCTACATAATAATTTATTTATAATCCATTTTTACAAACTTAAAGACTGCTACAATTTTTCTGTATTTAAACGTATTATGTCACTTGGAAAATAATTTTATATATTTAGGATACGTTTAGAATTTTCACTAGAAAATTATTGTTTCAAAATATAATGATTTTACCGCACAGGTAATCCTAAATGCGGAAACTGGACCTGTCGCGAGTGACCTAAAAAACATGAACGAGTGTGTAATTGATGCTAAAACGTATTCTATATGAATAGCTGTGTATTTCTTTGTCCTTATTTGCAATACACATATAATAATAATAATTATAATATAATATACTAACAAGAGAACTACTTAGGGTGGTACGCTCAGCTTTAAAAACAAGTATCTACATCTACACTTGATTGATACACCACACCCATCACCCAACCAAGTGTACTACAACTCTTAAGGTGTTAGGACGCAAATTGCGTTGACATACATATACAACTATTCATACCTACACTCGCGTGCTATTTAAAAGTATCAGAAAAATGTATTTTTACATAGGTAAGCTGTAAGACTAACATTAGTCTAGCGTGTAATTCATTTAAATTACTAAAAACTGGGCTGACAATGAAAGTAAACTTGGTGATTTACTGTCCTAATCTCAAAGCAAACAAATAACCCTATTTTTAAAATGGATTTACTCAAAAATAAACATCTTATAGAAAAAATTCAAACAAATAAAGCGAGATGCCAATGAAACCCTATAACCCCCATAACGAAACTAAAGGTTAATATTCAAAAAGGTAATGTAAATATTTAAATGTCTACAGCACAGACAATCTATCGAAATCGAGTGCACATCCACGTCATATAAAAGCATAGCAAAGACAGGTTTTGAGCTCATTAACTTTATTTACTTGTTCAGACTGGTAGAAGAAACGCTATTAAAGCTTGCCTAATTTAAATATAAAAAAAAACTCATATTTTTAAAACAAGAAGGTAAACTCATTTGCAAAATCAGAATAGTGTAATCTTTTCATTATAATATTAGGTAGGTAGGTTAAAAAACTAAATTATTTGAAATTAAATCTCTTTGGTTAGCCACGAATTTTGTTTAGTTAATTTTCTACTAGCTAAATTAAAATTTCCACAAAATGAGGTACACTATAAATCAATTAATTTGAATACTATACATCTATTTCGTTAATTTTTCAGCTCCAAACAAAAATAAAAGAATATGCATCAAAGTTTGAAAACCATGTCGTGGGTTATCATCGGCCTAGCAGCTATATTAACCGTCTCATCTGGATACCAATTACAACATTATTCCCAGACACAATATCGGGGTGCTATGACGACATACACCTCGGATGTCTCCGTTTCCCCCACACTCTGCATTGTCGGTTCCTATCATTGGATCAGCTCGCCCACTGAAAACTACTGCGTCACTTTTTGTGATGATCTCGAGGAAGTAGCCTTTCGCTGTACACCTTACAATGAGCCAAAACCAACGCGGCTCATTAACAGATTTTTTATTCGAACCCGGGACATTCGCGGATGCCCTCCTGCATGAGGTTGAATTCGAATGAGGCGGAATAGTGACGTTAAAACACAAGCTGTAAATCAAATTATTTTATTTATACATATAAGTAATGAAATTACATGTTACATGTAAACACTCGTATCTATATGTTCTATTCAATTATTATAGACTTAATTTGTAGTTCTGTTTAGTTATATATTTATTATGTTTCATTGTTTACGTTTGACACTTTGAATAATGTGTCTGTCATTGCTTTAAAAGTATCACCTACATATTCCAAAATGTACATAAAAGTAATCATATCCAAATCCATGTTAATTTTTATTTAATTTTTATTTATGGCTTTTAACAAAATGCTTATAGAATTTTATTGCATGGATTTTACAAAATTATCAAATCAAGCATTTTACTTAATTATATCAAATCTCTTTTCTGAAATTACTAAATTTGCTAGGCACCAAATAGTCAACTCGAAAGAACATAATTTATCTAAAATGTTTCCTTGTATTGATACTTATATAGTGAGAGAGAGTTAGAACAAATAGGCAGAGTCAGAGAGTATTTGAAACATTTAACTGTATTTACCTAGCATAGACGAAGACAATCATTACTTAGGAATTCAGGTTACGTCTCAACTAAAGTAATCTGAGGTCCTTTGAAAAACTAAGTAAATTAAAAAAACTATTAAAACTGAAAATTTTAATGAGCGGTTTATTACAATCCAGTTTCAGAGCTAAGTTAAGTTGTCAGTACTTTATGGCAAATCATATATGTTATATCACATTTTCAGTTTTGTATGTATTAATTTCCAGGCGCCGTGGATTAATTACTCATAAGTATATGTGACTAGTTCCAATTAAAACTTTGGCAGAAAAAGGATTTTAATCGCCTTTTGAATTTTGAATCAACGTTCTGGTAATTTGCCTTGCAATTAAGTTTTTAAGGTATCAATAACTGACGTGTGAGTAATTAAATTAGCAATTGGTTCGTCAAAATTAGTCAGGTCAAGAGAAGTCAAAATAAGTCTGCCAATCTGAATGTGTCTGCATTAAAAAAATTAAAGGCACGAGGTATTGATTTAAATTTCTTTCCTGTCTTCTGTAATTAATCCATAATACCTAATTCAGCCATGGTTGAAGCTAAATTATTTCCACTTCCTTAACTTGTTCAGTTTTAACACGAGGCTCATTCAGTATATCCTTCCGTTGTTTCAGTTCAGTTTTATCAGTTCTACATAAGTCGCAGCGTACTGGAATATTGCTGAAACTTTTTCAATTATTTCGAAAAACATACAATCAAGTTATAAAATGCTTTCACAGGAAGAGTTTGGCGTGACTCTAAAATTGTACAGCTTTTTGGCTAAACTAAATATTTTTCCCATGAGCGTGGATTTCAGTACAGGGAAAATTTCAAAACAAAATTCCGTTTTAAAAAGGTTTATTTGGTATTGCTTTTTTGTTTGCACTCTTTTAGTTTTGATTTATCAAAATGGAAGATTTGTTCAGACTCTCATTATCCCAGAATATTTCGTTCTACGTCACTTTCCTATTCAAGCTACGTTTTGCTTGGGCTTTAACATTGCAACGTACATTAACTTTTCAACATTTATTCAATGGCCCGGGACGACTGTTGGACTATTTAATCACCTTTTTAAGAGTACGATTTAAGTTTTATTCAAATATTTTGCAGACACTTTAATTTTTGAAACTGAAAAATAATTCAAAAATTCATTGGCTTTTACAGAATCATGGGTTATGAAAGAAAAGCGGACTCTACGGGAAATGAAGAAAATGGAGTTAGTTGTCATCTACTACCCTTACCTCTGTTTCCTAAATGCATTTCTTGCACTCACAGTTTTTATTTACGATCCAACTTTCAGAATTCTACTCTACTCAGCCCTTTCAGCCTCTCCCCAAAACACTCTCACTTTCGTGTTACTTTTCCTTGTAGAATTTCTTGTTTGTATTTTTTGGCTCTCGAATGGAGTGTTTACGATTGTTTTTCACATGATTTTTTTCATGAAAATAGACTTTGACATGCGCAATGGAGCCGCCAGGCTTGGAAAACAAACTGTAAGCTCTCGGCTCCATGGAGAAGGTAGGGAACAGGCTAAACTTAGGATTAGTGTGTGGCAAACATTTAGAGAATGGAGAGAATTGCAGCTGTCAATTAATTTTTTCAATCAGAGCAATTCAAACACATTGTTTGCTTTCAAAAATGTTCTTATTGGGATCACAATAGTATGCACTGTATATGCAGTCAAACACTTTACTGTGAACCTGTTCGTGAGTTTGACGACTGTTGCATTCCCGTTGTCGACGGTAACCGTGTACACGTCACTCTATGATCAGGCTTTCAAAATCCCTGAAAATATGAAAATCCTAAGGAGTCAAATATCATTGACGTCCTGCATTGGGTTAGGTAAAAGTGACAAAGCTTATTTCAAGAGGCTCATTAGGTCAGTGAGAATTACAGGGATTATGCAGGGGGGATTTCGTAGTATGGAGCGAGAGTCCACACCCATGTTTTTTGATTTTATCACAAGAAGTGTTGCTTCTATTTTAATTTCCCTTCGATAATTGTATGAATTTATTCAGAAAATTAGAATGACGGGGGAAGTGCAATCTACAATGGTTGATTAATTTGGAAATAATCGTAAATAAATCATAAATTTTCATTATAATCCGGTTAATCCGGTCATCCGGTACACCTGTAAAATGCATATCGTCTGTAAAGAACCAAACTGACCCATATCCAATTCAAGGTACAATTAAAATGAGCTATGTCATAAAAAAACAAAATGAGAAACATACATAAAATGCTTTATTAGGAGTTTTTAAAAAGTGTAAAATTGTCTAATTCTATGTTTTCGAAAAGGTGCAAAATGTTCTAATTTCATGTTTTCGAAAAGGTGCAAAATGTTCTAATTCCATGTTTTTGATAAGGTGTAAAATGTTCTGATTCCATGTTTTTGAAAAGGTGCAAAATGTTCTAATTCCATGTTTTTGATAAGGTGTAAAATGTTCTGATTCCATGTTTTTGAAAAGGTGCAAAATGTTCTAATTCCATGTTTTTGAAAAGGTGCAAAGTGTTCTGATTCCATGTTTTTGAAAAGGTGCAAAATGTTCTGATTCCATGTTTTTGAAAAGGTGCAAAGTGTTCTAATTCCATGTTTTTGAAAAGGTGCAAAATGTTCTAATTTCATGTTTTGGAAATAGTGAAAAATTTTGTATTTAAATGTTTTCGAAAAGGTGCAAAATGTTCTAATCTCATGTTTTCGAAAAGATGCAAAATGTTCTAATTCCATGTTTTTGATAAGGTGTAAAATGTTCTGATTCCATGTTTTTGAAAAGGTGCAAAATGTTCTAATTCCATGTTTTTGATAAGGTGTAAAATGTTCTGATTCCATGTTTTTGAAAAGGTGCAAAATGTTCTAATTCCATGTTTTTGAAAAGGTGCAAAGTGTTCTGATTCCATGTTTTCGAAAAGGTGCAAAATGTTCTGATTCCATGTTTTTGAAAAGGTGCAAAGTGTTCTAATTCCATGTTTTTGAAAAGGTGCAAAATGTTCTAATTTCATGTTTTCGAAAAGGTGCAAAATGTTCTGATTTAATGTTTTGGAAATAGTGAAAAATTTTGTATTTAAATGTTTTCGAAAAGGTGCAAAATGTTCTAATCTCATGTTTTCGAAATAGTGCAAAATTTTGTATTTAAATATTTTCGAAAAGGTGCAAAATGTTCTAATTCCATGTTTTCGAAAAGGTGTAAAATGTTCTAATTCCATGTTTTTGAAAAGGTGCAAAATGTTCTAATTCCATGTTTTCAAAATGATGCAAAATATTGTGCTTACATGTTTTTGAAAAGTGTCATATTTTCTAGTTGAATGCTTTCAAGACATATTTGAATATTTTTGAAGATAGTTGATATTTATTTCAGCTAAAAAAGGATATGGGTCATTTTGGTTCTTCACAGACGATATTTACATTCAGTATATTATACTTCAACTACAAATCACAAACATAAAAGATTGTATTATTTCAAAAGCCTATAAACACTATAAATATCCAGATAGCGATTTCAAAAATGCGTTCATGTGCCAACGCTCTAAAGCGATACTGAAAATTATTAAAAATTAGATTTTCGCACGCCAGGGTCAAGATCGCAAGTCCAGTTCCTACAAGAAACGAGTAGAATGCAGCAGAAACTAAAGAATCCCGCAGAAAGAGTGACTCCTCCTCTTCTCTTTTTTTTTGAGAACCTACGTTTTCTGGCTCGTTGTGAAAGAAACTCTCAAATTGCCTCGTAGAAATTCTGTTGAGAATCAAATGATGAATATTTTTCCAAAATCTAACAATACCAGTACTCAACATCCTGCTGAATAGTTCAACTGGAACGTCAGCATTTGCAAGCCTAAAACCCCACGCCTCCTGATTTGTCACAAAGTTGTCCTTTGTGACGTGGGAGCGCATTTTGAAGTAGTCATGGAAAAACTCCGAGTAGGTTGGCAATAGACTATTTTCGATGAGGTGACAGAAACGCCCTCTAGTGAACATTCTCCGAACTGTAGCTGCCGAGTCAATATTCATTTCTATTGACTGGGATTGCAATATTTCGTGGAGTACAATATATTTTGAGTGCTTATATCCATTCCTATGACCAAACCAGGATGCACTTAACAATAATTTTGTGAGGCTTCCTTTGAGGCCGGGTCGAAGTATGACTGTAAAATTTTTGCTAATTAAATCTTGAAGTGACTCCGTCTCAGCCAAGGGGAGTGGGACAAGGCGGTAGCTCTGCCAGTATGAAGTAAACATGGTGCTCAGAAAAATTGAGACAAGGACCCAAAAACTGTAGAATCTCCGAATCCGCAAATTTGCTTTAAAGCCCATGATCTGAAATAAAAATGGCGACAAAATTAACTCTACGGCAGTCGCAGGACTCAACGCATTTGAACTGAGCGTCAAAACTATTCCGACGCAAAGGACTGCCCCAACAAAAATTACCCAAACAGGCCAATTAAATGGCCTGCAAAGGAAGTAGAAGCTGACTGGGTCCGAAGCATACTCTGTCACGTAAATCAGCTTCCACAGAGAGTGCCCGGTCGTGACAAGAGAGCTGCCAGGGGTTATTGCCATCACAGCTATGTCCACCCCAATAAATCCAAATTTGTACTGTTCCAGGGTCAAACTTCTTCTTATACTTGGGTCAAACCATTCTAATGTGAAATTCAAGCGACCCGCTAAAACATGCAGAATCTGTAATGTTACGGCTGATGGCTTCTTTGCCTGAAAGGACTCAACAAGGTTTTCATGCTTTTTCAAGGATATCTTCCTCAAAGTGTAGCCAAAGCCGACTCGGGATTGGTGAAAATTTGTACGGGACGTTCTGAATTGGCGGGTGATTTCTTTGTAAGAACTCCAAGCATTCCAGTCCTCAGGGTTTTGGAGTGTAGTATAGCAAATCAGTCCGGATTCGCATCTGAGTAGAGCACGCTGGAACAGGAGTACTGAATGGTGGCTAGCGCATGCGCGTGAGACTGGAACTTGATGTAATCGTAAGATAATAAAGTTTAATGGGAATTGGTGAAGCCTGTTTTGGGTGTACGTGAGTCGGGTTAGTGGGAAAGCCTTTAGCAAGAGAAAGAATATATCAGTTTGGTGGAGTACACTGCGAACGAGGCTATTACTATTTCTCTGACTCACAAACGGAAAACTCATGCTTAGCACAGTGTATAAGTTGAGAGGTATCACAATTAGAACGAAGCAATCTTGAAACTTGAGAAAATCGCGCTTTTCTTCAAATCTTGCAAAATCGTTGAATGTTTGAATCACCGATCCAAACTGACTGACCACATCATGAATTTTAATTTTGAGCTCTTTCATAAAATCAGTTACATCCCCTTCTGACAGAATTAGGAATTTACAAGTATTGAGTGGGCTTAAGATGGCTGCTAGTGTGGGAGGTGTAGACAAGGTTGGGAGGGGTGCTATAAATACAACAAGAAGCAGCAGAAGCACGGTCCTCAAATTTATTGCGAAATTCGGTGGTTTATCTTGATCTGGCATTTTAAATCAAGAAAAAAAATCAATAGTGTTACAAACTTGGCTCAAGTATAGCACAAGAAGGACTGACTTTGGAAAAATGTAGCATAGGAAACCAAAATGTAAAATAGTTTAGTGATCGTCCTATTTTATCGAGTTTAGCAACGCTCGTGGCAAACCCATGAGACCGACACACGTACCACTTTTAATGATTACATTGATTGAAATGATGCATAAATAAATTAATTTCGTTGATATTAAAAAAATTGCTTATGTTACATTTGCTACGTTATGGTTCGTGGGAATCAATGCTTGATAAGGTAAATTATTTATTACAAATTGTAAAAATTTTATGTTGAGTTGCATGCATGTTGCGTGTTCGATATAAAATCGAAGTTGTAACTATATATTTTTCTGAGTAGTTTAAAATTTACATCTTAGAATTTGTTCAACTTTACCAATCCATGCTTGTAAATTGAAAGACGAGCATTTAAATATTCATATTTTATGCTATGGATTGGCTTGACTATTAATCTAGTATTACCATATGAATTCGAAGCTTTACACTGTGTTTATTTAATATTCTTACAAAATGGTTTCCGTTCATATGGGAGAAGTGCTAAACTGCTACCTATATCGTGTTTGGCCACTATTGGATTCTTGCAATGTAACCTCTATATTATGCAAATGATTCTTTAAATTACTTTACTGCTAAAGCTTTAAAACTTTTAATTTTTTTTTCAAATAATCAAATACATGAAAATATCAATATTTAAAAATAGTAAGAATGTAATAATTATTGTAAGGTGCGATTGGAAAAACATTCCAGGTAAATTTTATCCTTTTTGTTTTGTAAAGCGTTAAAAATTGTCTACATATATATCTTGTAGTTATGTAAGAAAAAATATTGGATGCATTCAACATGTAATAACTAGTCAGTTGCATAATTTTTAAAAGTTTTATTTTGTTTTTACGTTGGTGGAAGTTGGATTCCGCGGAGCTACGAACAGGCGTCGGCAGTATCCCAAGATGATCAGAATTTTTCTTGTGAGCGGCGTTTTACCCTACGAGTAGCATCGGGTAAAATTCATACTATACGGACTTTCCAAAACAGGCATAATAAATGAATGAATGTCCACAAAGAATTGCAATAAAAAATGCAAAGTATTTATTTATTTATTTCGTCACAATATTATTTAACTTAACCCTCCCACAGAATATTTTCGTTTGCATATGAAGCTACACGAGTCAATTATTGTGTACAGAAGGAAGGATGTGTTTTTAGCTTCTAAAATCAGTAACATGTTTTCATTTGGTAACCCTCAGTAATTTTGACAAAAATTTTATATTAGGATATTACAAGAGTGGAAAATACAGATAAATCATCATTTTTACACTTAAATGGAAGTTTTTAACTATTTAAAATCATTTAATTGAGAACGAAATACATTACATGCTTACATTTTAACAAACACAAAATATTTTTGATACGCGGGTAGTTAAAATATGAGAAAACTCATAGCTGACGAAAAAATAATAACGAGTTGGAGAAGGACATGGGATCCACAGTACTATTACTTTTTTTGAATTTTGTTTTTAGAGAATCGAAGAATATCAAAATAAGGGCTCGGCTTTCTAACCCGTCATCATTTCCATGAATTCTGCAAAAAACATTTAAACCGAATAATTATGCACATTCAAGTAAATATATCATATATATGTATAGAGGTGGATTTGAAATAGCTCGTGTAGTAGTATATTGTATCCTTTTTATTTAAATTTTTATCTGCTTCAACTTTTTAATAATGTATTTGTATGGAGGTCATACCATCAAAATCAACAGTACCAGAACCGTCCCCATCAATTTCCTCTATCATCCCATCCAAGTCCGTATTTGTGAGTTGATCATCTAACTCACGGAGAATTTCTCTCAAACATGATGTTGGGATGTAGCCGTTTCCTTTGGAAACAAAAACGGAAATTTTTAAATTAATTTCGGAAATTCCTTTTTTTTGTCTGCAAGTTACTGGTGGTAGAAATCTAGTATATTCAACTTTGACGTAGAAGATGAATCTGCTTGACATAGAATATGTTATTATTCATCAAAATTTGAACGGCTTCGAAATTTTTCGAATTTAATAACATGTTACAATATTTATTATGCTTATTATTGCTGTGTTATTTTTTCTTAGTTTAGTTTCGTATCGGTTTTCTTCGCTCCGTCTTACCAATCTGTTTGATCACATCACCTTAGATGATATACATATGTACTTATAATCATCCTATATAGTCTATACTTTAAAATAAGTTCTCATATAAATTACATTAGCAGTATTCATATACTTCATTCTTTAATGTAGATAAGGATCCCATAATAAATCATGGGCCCTTACTTTTGTATGAGCTTCCTACTGACGAAAGTGTTAACTTCCTTCTTCCTTATTGTGTGTAATTTTCCTAAAGTCATCGGGAGCATTTCACATGTTACGTGAGCAATTATGTAGTAGAGTAAGATACCCCGTTAATATAGAGCTAATGTTATATTTATAAACATTATAAAAAGAGTGAGGGTATGTTGAGTCTGGGCTGTATTTTTTTTAATTACGTAATATATGAGCGGCCCTCTGTCACTGAGCTGTCACTGGATAAAAGACAGTTTGTACGCTAACAAAAAACCTAGGATTCTAAAAACAGAAATTCTTACAATTCGAACTTCAATTTATGTATTAACTGAGCCTGTAACTCCCTGACAGCACACGTATTGGTTTGGTCCCGTCTGATTGGTATTTGCGTGGGTGGTGAATGGTGCTTGAAATGTGTAAAAAATCTTTCAAATATCTGCACTTACAAAAATCAAAGTTATATTTAGCTGGCATTCTTTATCCCTTTAAGTTACTGATCTTCCTACTGATGTTGCCACACGACCAGGACCAGTACCAGTACCGACGAACATCATGAGTAAAATGCAATATGCACTATTTTCTATTTATAAATTACAGTGTGTAGATACAGGGCCAGACGAAGGAATTGCTTTTAGGCAGCAATTTGTTGCCATACAAAGACCACTATTTTAATTTTATTGATGGTTTTTTTTCTTTGATAAAGTAAAACATTTAAAATGTCTTTTAAAAAAGTTTTAAATGCACTTTATACTTGATTTAGAAAAGTGCAAAATGCTCTATTTACATGCATTTTGAAAAGTGTTATATGTCTTATTTGTTTTTTTTTGAAATGTGCAAAAAACATTATTTGCACGTTTTTGAAGTCAAAATATTATTTTACAATTTTTTTAAAACTGCAAAATATTCTATTTACATGTTTTTGAAAATTCAAGCAGCGGAGGCTGCCTGCGCTGGCCGCGTTATCCGGCCCTGTGTAGATAGTTGCATTTAATTCACATCTTGATATTGGGTTCAAAATTATCTATGCAGATATTTATTATCTACTTACATGTTAGTTGTACGTTTTAGCAGCTACGTAAATAGTGTAAGTACCACATGTCGTGCATAAAGCAATTAATGCAGTATTAAGTATTAGGTAAAATTATAAAGATACAAAATCTCTAGTAACTAGTAAATTAATTAAATGTTTACAGTTTTGTTACCTCAGCTTAGCAACGGTAATTAGGAGGGGAAGCGAAACTCACCTTCCTTGTCATAGAGACGGAAGGCTTCCTTCAACTCTTTCTGAAGAGACTCGGCATCTTCCTCAACAATGAATTTAGAGGCAAGTGTCACAAACTCGGCGAATTCAATTTGACCAGATCCTATACAGTGCATAAAAAATTGAGCATAAAATAACAAACTAGCAACTACAGAAAAAATTCAAATCAAAATAATTTCATTCTAAAACATTTTAACTACGCAAAATATAACGACAACAGGATTCGTCACGAATCAATCTTAAAGCTTAAAAAACAATTGTAGTAAACTAAAACTCACCATCCTCATCAACCTCAGCAATAAGTTCTCTCAAAGTCTGCTCTACAAATGGTTGACCCATGACTCTCAGGATGGTCCCAACCATTTCAGGGGTGATGTAGCCTTTTCCTTGTGCAAAACTGTCAAATGCCTTTTGCAAGACTGGGTGAATAAAATTGTAAACAATAAATAAATTGCTATTGCCCCGTTACCCCATGACATTGTATTTCTTGTACTTGTAAAGTTCCCTTTGACTACTGTAATTGGTAAGTTTTTTTAATAACTAATTTGTATTTAATAATCTAAACTAATCCAAAGTAAGTACAATGTAACGGTTACTATTTAAATTTTAGTTCTATCCAAAATATCAAAAAACATACTTGCAATTTGCTCCTTGTCCAATTCATCAGCCTATGTTAAAAAAGATTTAAAAACCGCCGATTTTATTTTTATATTAAATTTTGCTATTAAATCCTTTATAAACAAACAATTTTCACAAGCGGAAGTGAATTAAATATATTTACACGGTAATAGGAAAAACAAATTATTTGATGGATTTTGGTGATTATAAATTCGTTCAAACTTACCATAATGTAGATTAATACCGATAACAGAAAAATTTACAAAAAGCACTCAGCTAAAAAAAGCACAAAAAATCCAATAGAAAGATGTTCGAGCTTCAGATCGCTGAAAGGAGAGAGGAAATAAACTGAAACGGATTTTTGACTTTAAAACTGGATCTATGAAGGGAAGCTCAAACCTAAAACCAAAACCGAAACCGTAACCGGGTACAATTCCGGGTACGGGTTCCCGTATATTGGTGTTCCGATACTAGGAATGTTAAAGGCATACATTCCCTATTTACAGATACAGATAGACTGTAGGTGTAGGTATGCACATTTGTCAAGAGCTAAAGACAGATAAAATTTTTTCTGAGTATCCACCCACAACCAGAGATCAATGTCGTGGAAGTCGTCGTATCTCACTAAAATCTTGAACGCTCGTTTAGCATTTACCTTCCTTTCATCCCTTGTTAAATGCACATCATTTAATATCATACCCACTCACTTGTACTTTCGTACCAAGTTTAAGAGAATAGAAATTTACGTAATGCCAATAAAAAAGTCAATAGTAGTACATACCACTTACACATTACTTAAAATCTTGAAATCATTTCGTGGCATTTATCTGATATTTTTGTACTGTAGATATCTGCATTTGTTACGTGAGTATTCATTAATATATTCTATTCACTTAATACTTAATACTGAATCTAAACTACCACTGCTGCAACTGCTGTGACAATAAAATTATATACAGAATTTAAATGGCTATATTATATGTAGATATAACTTATGTCCTTATGAACTGTAAATGGTTGTACATATAAGCGCAGGTAAAAATATTTAACTAATATGATCTTCAGACTTATGTCTCATAGAGATCTGGTGTTTATTTTATCTCGGCGTTCAAGTTTTTCAAGTGAATTCTGGCGTCAAATTAACGCCAGATCTTAAATAAACGCCTTCTTGCAGATTTTTGAAATCTTGTATTCCTTTTGCTTCCGAGCTTCTTCGAATATTTACGGTAGCTGTATAGTGTATCATATGTGTATAGGTACACCAGATTTCTTTACATACGTTAGTATGAACATAGTATGTACCTACATGGGCAAAGCCTATGAAGAATAAAAACTGAACATTCAATGTTGTGCAAAAAGTATAAAAAGAAAAAAAATTACATAAAATTGCATATTTCATTGCTACGAATTCGGTACTTTTAAAATATCAAGACTATTAATACAAATTTTTTAAAACTTACAATATTTGTTTTATACTATAATTTGTACTGATTGGACATATTTAATTTAATTAGGTTTCTGAAAACTTTGAGTACAAATAACATTAGAACTGCAACTGTAAATTTGATGTTTTTACAATGTGCTACTGAGTTACAATTTCAAGAAGGATCGTGTTGTCGCTGTATATATTTTTAACGGAATTGATATGAATTATAACATTCCATTTGACTGTGGAATGCTTAAACAATGTATTAAAATTTAAAATTTCCGTGTGTCCTAAATCTAAGGCAAGCCTTTTAAAGTAAGTTACCAAAGATATTCTAGTTTTATTAGAATTTGTAGGCATTTTACTTGTTCAGTAAATTCTTAAAGTAAAGTGTAAAAAATGTTCCATTTTTTACACACTTTCAAGAACATAGCATTTTAATTCTTTCGTAGGTAGGGCATAGTTTTTTGTTTTAGCTAAAAATGGATATATACCCTTTTGGTTATACACAGAAAATATGTAGCTTGTTTTAACCCCTCACTAACTATGCACACATTACTTCATTACTATCCTCGAGCCTCAAAGTACCAAACACCTATGTATGAAGGAAATGAACCTGAAACACTTCACTAGCTAATGCTCAAGATCAAAAATCAAAATCGAACAAAATTATTTTTAGCAAAATTTTTTTTAGTTTCTTCTGGTTCTGACACTACTGGTGGGTGGGTGTCAGTTTCAGTTTCTCCGTTTTCGTTTCCAGATTAAATACGTATATGCATCTGCTGTACCGTATCATCCATAATGTACATAATCAAAGACTCTACCGTCATTCAAAAAACTCAAGATAAGACTAGTAAAGAGGATAGGTTCAACAACAAAAATGTGACATAATACCAAGCTTACAGCTGTGTCTTACATAAACTATCATATTTTCGATATTTTTGACATGTTGGTTTTTTCTAAGAAAAAATGCAATAACTAGACAGAAGGCGCTGTAATCGTGAAATCAAAAAAAAAGTATTATTAGTATTATTAGGTTGGTAGATATCGTCTGTAAAGAACCAAAATGACCCATATCAATTTGTAGCTAAGCTAAAACAAATATCCGTTATGTACAAAAATATTGAAATATGTCTTAAAATCATTTACATAGAACAGTGTGCACTTTTCAAAAATATGTAAATACAACATATTACACTTTTCAAAAACATTTAAATAAAACATTTAGCGCTTTTCAAAATAGAATATTTTGGCTTTTTCAAAAACATGTAAATAGAATATTTTGCACCTTTGAAACATACGTAAATAGAATATTTCACACCTCTCAGAAATATGTAAATAGAACATTTTGCACCTTTTAAAAATACGTAAATAGAACATTTTAAACATTTCAAAATCATGTACATAAATTTTTCACCTTTCAAAACATGTAAATAGAACATTTTAAACATTTCAAAATCATGTAAATAATACATTTTACACCTTTCAAAACATGTAAATAGAAAATTTTGCACGTTTTCAAAAACATGGAGTTAGAAATTTCTGCACATTTTAAAAAACATGTAAATAGAACATTTTACGTTTTTCATAAACATGAAAATAAAACATTTTACGTTTTTCAAAAACTTCTAATTAACATTTTACGCACGTTTCTGATTTTGTTTTTATGACATAGCTCATTTTGAATGTCAGTTAAATTGGGTATTGTTAATTTTAGTTCTTCATATACGAAATATTATGTAATTTGGCATATGAGAGAAGATGTAGGTAGAGTTGTCATAATAAAATTTACGTGGAATTCACATCGAAATTTTAAACAAATCAAATATCTTGAGTTGATGTCCGCTACTAATACGCTAGCCATGGTCAGTATGTATGCATTTTTATCTTGGGAATCCTCAGATTATTATAGAGTTTAATTTGTAGTTTAAAAGTTTTAGATTAGGATTTTTATTATATGACAAAATAAGGATGCACAGTAAAATGTTTATTATTAGCTGCATCAATAGTAATAGTGTTTACTGTAGTTTCTTGCAAACAATGTGTATATGCGATATTATACTAATTTCCAATGTTGTTAATAAACATAATTATTTGAAATTATTACAAGTGATTTTATTAAAATACTTTATAATTGTACTGAACACACAAACGCAAAACTCTGATCTAATTTCTTACGATAGAGCGGCTTGCCATTATTATAATTATTAGTCGTCGTCAAAATATGCAATATCTGTTTAATAACTAGTGTACATTCTTGTTATTCTTTGTTTGTTACATTAGTTAGAGCAACGTACCAGTATAAACTATTATTTTGACAAATTATTTGTTATCTAATTGGGTTTATACAAAAATGTAAAAATGAAATGTAAGGGTCACTTGCCGTTTGCTGCAATGGTTCTACGAATTAATCAGACGTCAGACGTACACTAATTATATCCAATATATCGTATGTGAAGAACCAAAATGGACTCATTTCCATTTGTAGCTAAAAACAATATCAACTATCTACAAATATATTAAAACATGTCTTAAAAGCATTTAAATAGAATATTTTGGTTTTTTCAAAAACATGTAAATACAACTTTTTACACTTTTCAAACACGTGTAAATAAACTATTTTGCACCTTTCTAAAAACATGGATTTAGACAATTTGGCACCTTTTCAAAAACATGGAATTCGAACATTTTGCATCTTTTCAGAAACATGAAAATAGAAAACCAAAAATCAAAAACGCTCAATTAACATTTTACGCATTTTTCTCATTTTGTTATTAAGGCAGTTTATTTTGTTTCTAGCTTAAATTGGAAATAGGCCATTTTGGTTCTTCACAGGCGATATACGTTGCTGACTATTAATTGTGCTACTGGTAATATAGTGCTGAAGCTTTCATCATTTTACAATCTTTAAATTTAAATTTTGACAGTTTTAATATATGGTATAATTTTTTCAATTTTTAAAATATTTCAAGTTAAAAAAATATTTAACTCTAAATTATTTTTTACTTGCCAAAATATTATTTTATTTTTAAAATACCTATTATCCTAATATTACTTTTTTCCATATTCTGTAACTTTAATTAGCGTTATTAATTATTATTTTTTTAGCACAATTATTTTACGTTTATCTTGCAAACCTGGAGTGTCATTTGAGTATAGGTAAGTTTTTTAAAAAAAAGTAAATAGGTAAATAAATCCTATACAGCGTGAGATCACAGTTGTGACTCGCTAACCAGTAGACAAAGCACACACTTGACTTGTACTACATAGTATTCGTATATTATTCGCGTTCAAAATTGACGAGGTATTCACTCTTCACTCATTCTTCCTGAAAAGCAATTTAATTGTCGTGTTGAATTCAATGTTAAACTAAAAAATAAAAGAAACGGCTTTAAGTCTTTTCGTTTATAAATATTTTAAATATGCAATGATAAAAGTCCATTTACTTTAAGCTACAATTCTTATCTTAATTAGCATAATTTCACGCTGTCTTTCATGTAGGTAAATGAATTTCAACATCATCATATTAACATTTTATTTTTCTATATTATTTTACTTTTGTTATGTATTCAAAATTGAAATACGTGTAGTCTACTCTACTAATTAGTTTGTTTGCATAAATTTATGCTCAAAACTACTTTCAAAAAATCTAAAAATCCTAATTTAGTGGCAAACAATCAACTTTTAACAATCAAATACTTGGCACTATCTGTACTGCAAAAAATAAAAGCAAGAATATAAAGTACCGCCAGCAACAAGAACAACAACGGCATAATTAATTAACCTCGCCCACACACCCGCCGGTGTTTATTGATTGTAAATTTAATTATTCTCACTCTTAACTGATTGACTTTGAATTATTTATGATCTTCATTATTATTTGTATTCAGATATTATCAATTATTTCAAGTTTCTCAAAGAAATGCAACTATTGCTTCCAAATGGCTGAGAATAAAAGTCACAGTAAAACAAACAGCGGGGGATCATTCTTTGTCTATGGTTTTGGTTCCGTAATACACTACTACTATGCATGTGCATGAGTATTTTTTGCAGTGAGCTTATTTGTGTTTCTTAGCATTTGAAAAGTTTGGCCATGAAATTATCCCATCCTATTCAAATATTGACTTTGGGCTTCCAATTTTGATTTGCGACTTTTGCACGTTGAGCGTTGCTATCTTATAGCATGATCACAACCATAACTATACATAATTACCTATATATTTATATTACGTATTTACAAATATTATGTACTAAACTTGGAGTCTGATCGTGAAATGTGATTAGAAGAGCACACAAGTGAAATGACTGCCATTATCATGGATCATTATTACGATTACAATCAAGCACTTTACCTCCCCCATTATTCCCACACTAATTCATTCATCCGTCTGTCTGTAGTTTCTATATTCTCATTTCACTACATTCCTTTTAGTCTTCAAAAATTAATAATAGACGCCTCAGCTGAAGCAAGTCACGACCAGCGTAACGATCTAAAGATAATATCGACAATCAACATTGACATCGACGTTGGCGATTTTAGATTCTTTCTATCTTTCATTTTTTTAGATTGGGAGCCACACGAGTTCTTCATTACAATTTTCAAATAATAATTTCTTGCTTCGTGTTCATAATTTTTCAAGATCACATTTTTGTTTTATATAAGCTACAAATTTACTTCCAGTATCGGTCAGAATGCTATCGTCACTAGCAAAGGCAAAAACTAAGGAATTCGAAATTCGAGTTTGCAATTTCAAATTTTCAAATTCATGGTGCAGGAACGTGTAGTAACTCAAAGTTAGAATTGAAAAAAGATAAATGTCGCAAATACTAAATACCTTCTCCTGACAGACGTACTCGGCTCACAGACTTATTACCAATGGCGTTAAACTTAAAATATTTAAACTAATTATTGGCATTGGCTACCAAATGCAAATACTTATGTGGAAATACTACCCATGCAAAATAAAAATGCAAAACTTGGAGACAGTTGTACGACCTTGAAACTTCTTTAGGAATCGTAACCGGAAAACCCAGACTTGTCACAAGTTTCCCAATGGCAATCTTAGCCTAAGCACCACGACCACCCAAGGGAAGACAGACAAACACAAGTAGAAGGTAAATACAAACTTTTAGCAAATCTAGTAATGATTACGTCAACTGCCCAGTACAGAATACAGCAACAGTAACGGTATTGAGTTTGAATATGAAAACTGGAAATCGAACTGAAGAACGATCATAAGTAAATTTGAAACCACAAAAATACGGTATAATATACGTCGAAGGTAATAAGTAAAAAAATACTGCAAAAGGACAACACCCAAATTCGTCACCCTTCCCATCAAACTTGAGTGAAACCCTCTGAATTTGACTGCCCAATATCGTATAACTGTAAAAAATTAAATTAGAATCATATTACAAAAAAATAAACACCATTATTATTATTATGAATTATAAATTTTTACCTTTATGGCTATTATGCATTAGGAACATAACATTAAGCATTTCTTTAATAATCACCTACGAAATAAATTTGCATGGTGTGAGTATCACGATCACTATTTAAATACAATGCTGACGTTTTCATTGATTTATCTCCTTAATTTTAACATCAAAATACCAATAATGTAGTAAGTGTCAAAAAGAAGGTAAAATCAACAACACAAAAAAAATCAAGGATGTGCAAAAAAAATCTTAAATTAGCACTGTAAAAAGATGCGAGCCATGACCACACCGAATTGGCATCATACACCACGCTTCTCACATTGCCTTATTTTAGTCGGCAAAATTCATAGTTGAAATTCTTATGATTTCCAAATGTGAGACAAAACAAACTATGTATGTAGGTATTTACAAATAGTCCTGCTACATATATTACGTAGGGTGAAGATTACTGTAGATTGATTTAAACATGCATTCCTGTAAATTTATTTGAGGGCCGGTCAGGACCAGGAGTCAGTACTGGATTATACGGCCAGCATATGCAGCCCCCGCTGCTTGCATTTCGAGAACACATGGAAATGAAACATTTTGCACTTTTAAAAAATATGTAAATAGAATATTTTGACTTTTCAAAAACATAAAAATAAAAGTTTTTGCACCATTTAAAAACATGCAAAATAAAACATTTAACACCTTTAAAAAAACATGTAAATAAAACATTTGACACTTCAAAATTTGTAAATAGACTATTTTGACTTTTCAAAAATATAAAAATAAAAATTTTTGCACCATTCAAAAACATGCAAAATAAAGCATTTAACACCTTTAAGAAAACATGTAAATAAAACATTTTGCACTTTTCTGAATCTAGTGAAACAAATACATCTTTAACTTTCCTGAAACATGTAAATACAAAATTTTGCTTTACCAAAGAAATCCATCAATAAAATCAAAATGGTAGTTTTTGTATGGAAACGAATTCCTGTTTATAAAAGTAATTCCTTTGTCCGGCCCTGGAGCATTTAACATATTACGTTAGCATCTAAGTTGAAGGAATGTGTCAGCCAGAAAGATATATGGCTTAATAAGTATCTATCTGCCGTTATCTACCAATCTAACCAAAAAATTTGTTTGTTTGCTTTTGGAATAATTTTGTGATGGTAGAGAATTCTCAATATTTTTTAGTCAAATTTATTTAGTGATACTATCACTATCGGTTTGACTATTGGAGTGTTAAATAATTACGAAAACGCATTATTCAAAAATAATAAAATTATACTGTTTCTAATGGTGTTGGTTGTACCTCCTAAGAAACAACTCGTTGTGCCCGTGTGAAGGAATTGCATAATCTATAGTTTGCCCCAATTTTCCCCCGCCAAAATTTTAATGTTACAAAAATAATCTATTATTCATGATATCATGACTCACAAAAATATTCTAATGATCTTGACACAAAATGCGCAACTTTTTTATAGAAGACAATGCAATGCCAGGTATGATTATTTGACACCAGATACACAGATACATCCAGACTCCAGACAGACAGACGAGTTAACAATAAAGACAGTGATTGGAACTGTATCTGTGGCAAGTGACTAAAAATCACACATTGTCAATTTGCAAATACAGAAAAAAAATGCAAATACACAATCGATTTTCGTTATCATTATCGTTGTTATGATGTCATGTGTGATTCATTGCCCATTACTTTGTCGCTTGTCCTCATCGTCATCCTTAAGAGAGATGAAAGATTAGATTTGAATTGGAATTTGGGAAAAAAAGGAAGTGAGTAAATAGTTAAGTATCCAGTTAAAATCAAATCAGAATCAAAATTAGAACCTCGAGCGTGGGTCGAGTCCTTTTGAGTTTTTGTATACCTTGATATTCTCGTGTAAGTACTGTATAATATCTATGCTAATGATCGTGAGAGTGTTCCTTGTCGTTGTCCGTATCCGTCATCAGTCCGTATGGTTTGTTCGTGATACTTTATTATGTGTGAGCTATTATTATATATATCTAGGTAGGTACATAAACATTAGCATTATCTGCACGTTTGCCTTTTTATGTATTTACGCTTAAGGTATGCAGTTCTACGTAATAATTACAGTTCTCGTATAAGGTATATGATAAAATCGTTATTGCGTAAGTGAGAGACTTGGAAACTTGGAATAAGGCAAAGGAAATGTTTTAATAGAATTAAAAGTATTTATCTAGCAAAAAAGTTTTAAAATAGTTCTTGGGCTGAAAGAATGCAACGAAATTAATTTTAAATTTTAAGTGTAGCTATATCAATTTTATAATAATTATTGTTATTTTCAGATTTACTGCTCACTTAGGTTCAATTGAGGGACTTTGGACATACCGGAAAAAGGTACACGAAAAAACGAAAAGAAGTTACAGATTTATCAGTTAATTATTATATGATCAATTTTATAACAAAATTTGTTTACTGATAATGTTTAAAAATTTGCAATTTTAAGTAGCGAAAAACTATAATAATACATTCCTGAAAAGCTGAATATATTTTGCTTTTTTTTTAAATACGCCAATAAAATATTTTAGATTTAAAAAATATAAAAATCGTCAATTTTTCATGTTAAAAAAATATGTAAATAGTATATTCTGCTTTTTAAAAATGTGTAAATAGAATATTTTGCATTTTACGAAATGCGTATATAGCAAATTTTTAATTTTAAAAAAACTATGTGAATAGTGTATTTTGCATTAAAACAAAATATGTAAATAGAATATTTTAAGAAATTTGTAAATAACAAATTTTTCATGCTAAAAAAATACTTAAATATTATATTTAAAAAATATAGGAATAGCATATTTTGCATTAAAAAAAACTAAATAGAATAGTTTGTAATTAGGAAATATATAAATAGCAAATTTTACATTTTTCTAAATGAGGAAATGGAATACTGAATTTTGTAAAACTTACAAAGAGAATATTTTGCATTTCAAAAAATCTAAAAAATAATGTATATAATATGAAAAAATTAAATAATCATCTATTTTGCAATTTCGAAAACAAAAATATTTATATTGCATAATGCACACATTCAGAGCGAAATAAAACGTAATCGCTCATTCCCATACAATTATGATATTACATTTTAGTGACAACGCTAGACCTATAGTGAGTATTGTTTTTAATTTTTCTTTACAATTATACAACGGCGTTGAAACTTTCATTTAAAATAAGTAAACTACATACCGTGTTTTGTTATTAGCAAAAGGGAAACCAATACGATGGCTTGTATTCAGTCTTTTACTACACTGCTACTATCCATATACATAACATACGAACGACGAAACTACCTTTTAGCACTATAACGCTGCACACGACTACTTCCTAATCTGTTGCCAGAAAGTGAGATCGGAGCTCACTTTGTAGTTTGTACTTGTACTTTAGATTAGACTTGAGCCAATGTTATTGCTATACTGATGCCTCGTTATTCTTATTGTTACATGAATTATATCATGGCAATGAGCCGGTTAGCTGTGAAATGCTTACAATTTTATGGCCATTGGCATTGCAATGTCAGCTCTATTTTCCTATTTTTCTCTTCATTCATTTAGTAGTTCTATTATACATAGATTTCCATTTCTTCAAGTCCAAGTTGAATTGGCGAATTCAAACTCAGTTAGTTCCGTCTTTTAGCTTTTGACAATTTGATTTCGTTAAGTGTAGTCAAACTTACAACTGATTACAGGTTAAGATTTAAATTTGAATTCGATTTCACTGTACTTCTTTTACAGTTTAATTTTTTAAGCTTTCCACATATTAGAATTTGGAATTTTTGCTTTAGATATTTTATGTCTTCTTGTGAGATGTAATGCATTTAATGTAGTAATTTTAAATCTCTTACATAACTAGATACTAACACAAACAACGTCCTCTTTGATTGCTTGAAAATTTTATTATTGAATTTTAAAGCGTATTTGTGCATTTGTCAAGCGTTACAACTAGGTATAAAAGCAAATGGGATCATAGCCCACTACATTAATCGTAAGCAAGCTTTTCAATTAGTAAATACGGCAGATACAATATTTTGAATCCTAAGTTTTCTCAATGATGCATGATCTTAGCAATTTTTGAATGTATTTTAAATAATGTATTAAATAAAATAATTATTAATTCTAATTTACATAGCTATCAGATTGCGTCTCTAAAATCCCTATAATCCGTATCCTTAATCCGGTATCCTGCATCCGGTCCAGCGTCCAGCCTATAAACTTAAATATAAAAAAAACAGCATTGCTACTACATTCTTAGCTCCCTTAAACTCACATCGTCAGACCACAAGTCCACATCCAAATATTTGCAAAGCACTTAAAGCAAAAACAATCTTGTCAGTCATCACAGGCACATCTACAGCATAGGCGAGTCATTGTCGCTAGTACGGCAGGATGAAGACAAATTACGATGACGTGGCAAACTTTTGAATTTAGTACAAACAAAAATTTGTGATATCGTAACGTACACCGTACAGTAGTTCGGATTTAAGTACCTATACCTACATCGCTAAATGCAACAAAATTTGCTGCTGATATAAGTATCATAGGGGTAATGTCATTGTCATTAAGAATAAGTATTAGGAATTTCATAACTACACCAACAAACCAATGCTCAATGCCCAATGCCAGCAAAACGATTCTTAAATTTCAATTTCGATATCAAATACTTACAACAAAAAAATACAAATTAATTGAAAACAAAATCCCTATTGCACAAAAGTAAGTTCACACTTTTACACTTTTACAATACTGATTCATACTAATTGACTGATTTTACTTTTGAATCAAAACATCAAACCATCAATACCCAATACAACTACTATCGCAAAATCTTGAAATCTCTACATCAACATCAGTAGAATTTGTTGCACAGGGAATCCATATTAGACAGACAGACAGACAGACGAAGCAAATGAGACACGGACACGGTCGTACAATGAGGTACGAAGGCCACTTCATCAAACAGAAAATACTACGTATCATACATTCCTTGCATTATATTTGTTGTAGTTTCTATCAGTATTTTACACGTGGATTTACTTACAACAACGTATTTTTCCTAGGGCTTTATTATTTACGCACTGTGTCCTAACATGTACTTACATGCATATTCTCTTTGCTTTTTTTTCTTTATTTAGCCGCTAAATTCAACCCATTATATAAGTGTATCCGTACCTCTCTTTTGTTAATTTCCTTTTCATCTTTCCTCCACGCTACACACCTAATAATCTACAGATCTGTCCTCTGTCTCTGCCTACGGCCTGCGAGCTTCTAATATGTGTGCAGTATCTAATCTTATTAAGACAAGATGTCCAGACTACAGTGCAGATAGGATATTGAATACAGAATCATCGCTACAGGCATTAACATAAGCAGGATGCAATTGAAAGAGAGAAAAAAAATCAGGAATCTATCGCACATTTTATTTGCATTACTCATCTAATCTTAGAGTACAAAGGAAAACCATGAAACTTATTGAAACTTGTACTGATAAAAATGTGAACGAAAAAAAATTGTCGGACGTTATTTAATTTTTTTCAAAAGGTAAAAAAGGCTACATAGCATTAGATATAGAGAATTTAATATATATAAAAATGCATAGAAAAACCACGAAATTTTACTACTGCCGTCTGGAGATTGTACTAAAGATGCAAATGCAGACACTGTGACGAGGCGAGTAGACTGCAGTAAAAACGGTGGCAGACATTTTTATGTATTCAACTAATTAAGGCTCCGTCCAACAGTGCATACTGCAACATAAGGAAATTTACATTTTAAAATTTTACAAAGAACTTTTTCAAAATACTTTCCTAATAGAAGTCAAAATTTTTAAATTAGACGGCGCTGAATTGAATCAAATACGGCTTGTAAATCCTTTCCGAAAATACTTTCACAAAAGTTGACACTTTTTGATTTGTAAAAGAAATGAATTTTGCCTTTTCAGAAATCCTTGCATTTAATTTTTTTGTAAGCCGGAAGTGGCTTTAATAAGTAATTAATTTAAAGTTTTTACTTTGCGTATACTGTCTACAGATATTATGCCATAGTTTTATGTAATGAACGACCGGTACCGACACTGGTATCGATACCGGTCATGGTAAGCTGCATAATAATAATGTCATGTCAAGATACTGTACAAAGTTAGCTACGGTCCGGTTCCGGTTGTCAACCATACACTTGCTAGACCGGCCACTACAGGTGCAGATAGAGATGCAGAAGCCGTATTATGACTGTTTAATGTTAAGATTACGTCTAGGAAAATAAAAGTGTAAGTGCGTCTTATGTATGTGATTAGAAAAGATAACATAGCAGGAAGTATGTACAGTGTAGAATAGAATTGTTTTTTTACTACCCCTTACGATTAGTACTGAAGTTATTATACAATGAAGTTATGTGATTATGATTATGCTATAAATTATACACTTTTTGGACTGACTTGTGAGTTATTATGGCATTTTGAAGCAGTCCACAGTTTTTCTTTAATGTTCTTTGCGTGACGTGGGGTGTGATGTGGACGACGACAGACAGCTCTTATCGGCACTATATTATATACATGCATAACACTCTACAACTCCAGCTAACCGCTATTGCTGTCATAATGTTATCTGTGCACATGTATCTCATGCCTACACGAGATATACGCACTTATTAAATACATACGACCAGTAAAGAGTAATAAACTTACCCATTTTTAGCTAACAGCAAAATTCCCTATCTACAAAAATTTCAAATACCTTGATTCTATAAAAACTAGTCAGAAAATATTTTGCACTTGTCAAAAATATGTATATAGCATATTTTGCACTTTTAAAAACATGCAAATAGAATATTTTGCACTTATAAAAAATATATAAATAGCATATTTTGTACTTTTCAAAAACATGTAAATAGAACAATTTACACTTTTCAAAAACATGTTAATATCAAATTTTGCACTTTTTAAAAACTCATAATTTATTTAAATTTTAAAAAATCCATCTTAAATCTCCTCTAGTGTGTTTTTCCACGCACAAAACAGCTCATTTAAATTCTAGCTTAAATTGAAAATTGACAATTTTGATTCGTCACTCACGATGTACGGTATAATGCATGCGCAGTATTCGTTAAATAATTTAACCGAAAACGGCAACCAAAAGGATAAAATACTTGTACAAAATTTTATAAAAACAGAGGCATTGTTAGTAAAAGCAATAGCTATGGCAATAATAATAATACATTTTTAATCTTTGCAACACCTCACAATTAAACGGTACTCCACTAACAACTTCAATTCACTATATGTACCAGTTTATGCTAGTTTGTGAGATATTAAAATATTTTGTTTAATGTTTATGAGAATTTTTAAATTCGAAGAAGGGGTAAAATAATAATAATAGCGATAATAATGATAATAAGACAGCATGGGGGCATATGGCGGCATAGGAATTTTCATAGTTGGCGATTAAATGGTAATAATAATACATTAAACATTTTCTACGCACCACTTCATCTCCAAACTCCAAGTAAGCATATACGCAATTCATGATCTTAATCACGCACGCATGCGTTTCCTGCAGTCTGAAGCTGAGGCTAAAGTTAAAGCCACAGTTAAGATTGTCCAAATTGCAATAATTGCATATAGCTCACATTATACAATACACAGTTTACAAAATTAATTCAAAACAAGTGAGAGTTTAGTAAGTAGTATGTGTAGTAATGACGCAGTGGCAGTGGTGATGCTAATGGTGATGGTAATGTGTGCAGATAATGTTGTGTAACTTCCATTTAGACTGTTTACACAGCTCACAGTTTACAGTGCACACCTCGCCCTGGCCCTGGTGACTGGTGCCAGTTTCTTTCTGCACATTATTTATTGTTACTGCAATGCATAGCCATTTATCACAATGACATAAATAAGCCATTTAAATGATGAACCAACCACATGATGAAATACTAAAAGTAAATCAGAATTAAATACACGCTTCCGATCGATTTTAATGTTTTCTTTAGTCCTGATCGTGAGGACGAGGAGACTGGCACACTAAAGCAAAGAGAGAGAACGATAACTTTATTCAAAAGAACAAACTTAACAACTGACCTCCATCGAGGGTAGCCTAATAGACTCAGTAAACGTTCCAAAATGCTTTATATATTAAAAATATTTTCTAGTAGGTTATGTCGTAATTATTTAATTTCACTAATTATATATTAGAGACTGAAGAGTATAAATAATGTTGACAAATCTGCACGGATTTCTTCAGGACTGTTGTGACAATATCTTCAATAAGAAAAGAGGACAATGCTTGAGATTTCATAAAATCCATAAAAAATTTAGTAATCGTACCGCGAGCACCAACGTAAAGTCCTATTACCTCAATTTCGTCTAACCCAAGTTTCTGTTGAAAGTATGGACGGCAAGGATCATAAATTCCTTTTTTCTCCGTGTTTACCGATTCAGCTTGCTGGTTGTCATTTTGTTCCAAATATAATATAAATATAACTTGCGTTAAAAATTGTGTGTAGGATATTTACAAAAAATTTAAAATGTTCGAAAGAAAAATAAATTTTGAGGAGAAACCAATTTTTCTACACCAAAACACTAATAAAGAAATATATTTCTTGTAAAAGATAAAAGCCGGAAAAAAAATTACTTCAGCAATAGTCATGATGTCATTCAAGATATATTCCTACCAAATAATTTCAAAATTTAGTTTGGTTTCACTTAAATGCGATTTAAATTTCATTTTACGGAATTTTTGAAGTCCATGTTAAGTTATTGATTTTGGGGCAGAGGGCAAAGTGAGTAAAGCCTACAAAATTTTAGCTTTTTAATATTTTCCCAAAATTTTAAAAAATTGCTCTAACGTTAACGCCAATTAGTAAATTTAACTTAAAGAGCCTAAAAACAGTTGAGGTAGCGCGATTTTAGTAGCACAAAAATTGTACGACCTTAATGATAACTTTGTTGTCCATTATATTGTCCCTATATCCCTGTCCTGGTCCTACGCTTCCCGTTGCCTAAATCCACAATTTTTAACATTCTGCATAACAATGCTAATATAGATATATAATTAATATCTTAATTTTTTAAATTGTCTATATAATATGTGTACTGTGTTTAAGCTTGTTCGTCTATATCACCGTTGCCGTTATCTAATAAGCCAAATCTAATCATTACCATACCCGTAATCGTAACGGCAATCGTAATCGTAATCACATCGCCACCATCACTATCCTTCCTATATGTACCCATATATTTAGGTATAAGGTATACAAACTTGTAAAATTAATTAAATTTAAAAAAATTAAAATGCATTAATGCAAATTTAATGACTGCCGCTCGCCGCTCGCACACTTCTCTCTATACGGTTACCTTAATCACACAATAATTAACATGATCAGAAAGCATAAAAATCACTCTGTAGTAGCTGTCTCCTGTAACCATGAAACGATGAAACAAACGTGGAAGTAAATATCACACATAATTAAAATTACAGAATTTACGAGTGCGACTTGAATATTACATCAAATTTGGATATTACCATAATATAATGCATAAAAATAATAATAATGCATTATTACAAGTAGTAAGTTACGTGTATAAGGTTTTAAATTTTAATGACAGTGTTACGGTCAGGGGAATAACACGAGACTGTCATGTCATAATCTCACACATTAATGTCTTAATCTAAACCAACACAATTAGTTGTTGTTGCAACTAAAACAACAACAATAACAAAAAAGTAGAAGCAACAACTAAATTTAAACAATTACTTTGTGCGGATGCCGTGCCCTGTGCATGTGCGAAAGAAAGGTAAGTGTTATGACGAGATCAAGAATCGAACGTCTCAATCTATAGATAAGCTCTGTCTGTAAGTAATGAAAAACGATAACGATTACAATACCAATTTACGATAACGATACGCGACTAACGGCAATTATAATAATTATTATAAATTTTGCATTCTGTAAAAATTATGTAAAATACTATAGCCACCTACCTCTCAATTCAATACCTGATTTCAAATTTCAAATGTGGTCGTCCAAGAAGGAGAACACATCTGGTTCGGAAATAGCAATTGGAATCAGTATATTTTTTTACACGGCGTCAGAGTTCAAAATTATTTTCATTTAATTGGCTCTAAATTTATATGTACTGCACTACAAAGAAAAGCGTCAAGAAAAGAAGCGTATGCGATAATCGCATTAAATAAAATTATTGAAACTCTGAGAAAAGGTAAAAATAATAATTAATACAGTTTAGATAAGTAATCTGATCAAAAGCCGAAATCATATCCCATAAAGAAAAATCTGCGACGCTCGTCGTTCTCGTTCCCTTGGCAAAGGGTGAAAACATCTTGAAATTTTTATGAAGTATCACTGATACATACATAATGCTATATTGAAATTAATTGACAATATAATGTGCGACGTGCGATAATGGTACGATAAAGCCGTAAGTCTGAATCGAAAGGAAAGGGCGTGCATACAAAATAATAATGATAAATCGTAAAAACACAAAAGTATAGGTAAAACCTTAGACATAATATCCTTTCTAAAGAATCAAATTGATGTAAATGCCTGTTTGACTAAATACAAAATGCACCACCTAGAAATAAAAACAAAGTCGTGATCATGAAAGTTTGTAAATAGAACATATTGCACCTTTCAAAAACTTGTAAACAGAACATTTTGAACTTTTAAAAATATGCAAATGGAACATTTCAAAACATTTTATTAAGCATTTATTTTTGCACGTTTAAAAAAAATGTTAAATAGAACATATTGCACTGTTCAAAAACATGTAAGTAGAATATTTTGCCATTTTAAAAAATATTTAAATGAAATATTTTGACGTGCTGTTCAAAAACACGGTAAAAAACATTTTTGCACTCTTAAAAAAACATGTAAAATGGAACATTTTGCAGTTTTTAAAACGTGCAAATGGAACATTTTACAATTTTAAAAAACGTGCAAATAAAAATTTTTAAGATTTTTAAAAACAATACATTAAAATTTAGTACATGTATAGAAGTTGGTGTAATTTGTTTAAATATAACAAATCTTAATTCTAGCTTAAATTAAAAATGACCCATTTCGATTCTTCACAGACGACATAATTTTAACGAAAACTAACAGTGCATATACCTACATACCTACGGCTGTGTATTTAATTATACTTGCAGTTGTCAAATTCCTATAGGGTATATTGTCTCACAGTTCAGCGGGGTTTACTAAAGTACTAATAATAAACTATATTGCAGTAGGTAGGCAGTGAAATATTAATTATGTTCAAAATTTCAAGTTACGTCTGCGAGACACGGCACGAAAGAATTGTCGAATTTCATGTTCATAAAGATAGCTGATCTAATAATAATTATTTACGAGACCAGCCCCAGCCCCACACACAGGCAAAGGCACAGGCCCCATACAGTCACACAACTGAAGCCGTAACTATAAACCATTACCACCACCCAGCACTGCCCAGCTTGAAGTTCTTGGCGTTGATTATTTCGTGGTAGTGGTGGTAATATATTACATTTTGGGGTGTAATGCAAAATATATGGAAATGAAATGGGCCTTCTGAATCTGAAATAGTATGTGTTTCTACCTATGGTTTATGACGCGACTAATGATGCTCTAATCTTAAATCTGCTATCTACACTGTACACCTATTACATATTGTACGCAGTACAAATCCCTACATACCTTTACCTGCCTACCTGCCTTACTTATGGAAATGGGAAGGGAAGGTGTTTTCTTATGTTACTGTTTCTGTTGTGACTTGAAGTCCAATTCCAAGTCGAATTCCAAGTTTCTTGTTGAGGGGGAAACAAAGGCACAAAGGAGCGCACTAAAATATAATCTTGGGCTCACTTCTCATTTCCGTTTAGTACCTTCAGTCCAGTCCACAAAGTCACTTCAAAAAAAGGCAGTTAAAGTTTTATAAAGTTGAGTGTGTAAATTAGAAAAATACAGAAGAATTACGGAATTACGGAATCACAAAAAGTATTTATCTCTTGAATTTAATTTACAATACTTTTCAATTTCCAACAAGTCGAGCCCTGAACCTTCAGACTCAGCCACGAGAGCACCCTTTCTTTCTTTTAATTTCCTCGCTTTGGTTTAGTTTAGTGTGGTGTGACTTTGGATCTTGGTCACAGTCATCGTCACCGTCCCCGTCACCGTGACTTGACGACACACAATTGAGAACAATAATATTTTTTCATTGTTTTGTTTTGTGACACCTGTAGTTTTTTTAAGTGTCCAAATCTAATTTCCTTCCCTTGCAGGCGCAGTCAGCCGCCCATTTTTGCTAATTCACTTTTATTTTTGTGAGCTTTATTATTGTAATTTTTGTTTGTGGTGCCGTGACATTGGTTTACTGCTCAATTCGTGGACAAAGTCGAGCTGAATTTTCTTCTTATTTGGCAAGAAGCGCTCTTACGTAATACAGTAAAAATATTACATTTAAATTTAAAATTAAGTATTTTATACAGTCCTGTCTGTAATGCAAATTTTGTTTGGTATTTAGAAGCACAGAAATTTACTACTTTTGTTGCTTGCATACTGACAGTGATATTTCTGCTTTTTATTTTAGAGCTTCTACAGTCTCCATATAAATAAATCTCTGTGAATTTAAGGGCCAAACCAACAGAAGCAAGAATATATAAGAGACATCTTACATTCAAAATGGATCCTAGGATTTTAATTTTACTGGTAAGTTTTTAAATGCTATTCTTTTTTTCAATATAAGTGTACAGTTAGAATGTAGTGTTTTAATTAGGGATTGTTTACTATGTGTCTGATAAGTAAATTAGACAATATGTGCGCGGGTACAGAAATTAATTTGGGTAGAAATTCTGGGTGAATTTTAAAAAAAATCGATAAATTCCTTATAGTACAGTATACAAATGACAGTTTTGGAGTACGACGCCACTTACAAGTTTGTCTGCAAATCAATTGAACTTTACTATTGTAGATTTATAATAGTTTCTTCGTTGAAATGTGTAACAATATTTTAAAAAGGTATGATACTGTAATCAGTGTAATCATTGTTCTGCAACGGAGAAAGATATTTTACACATATCACTTTTTGCATTATTTATTGCAAAAACCAAAACCCAATATCTACACACAAAAAAGTGTCAAATCAGTCACTAAAAAAATAAAAACCAAGTCACTGTCACCGTCACCAGAAAGAACCAGGAGCCATTAACCAGAACCAGGAAAAATAAAGCAACACTTCTACCACTAAAAGTCCAACCTAAAATACAAATTCCAGAAATTCATAATCATAAAAAATAGGGCTGTAGACCTTCAGACAACTTACTACATATATGCAAAAAAAACTTATATTATATGCATATAATTAGCTACCTACCTACATGGAAATGCAGATTGCAAATGCAAGTGGCGAATAAGTGGCAAGCACAGTTTACAAAGACAAAAGACAGAAAACATTACATTTCAGTGTCCATCAGAAATGTTACACACGTTTCTTGTATTGATATTCAAGATTAGCATATTTGCCTATTAAAATACACGTAGGTATTTTTACAAAAAGACCAAATTACAGTGATGGAAACAAGAACGTAAATGTAACCAGTAACCGCACACGGCAGTTCATGGCACTCGCTGACTGTCTCTAAGTACTTATACTTAAATAATAAAATTTAACTTAGCAAAGTGACAGTACCTCTGTCTCTTTCGTCAGTCTCGTCCCGTCACGTTAGTTTTTCTATTGTAATTTTTCAGCCTAAAGATACAAACACAAGAGGTACATATCAGTTCTCTGTTTCTGCTTACTAAAGTTTCTAGGCTCTTTACGTTCTTCACAATTAAAATTAGTATATGTACGTTTTCCCCATATTTTTTGTTTGACGATTCAATGTTGACTCGTAAACCTTGCCCTCAGTGGTGGTATGGTGGTCGTATGGTTCTTGGTGTATCAAACAAGCCACGCCACAAAAATATTTTATTATCTCTTGAATCTTTGTACAAGTAAACCAACTAAACTTACAGAAAAAAAATTATCAAAAGTGCTAACGAGAATATTATGAGGGTAGATCCATAGCCACGAATTTATATTACGCAATCAACCAAAACAAATATATGAGCAATCACAAATATGAAATTATTTGACAAAAGAATGCAGGATTTTGCTATATGTAGACGGCAAAGTTTGTTTTGAATTTATACATTTTTCATTCATAGTGCAGTGTGTTCAATAACTTTTGCTTTTGCTATTGCTTTAACAATTACGTTCCAATTATCTACACGTTTACAAGTATATGATTATTATTTTTAAAAAACTATACTTCAAATTCTTATCATTTATCATTATCGTTATTATAATTATTACGAGCGTTGCTCGATCAGATGCACATTTATATGACTCATTATCAATGATCGTATATTTTTTTGGGGTAATATTAATCTGTTGTATGCAGTTCCAAGTAAAGTTTTTGACTGTAGGGTATGCCCAAGACTACGTAAAAATTTGAAAATCCCATTCACTATTTACCATAATATTTTGCACTTGACATGTGGCATGGTATGGTACATATGGAGCTGGTACTGCGGTGAGGGCGCACGTGGGTCTGGTCTGATCATTATTGTTGATGTTGTTGTTTTGGTTTTGTTGCTGGGCTTTCATTATCTACGGTGATAAATGTACCTCTCGCCTGTGTCTGACATGACGAGACAAGACGCTCGACGTTTACTTACTTACGACTTACGGTGGAGGTATTAATCATTATTTTGCCAATTTTACATTATGCAATAAAAAAAGCGTATCTATGTATTTTTAAAGTCTAAACCAAAATAATAGAAGGTAGGCTAACAATCAGTAATTGCGATCAAAAGTGTACGTATTGTACCATTATAATTCCGTACTTTTATTTTTGACAATAAACGCATTAAAATTAGCATTTTTAATAATTTTACAAAGAAGGGAGGGAGGAGCTGTTTTTGACATATTGTGTAGCATGTTGCTATTTATTGCATAATAATGATATGTCGTCTGTGAAGAATTAAAATTGTACGTATCCATTATTAGCTAAAGGCATTGTTCATTTTTTACAAAAAAATTTAAATACAATTCTGAAAGCATGTAAATAGAATATTTAAAAAAATTTTAAAACATGTAAATGGGACATTTTCCAATTCTTAAAAACATTTAAATGTGACATTACGCTATTTTCAAAAAAAAAAGGAAATGAGGCACTGTGCGATTTTTAATAGCATGTAAATGGGACATGTTGTAATTTTTAAAAACATGTAAATGGGACATTTTGCAAATTTCAAAAACATGGAAATGGGGCACTGTGCAATTTTCAAAAAATTGCAAACGGGACATTTTGAAAATTTTAAAAACTTGTAAATAAAACATTGTACAATTTTTAAAGTTTTTTAGAATCATGTACATTCACTAATTTTCCACTATTTAAAAACTCGTAATTACCAATTTAACGCAATTATCTCATTTACTGTATTTTTTCGCATAGCCCATTACAATTTTTACTTAAATTGAACATAGGCCGTTTTGATTCTTCACTCACGATATGCATTGTAAGCCTACTGGACTATATACTATAGCTAAGTAGTATCAAAGCAGTAGACAAGTAACATACCAAGAAATTCAGTTTTTTTTTAATAGTAAGTATTATATTATAAATGATTAAGTGCCAGTGCAGACAGGTAAAGTGTGTGATCATTATAATTGTATCATATGGTAATTGATTAGCCTATTCTTATTCTTATATTATTTTCCCCCTTTGAATTCGTATATACGAATATACAGGGATACGAGATAACACCATAAATCTAAAATTTTGATCTTTTTAATAATGACACAGTGCACAGTACCAGCACTAATAGTAACAATAGTACTTAGGTACGTAAATACTAAGCAGGTGCAGGACAAAGTTTACCTATGTGGTAAAATAAAATACAAGATACACTCAGATTTTGGTACTCGGTTGTCAAAGCGAAAAGCCAACCAAGTTGAACGAGAACGAAGAAAATCACAGAGTAAATCTAAACCCAGAAACCAAAACCAAAACAAACCGTCATTATTGACACATTAATTTCACTGTGACAAAATTAAGTACTTTATTTTTTTTCCACATACTACATGTAATTATTTTTAAACTGCAGATTGTAACACACAACACACTTGGTTTGACACATAAATTTTTATATATTTAGAGAGCATAGGCTATATAGACTAGTAATAAAGTAAAGCAACAGCAATAATGACAGTTTTAAGTGGATTATAATGTAGGTGAAATGTAAAAAAAAGACCAAGATGTGTTTACACATTTAGCTAGCAAATAAGGAAATTGTAAAGAATACAAACTAAATTTTATTAGAGAGATTTCGATTTTCGATGTCGACTTCGAGTGCAATTTCCTGTTGACAGTAAACACACCGTGGACAATGGCATGAAATATATCTTGTTTGTTAGTATGTTATTTATTATGATGTAAATAAAATTACAAAATTAAAAAAAAAGGGTATTGTTGGCATTTGCATTTCAAACAGATTCTTTTCTAAAATCGTATAAATTAGTGCTTGTGGCCAAACGTCGAGCGTCAGTTTTGTGAAGGTAGTGTCCACAGGTTATGTAGTTTTTGAGTATTTAAAAAGAATAGGAAAAGAATTTTTATAATTTTATTTCGACTATCAAACACATGAATTTTCCATTATTTATTGATGCAGTAAGGTATTTAAAGCTACGTTGTTAAGACATAGTTTGATGTAAAATTTAAAAAGCAATGGCGTAGAAGCCAAGAATAATTTAGATTTTTATTAAACATCCACCGACGTCTAACAACATTGACAACAAATTCTGCCACATACCGCGTAGCAACAAATTAACCAAATATAATTTTAAAATATCTTACACATACTCTATGATACGTATTGGCCAGTGCAATTAATTAAAATTAAAATCTCATTTTAAAATAATTACATTTTTATTGACTTCAAAAAAAATAAGAATCACAGGTTTATAATGGCAACATGAAGGCACTGGAGCGCAGCCAAAGTCCCACTTTTCCTTTTCCGGCACATTGTCAAATTGCTTATTGCATTACACATTACATTGTCCCCTACTCTGCCTACTCATATGTATTCTGTAGCATGAAGTTAAATAAAGTGAAATTGACGGAATTTCTAGTAAATAATTTAATATGTGGGAAACTTAAAAATTGAAAGAAATTAATTATGCCAACTGTCGACTACTGACGAGAGAGAGCTACTAACAAATATTTTACACCATTGACTGATTTTCTTCAGCAATTCGTCTTTTTGAAGTGTGCATAAAAAAATTGTTCCAACAAAATCCCATTTGCTTGACACAGGGTGGAGCGGTGGTCAGGAACATAGTAGCTACTACCAGTCATGATTTTGAGGGCTACACATTAAACTAATAATTCTAGTAATAGAACTAACGTAATGTTATTGCGAGGAAATTGGTAATACAAATTTATAACATAATATGCTGCTCTGCAACTTAAAAATTGGACACAAATTTTCTTGGCAAAACTTCAATTAATTTCAAAATTTTAAAATTAATTTGATTTCATGCGAATAAGTAATGTGCAACAAGGTAATGATAATGATATAATTAGTGTATATTTGAGCGTGAGTGATACATAAGTAATATTATGCAGCCAAATATATTTTGTTTTGTATTAAATACTCCAACTAATATTCCGGGGGTTTCTAATTAAAACCAATGCTTCACTTTGACGACGTTTAGTATTGAAAGTTGTAGTATTTTAGCGTTTAGCATCAAGATCGCTCCATGGTTTGTATCTTAAAATCAGTTTGTTACACAACCAGCAGTAAGACCTTTAAGAGATAACGTAAATAGTAAATGCTATTATTGTTTAAAATTCTATCGTTTTGATTTAAAAAATAATTTAACTGATTCACTGTAACCGTATTAAGTAGAAAATTTAATTTATAGTTTTTAATAAACTAGTATTTTTTACAAACATTTTAATTAAAATGTTGAGATTATCAGTGTGTGTAAAGAAAATAATATCTACCTACATGGGTTATATTATATATATACAGGTTATTTATTGCCTTATATCGATTTCCTACTCAAAATTGGCTGGTATTATGTATACATACATAGTGTACTTATTTATAGCAAGTTTTTGTACACGCAGAAAATAAATGTGAAAAGCTCAGAGTGCAAATGTAAATGTCCACTGAGTGAGTAGTAGTTAGTAGTAAAGAAATAAGAAATATGAAAAACTGAAATGCATTTTGCAAATTGTGAGCGTATAAAAGAATTTTTGACTCTGAAAAATTTTTATTGCTATAATTCTATTAATTTGATAAATGTGGGCCAAATGCATACAATAAATCAATCTATATAATATATTTTCCTACCCCTTCAAATTTTCAGTAAATAATACACCAAAAGGATAGAGATGACTATTATTAAAAAATAAAATTGAAAAGATTTAACATGGCTTTTTGTACATAATGCACAGTGCAAAATGTGAAGGATTGGATGGGATGATGGGAAATAAAGCTGATATGTACTCACTGACTTGGGAAAACGTAGATTTAAAGTATTGAGATAGAGAAGTTTTTAGCTGTGCTGTATAGACACACCATTGGAAGCTCCACAGTATGTGAATTATTATGTGTCGGGACCTCTTGACAAATATAAGCTGCTGTAGTATCCAGAATTATTTGAAATATTGTAAAATTTGACAGGTTAAAAATACAAAATTTGAAAATTCGTTCAGTTTATATATGCATAATATGTGCGAGCGCCATATGTGGACGTGGACCATTTTATTTATTTACATTTTTTGTACAAATATGAACAATACAGATCCAACTAAATTAAATAGGTATTCATATAGTGGGTACCAAAAAGGGTTCGTCCATAAATGATGTCATGGAAATATCATTGTTGTTATAGTACAAGCAATTTTTAAGATTATTTCCCTCCCGATGAGACTGCATATATGGCTCTTTAGAGCTGTGCAAAATTGCAAATATTTTTTTCTGGCACCTGTCTAGATCGACAATACCTTTATCCTACCTCACTAGTCAGAGTAACTGCGTGTGTAGTATTAAGCGCGCAATTTTAAGACTATTACAACTAAACTTGTAAAAAAAGTGCTGAAACTGACAGTAATAGTCAGGGCATCAGTTAGAAAATATAGGAGAAATATACCTAGTATAGAGGGAGACGCCAAGTCATTTAATAGCTGAAACAAAAGGAACGAACAGCGAACCGAGATAGAATTCAATAATTTGATGACATGCATGATTCCATTCCAGATCCGAGATCTCATGCATTTTCCATTTCAAATGTTCAAGTTGAATTTATAATAAAAATGGGATTGTGATGCGAAGTGAAGTTCATAAAACTTAAAAGGAATAATAATAATGTTGTTATTATGGGGAGACATATTATGGAGGGAGCGGGATTGAAGATTGTGAACGTGCAGCACAGTCAGCCAGCCTCTTTGTCTAGTTTCCCTTTCTTATCCTATTTACTCATTCAGTTTTGCATCTTTTCTTGAGCTCTCCAGCAGGTCTTCAGTTCTTTCATTCATCACATAGTTTTTCTACTTTATTACCAGTTTTCCATTCCATATAACATCGCTCCGAATTCCTATTCTTGGTCTGTCGTCCGTAAGAAAAAGCCCTTTTTTTAAAGCCTTTTATTTTATTGAACATTTGAATTTTGTTGAATTTGGAATTTACTCATTTTAATATCATGACTGAAGGAACTCTAATATCAAATAAAAAATAGTGCAGAAGTAGAATTAAGGATGTTGGATGTAGGTAGTTCTTTCTTGTTAATACTGACTGGTTCTGGTTCTGGTTCGGGCCAGGATCAAACTTGAAGAAAACCACGAACAGAAGATCTACATAAGGTTTTGAATTCAAATTACAATTCGCGACGTGTTTCACTAGATTCTATAAAACTAGAAACTACCTACCTACAACCTAGGTAAAAGATGTGCCTTGTTAGTTGTTAGTAGGAAGAAAAGAAGTGTACTACCAAACTACTCCTATTTCAACTACCACATACATTCAACATTTTTTATTTTACTGGAAATACTGGAAATGGTACTTTTACATTTACTACTGACTCAAGCTAGTTTCGCAGATGCGAGATCACATCGGCCTGTAGTGTGTGTAGCCTAGATTCTATATATCTGGTAATCTGGTCGATAACGTAATACTCAGAAAAAAGAGAGGATCAAAAGACCAGGGACAACCAACTGGGAAGATTTAGTAACCATGAAAGACGATGCGGAAGGATGATATATGTCCCACAGTTCGCTCGTAAACCATTTAAAATTGCTCTGTTATTACTCTGTTGAACTACATAAGAGATTTAAGATCTTCAAGGATCATTCGTATTTAAATCTTTGAAAATCTTTTCACATCTCTTCACATTATTATTTTACTTTTAAATATGCGTTATTTAGTACTCACTACTAGTGACTAGTGACCTACTAGTCATAGTTCTACAGCTCACAGCTATCGAGAATGTGTTACATCGATCTAGTTTTCAGTCTGGGTTTCAGCGCCACATCGGTACCCGATGCCCAGTATCGGGACCGGTGCCGGTATCGGCGATGGAACCGAAATGCCAAGGCATAAAGCAAGGCACTGCTAAGTAGGTGGTAATAAGTATATCTGCAAACATATTATGCAGAAATGTAATGTGTGTGCAACTTTCGATGATGATGTCTAGTTTCAGTTTAATGGGATGTACTTAATTCATAATTCAAAAGTTTAAATTCGAGCTATGTAAATAATTGTAAAATTTCATACACATGGCAGCTATCAGACAGACTTTTATGAACATCGGCATTCCATATCGTCTGTGAAGAACCAAAATGACCCATATCCAATTTAAGCTGCAATCAAAATAAGCTATGTCATAAAAACAAAATGAGAAACATGGGTAAAATATTAATTAGGAGTTTTTGGAAAACATAAAGTGTCATAATGTTTTTGAAAAGGTGCAAAATGTTCTAATTCCAGGTTTTCGAAAAGGTGCAAAATTTGTTTAATTCCATGTGTTTGAAAAGTGTAAAATGTTGTATTTACATAATTTTGAAAATTTCAAAATGTTCTATTTAAATGCGCTCAAGACATAATTATTTAAATATTTTTGTAGATAGTTAATACCGTTTTTAGCTAGAAATGGATATGGGTCTTTTTGGTTCGTCACAGGCGATATGTCAGTGTTAGTTCAGTTATTTAAGCATTTAAAGTTACCGTTGACCGTAAAACATCGGTATTGAATACTAATGATATTGTTCTTGGAAGTCGCTATGGAATCGTTGAAGGTGCAATCAACAAAAGTGATTCGAGTGAAGTTGACTGTCGATATTTTGGTAATTGAAATTGAGTAAGTGTTCACTTCGTGGCTACTAACACTAACTGATTAAACTTATCGATATGCTATTACACCTGGAACCTGTTGTGTGTTGCCTGTAAAATTTCTACTTTTGGTCTCAATAATTAATACCTACGACCTATCTAATTAAATAAATTAAGCAGGGATTATTACAACGAACCGTAAATTATGCTCCAGATTTTTAGGTTGCATCAATCATGCACGCTAAACATGTACTATTGAAGTTGTATTTGAGTTTTCACAGTGTTGAAGATTATGAATTTTTGTCTAAATTTCAGATTTCCTCCGTGGTAGCAGTATCATTTGCCTCCCCTCAGAGGCAGAACGTTCTTCAAGCCGAGAAGGCAAAGGATCCAACACAAGTTAAAATTTTGAAACAAATTAATAAATTAAATGATGATGGATCTTACACTTATGGCTACGAAGCGGACGACGGTTCATTCAAGTAATTTTAATAAAAATATTAATTCTGACCAAAATCAGTGACTATCAATAACTTATTTTACAATACAAAATTTCACTTCAATGTTTGAATATTTAATAACTTGCAGAGTTGAAACACGGGACACGGATGGTGTTGTGAAGGGAAAGTATGGATTTGTGGATTCGAACGGTGAGCTGAAAACCGTCGAGTACACAGCCGGTGAGAAAAGTAGTAAAGGGAGCAAAGGTCGAGCAGATGACGAGACAGACGAAGATGATCAAAACATTGCAGCACAAACTCCAAAGGGGAAAACTGTTGTGAAGACCACCAGTTCCAGTTCCAGCAGTTCTAGTGATGATCAAGACGATGACGATGCCACATCCAGTGAAGATAGTAGTGATGATGGCAAACAAGACGGTGGAAATTCTGCTGGACAAAAATCTGCAGACTTTGGCTCATTTGGTGCTCAACAAGGAGTGGACCCAGCGATATATTCTCAACAACAGTTGCAAGGTCAAGGTCAACCTCTACCAGGACAATTCGGTGGATTCAATAGTGGAGCTGGACAACAATTCGCTGGACCACAATATCAATATGCAGGAGGACGATCCCAACAACTTGGTCAGCCAGAACCTACACCATATTCAGGATTTGGTCAGCAATTCCTTGGCTCTTCTGCAGGTGGTCCAGGTTCACAGATCAGTGCTCAGCAGCTGCAGCAACTTCAACTTCAAGCTGCTCAGCAGCAACAGCAATATGAAGGAGTTCAACCTGGTGGACGAGGACAAGGACAAGGTTTCACAAATCTTCAAGGTGGCCAGTTCAGCAGTGGACGCGGACCGGCCAGCACTGGCTTTCCCATCATTTCTAATTCTGGACAAGGTGGTCGAAGTCAGTTTGCTGGACCAAGAGCCTTAGGCGGAGCTCAACAACAAGCGGCAACTCCTGGAAGTGATGAAGAATATGTTCCAAATCCTGAATTAGATGGATACAGTGAAGATACTGATCAGGTATATATTGTTTTAGTATCTGATGTTGTTTGCGTTTGCATATCATTAGTTTATGATCGAATTTTCTTTTTCAGTGGAAATTCAAAACGCTAATATTACTATATAATTAAAATATAATGTACCTACCTATATTAATATTATACCATCTTTGAAGCATCAAAATAAGCCATATCCAGTTTTATCTAAATACAAAATGTACTATCTACAAAAACAATAAAATATCTCCATTCTCAAAGCTTATGGACAGAACGTTTTACACTTTCGACGACGTGTAAATCGAGAGTTTCACACTTTTCAAAACCATGGAAATAGAACATTTATCACTTTTCGAAAACATGTAAATAGAAAGTTTTGCAGTGTTCAAAAACATTGAATTAGAAAATTTTTAAAAAATATGGAAATAGAAAATATTGCACTTAAAAAAAAAAAAAAATAGAACATATCACTTTTTGATAGCAAGTAAATAGAACGTTTGACAGATTTCAAAAACTCGTAATTAACATTTTTGAAGCTGCTACACTACACATACCTCATTTAGTGTTTGTTTTACGTAGCCCATTTTAATTCTAGAATAAATTTGATGTGGACCGTTTTGATTCTTTATAGACGATATGTTGAAATTTTTATTATGTAAACGCCGTTTGCAGTGTAATCTATTTTCACAACTAGATATCAATCCGAAGTTAATGTAATACAAGGATTAAGAATGATACAAAACCGGAATGTTAAAATTCGCTGTAATAGATACGTTTAATTGAATTAAAATTAATAAATACAGGACGGTTACGTTGACGCGGCTCCCGGCTCGCAAGGAGGAACTCGCTCCTCATCAGACAGTGATGAGAAAGGACAAGTTATCAAAACTGATGGAGGTCAATTTTCCTCAAGACCTTTATCATCTCCACCCCAGCAGATCCTCCGTGTCCAGAATGGCCAAGGGCAGCCACGACCCGGACCAGGTCAACAAAGAATTCTTTATGGTGGCGGACCAGGTCAAGGACCTTACCAACAACACCAACCCCAACTATCGGAAGAACAACTTCAAAGTCTTTACCTCCAGCTTCAACAACAACAGCAGCAGCAACAACAACAACAGCAAGAATATCCTGGCCAAGGTTTAAGTCAAGGTAGACCACTAATTCAAGGCCAAGGCCAAGGTCGTCCCGTTCAAGGAGTCCAGGCTGGAGTTCCACTTCAGTACAACCCACAAACGCAACAGTTCAGTCAATTCAATCCTGGACAATTCCAACAAGGGCAAGGATTCTCCGGAGCAGGTGGACCAGGAGGGCCACAAGGTGGACAACTCTACCAAGGAGGTCCCCAAGGGCCCTTCCAGTACTCCCCACAACAAGGACAAGGCTTTTCTAGTCAACAAGGTTTCCCCCTTCAGCAAGGTCCACAACAAGGCTTCCCTCCCCAACAATTTAGTCAAGGACCCGGCGGTCCCCAATTCTCGCCAGGACCCGGACAAAGTCAGTTCGTCCCATCTACTCCTATCCAAGGCCAAGGCCAAAGTGGATTCCCTCAGCAACAGCAAGGCGTAAGCCAACAACAATTCTCACAACCTGGAGGACCTCAAGGACACTTTGTTGGCAGTAGTGGTGGACAGCAATTTGCTCCAGTTCAAAATTTCCTTCCCGGTGGTGCTGCGGGACAAGGTCAACAAATCCCAATCCAATATTCACAGCAAGGAGGAGCTGGACAACAGTTTAGTCCTCAACAGGGTGGCGGACCACAAGGTCAACAAGGCGGAAATGGAATTCAATCACCTGGATTCCCCTTTGACTACAGTCCATTCCATGGTGGTTTCAGCGGTGGACCAGGCGGTCCCGGTGGCCCAGGAGGTCCAGGTGGACCAGGTTACTATCCCGGACAATTTGGAGGACCTCAAGGACCAGGTGGACCCGGTGGACCAGGAGGATTTGGACTTCAAGGAATTCCAGGTGGTCAACATGGACAAGGTCAGGGACAAGGACCTCCAACATACCTTCTCGGAGGTGGACAAGGTGGGCAACGCGGGGTTATTTCCGGATCGTCAGGCTCTGCGAGTGCGGCCAAACCTATCCAAGTCCAAGTCCAGTCTGCAGGTGAAAGAAGTAAAAAATCCGCCTAAATCAGTTCGATTCATGCCGCCTTAGCAGCCACTATTCCCTTATACGCCATCAAATCAAAATGCTTGAAATATGTTAGATTTGAAGATTAGCACTACGTTACTATTTAATGCGACACGCAAAGGATGCAAATTATTTTTCTCTTGCAACTATTTGGATTAAAAAATTAGAAGCGACCAAAATCAATCTTACTAGTTAGCAAAAAGTTTACTTTTTACAAGATTGAATTTTTAATTAGATTTAATTTTCTTTAAATTTAATTTTGTGTTGCAAATAATGTGATTACGTCCATTTTATGTCTTGACCAAGCATAACTTGCAGTTTGAAATTATGTAGATGTCCCTTTTTGAATGCACATCAATTGGATCACTATGTACAGTATTCATAATTTTACCGGCTGTATAGTTACTTAATGGAAAATTACCAATTGTTGCGAGTACTTCGGTCACAGCAGGATTTCAGAAAACATAAAAATGCTTCAAAAATTTTCGTCGATGTGCTTAGATAAGGAATTTTGTTGTGATTTTAAATTGAAAAATAATTTATATAATTTTCGTATCCATATACTTCACACTTTTTAATAATACGTATATAGTTCTCGTGACAGTTGGCAGCAAATAATTGAAAGTGGTTGGAGTAATGGCAATAGGGCATGTTATAATAGTAGAAGTGCTAGTTAAAGGTAACAGTTTGATAACTTTTAGTATTTTGCTTGTGCCCATACTCTATGTATAAACATATAACAAAACCAAACTGTATAAATAAGCTACGACTGACAAACATATTGCTGGTTTTTCAAGGGCTACTTACTTCGTGACATAAAAAACTAATTTACACTACTGTAAAATACAAATACGAAAATAGACAAAAACATGAAAATGACATTTAAGTACTTAATTACTGATAAGTATTTAATTTTAACTATGTATGATTTTCTCTGCATGCTGTTATAAGACAGAGTGAGATTTAATAGAAATTAATATTTTTATTACTACTGATATTACAAACGTGACATACTAGACATTAGACAATTTAGAGACATTTTAATTAAATTATAATTACTACGGTATGATACAATAATTACTGTTGACTGTGGGCAAGCTTGTATTATTGTATGTATTATTTACTTGGACTGATATATTGAAACTTTAAGACCCCCTTTGGACAATCCACGAATGGCTAATATTGAGGAATTTATTTTTAAATGTAAATTCAAAATGCTACATAATATATTATAATAGACTATAAGTAAATGCAATGAATAAAGTTGGAGTTTCACTTTATTACTTTTCTTACAGAACATGTACATAAAAAAAGTTTATAAAATAAGAAAAATGGTAGAAGGTATGGTCGTTATTTACTATTGCTATTTTGTGCATGTTTAATAATTATTACTGATGTATCAAAAATACTATTTGTGTATGTATTATTGAAGTACAATGAGTTGAGTGCTTGAAATTGAAAACATACCAGTTGTGTAAGAAGTAAGAGATGAACTCACATAGATTTTATATTATTTTGTAAAGACTTCTGATTTACATATAAGTATTATAAGTATTAAATTGTACAATATTGTAATTAATTACTTGTGATTTATTTTATATTTTAATAAAGTTTCTTCTTGTAGTACAATCAAAGTACATTTTTTTTATTTTATCATTTATCATGCCAATTAACTACTTGTAAGTAGGAATATTTGAATTGTTTTTCAATTGGCACAACACAACAACTAATATGTAATACGGATTACATAGGTGCATTTTCAATATCTTTTACGGAAATCAACATGCAATTAAACAGGAATCTAATTTGATTTTCAGTCACTCTTTTAATGTGCATAGAAATACGACGAATAATTTCCCAATTTTTACGCAATTCTGAGGCATACAACCAGGGCCGGACGAAGGAATTGCTTTTAGGCAGCAATTTGTTTCCATACAAAAACCACCATTTTGATTTTATTGATATCTTTGGTAAAGCAAAGTATTGTATTTAAGAGTTTTAGAAAGGTTTAAAATGTTTTATTTACTTGATTTAGAAAAGTGCAAAATGTTCTATTTACTGGATTTAGAAAAGTGCAAAATGTTCTATTTACTTGATTTAGAAAAGTGCAAAATGTTCTATTTACTTGATTCAGAAAAGTGCAAAATGTTCTATTTACTTGATTCAGAAAAGTGCAAGATGTTCTATTTACTTGATTCAGAAAAGTGCAAAATGTTCTATTTACATGTTTTTGAAATGTAGAAACCTTTTAATATCATGTTTTTAAAAAGACAAAATATAATTTTTATATATTTTTAAAAATTGCAAAGTGTTCCATTCACATACCTATTATTTTTAAATTCAAGCAGCGGGGGCTGCTTGCGCTAGCCTCATTATCCAGTACTGCATACAACAAACAAAGTGAACAAATAAGTTGCACTTCCTATGCGAATCTGCCTTGAAGCCTTAACTGTCTTAATTGTAGTTGCAGTAATTAGGAAATGCTAAAAACGAATATTCGGTGCCGATTGGAGCTCACAAAGGTAAAATTCTTTATGCTGTTACGCAGAAACACTAAATTGCCTAGGTAAGCTATGCCATATTTTCTGTTACAGCACACCGTTTTAGTCATACTTCCGTTTTCCATTAATTTAGGAAATTAAATAATGTGTGTAGGCATGATGGACTTTGATTTGCACGTCAATATAAACACACACAAAGTATACGAAATTCTAATATTATAGAAAAATAATATCCCTAACCTATACAATGTAATAATGGAAAACTTACGAGCGAGGTCAGTTTCAAGTTTCTATTTGTCACGTTATTTTAATTTTATTTTTATAGCTTATATTTCTATATGGCTATTATTACTATTATGATAGAATTTCTGAGCTTGCTTGTTATAGTTTGTATATTACTTCTAAGGATAAGTAAGGGACATACTTTGCATCAACTGCAAACCTTTTGTCTTCTAGATACAACATACCGGTTTTGAATATTGCCATATAAGTCCAATACTAAACTCTGTATCGTAGATAGATTGGAAATAACAGTAATGAGACAATGACCCAATTGAGCATTCAATCAAAATTGTCAATTACAATTAATATAGCAAGTGGAAGAATATTATAGTAATTGCAAGCGCCTAGTGCCTAAGTAGTAGAACTCTATTTTCAATTTCGATCTCTCGCGTATGCTACTCATTCATAATCATAATAAGTTTCTGCACGGTTCTGTGTACGATACGATCCAACCTCTGTTTGTTTTAGTATCTAGGGGCCTTTACGGACGATGAGTTATTAAATGCTCCTGGTCACCTCTACGGCTTTATCGCTTTATGCCCCAATCCCTTCATCGTAATAATATATGCAGAAGGCAGAATGCAAAGAAAAAAAATTCACAATTGTCTCTAGAAGTTTTAGTACACTACACGGCTTCAGCTTCGGCTTTTGACTTATGCTTTTCGTCATCTTCTCGCCCTTAATAGCACAGCGGCTAGAAAATAAAAAATACTATTAAAAAAAGTCATTTTTTATCTGTCTCGCCATCAATAAAGCAAGTTGACAGATTGAACTCATTCTGTCGCATATAAAAAGGAAATGCATGAGTGATTGGGATTTACGATGGCTATTTTGTTATGTGAGCTGTGCATCTGTAATGTATGAATTTTAACTGTAAAATTAAAAGCAATAGTAATATGTACCTATTGTATTTGTACGTAGGTTCCGAAGATCATTTCGAAGATTCTGTTTCGAAATCTAAAACCTGTGCTGGAACTGGAGATACATTAAATCCCATTGCAAGAATTTAAAGTAGTCACTCGTAATCTCATGCACAAGGCAAAAATACAATGCTGAAAATAAACACAAACACACTTTATAATGATACATCATATCGCCTGTGAAGAACCAAAAGGGCCTATTTCCATGTTTAAAAACCAAAATGCACTATCCACATAACAAATTAAAATTACGTGTCCATGAAAGCATGTAAATAGAACCTTGTCAATTTTTCAAAAAATATGTAAATGGAATATTTTGTACTTTTCAAAAAGCATGTAAATAGAACATTTTGACCTTTTCAAAAACATGTAGATAGAATATTTTACACTTTTCAAAAAGACGTAAACAGAACATTTTGGCCTTTTCAGAAAAATGTAAATAGAACAATTTTCACGTTTTAGTAACTTGTGATTTCTTGTAGTGATCGAAATGGTCTAGTCCGGACCATGAAAATCTGGTCTGGTCTGGTCCGATGATTTCGGACCAGATTTTATGGACCAGACCAGACCAGACCAGATTTCCATGGTCCGACCATACGCAAAATTTTTAAGAGAATTCAGCGAGATATTAATGTTTTCTGCTCTATTTTAATGAATTATTTATGTATTTCTGTATTTGTATATTAGAATTAAAATCATTTTTTGCGAGTCAAGTAATATTCATTTTTCGTAAAATCCGGCTAAACGTTTAAGTTAAATTTCTCACGTAAATATCAGGACCAGACCAGACCATTTTGATCACTAATTTCTTGTGAACTTTTTTGACATAGTTCATTTTAATTCTAGCATAAATTTGAAATGGGCCATTTTGGTTCTCCACTCCTGATATACCACTAACCACGATAACGATCGAAAATATCAAACTTAAATACAATGAAACGAGTAGATATATTAGTGTATACTGCGACCAATTTCCTGCATTTTATCTACCTAGGTATGTACATATTACATTACGTACAGTTACAAAAATGCTCTATGTGTTCTGGTAGCTGCTGTTATAGTTATAGTGCAATTTGCCATACCACCAGGGCACTTGAAGTCACAAGTGGAGTTCATCTGAATAATTTGCATTTCGATTAGTAGGCACCAATATTTATTATGAGAGATTCCCTATAGGGAACAATAGTTTTATAGTTTTAAGCGACGACACAATTCTATATACGATATATGCTTCCACTATATGCATAATCTGCAAACTTTTTGGTTCCATCTTGCCATGTAGGTACCCTTTTGGTACTATTGCGATTGCACTGCTGAAAGCACTAAAACTAATTGAGCCTATCAAAATTCTTCAACCCTCGACCAACGCAAGAGCCCGTCAACATGCTCGTTTTCGTTCTCGTTCTCGTAATCCGGCTGGACAGTAATTCATTTTTATTAATTTTAGCCTCTCCGGCCGAAGGACTACGACACCAAATCCAGAATTAAAAGTTTAAATCAGGAAAACCTGATCACTTGGACAATTACACTGGATGTAGAAGTGGTGGAGTGAAGTTGAGCGTTGATCTCGCTGGTCGATCAGTCAGTCAGTCAGTCACTATAGTTTCGTCGTCGTGCAGTGTTGTTGAGAGAGGTGCGGGTCATCTGAAGTAAAAGACGGGAGGGAGAAGCAAGAAGACTTTATTTTACTTAATACAGTTTTTTTAACATAGTTGTTTTCAATATATAAAATTTCAAAAATTTCCTAAAGCGTTTACATTTATTTAAGTTAAAACGGTGAGAGTAGGATCCCAAAATTTGTAATCATGAGGAGCTTTTCATTCAATAAAATGTCTTGGGCAATTTTCCTTTGTCTCATCTCTAGTACATTTGTTACTGTTGAGATTGCCAAAGGGAGTGAGCCAGATGAGGGAAGTGCTGAAGCCAGGTATATATATGACCAACCATGTCTCTAAAATTAAGATTTAAAAGTCCTTTACCTAGATATTGTGCTCGAAAAATTAACCAGTTTATAGCAGAAAAACATTTCGTACATGCTAATTTCAAAATCTTCGACCATTATTACTATTCAGTGCATTGGACGACCCAAAGACTGAAGACGTAGTGGAAGCAGATGCGGAAGCTGCTGACAATGATGGTGATAATGATGCAGAGCCGGATCCAGAGCCAGCTGCCAGCGAAACTAATAGCAACTATCCTACCACTGACGAGGCAACTCCGGAAGCTGAGACTGACAGTTCTGCGGATGAAGCAACAAGTGTAAGTTGGTAGTGCATTTAAAATGTCAATTGAAAAATCCATTTAGTCACATAGGATGTTTGAAATTTAGGCAGCTGAGCCAGAAAAAGAAGCAGAAACAGAAGCAGCTCCAGCCGCAGCTCCAGAAACAACCCCCGCTGCACCTCCACCCCCAGCTCCAGCCCCAGTCTGTGATGTCAGCTCCATCTCATCAACGCTGTCAGAGAAAATTGAGCACCTGGAAAAGAAAGTTGAAACACTTGTAAGTCAAATCATGTTAATGCAGATTAGAACCGACATTAAAGGAATTTCTTGCATCAAAGAATCTGGTTCGTTCTTCCACGCAAGATTAACTTACTGCAAAGTGTAAAATTATGCTTGTTTTCAAATAGGTATCTCAACTGACTGGAGACATCCAGAGTAAGGTATCCGATTTGAAGGAAAGTGTTGAATCTCAGTCCCAACAAGTATGTCCAACCGTCACCGATGCATCTGCTGCAGCACCTCCACCAGCGAAAGTAAGCTAAAACGAATTACATTTTTGAAACTTGATTAAAATTAAAACAAAATCTGTAAAAAAATAGTAGTAACCGCACAACTACTAATCATTACTATTGAGTTGATATTCAAATCTTCGTACTTACGTTCAAAATTAATGAATTAAACTGACTAAATAAAATTCGGATTAACAAAAAAAAGTTCTTTAAAATACCACAGACAAACGGTAACGGTCATTCGAATGGAAACGGAAATGGGAAGGTTCAAAAGAACTTCGATGCCTGTTTAGAATCCCTCGAATCGAACAATCTCCCAGAGGCAGTTTCGAACTGGGAACTCATCGAAAAGCAAACCTTCGGACCCACCGCTAAAGCAACTCTTCTCAAAGACATTCTGTTCCTCGCATATGACAAATCCAAAACGACCTGCATCCATTTTGTAAACGAACTCCTCATCTCTTCCAAGAAATTCCTCCCCCCAGTCTTCGACGTTCTCAAAGAAGCTATGACATTAAACTCGGACAATCTCTTTAGTCTCGCTTCTATAATAAAGACAGAATTAGGAATTGAATCAAAGCTGTATCAAAATCTACCCTTACCCGTCCAAGCCGTCACATCCGGGAAATCTATCAAACTCACTTTCAACTGTAAAACGTTACAGAAGAAATTGTACGTTCATGTTCGGGATGACGAGATGACTTGGGAGAGGGAATATTGGCCCGTCGTTGCCTCGAATGCTTTCAATTTAAATCATACTAAGGGCTCACTGTGGAGTTTTGAACCTACTTCGAAAGGAAATTTCCATCTTAAAAATGCTTGGTTTGGAGATTACCTCTGGATCGAGCCCAACTATCAAAATCTGAGAACTGTTGATGAATCAACAAAGAGTCGAAATGGGACTGATTTTAAAATTACACTCAATTCGGACTCAACAGTGAACATCCATTCCGTCTTTTATAAAGATGCCCCCGTCACGGAAGGATATCACAGCCGGAATAATCGTGACCCTTTTCGCCCTCTCCGCGTAGATCATGAGCACTCTGCAATTAAATTCAATGTGGAGCCCACGACGAAATAGTTGGAGAGAGGAAAGAAGCTGTGTAGTAATAATTTTATTATTTAACATTAATTTAAAAACAGTATGAATATTTAATTAGTAAACACACACATCATTCATTAGCTGTATAATGGAAAATTGAAAATTAAAGATTGTTACCTACTATTGTTGAATGTTATTTTTGGTTTAACTTTCAACTCACACACAAAAAAAATCAAATCAAATGACAATCATACATACGATGAGAATATCGCTTCAAAGCTCCGTTTATTATATTATTCAATTATCATTGAAAATACAATTAACTCTACTATATATACTGTATTTAGTTGCAGGGTTAATTGATAATCATTATTACTATAATTATTATTTGTTTCGTTAGTTGGTTGTTGATAGTTATAGTTGGTATAGCAAAGTAGAGAAAGTCTCGACAGTTGTAAGAGAGCGGGACAGTCAGTGAAGTAGTAGATATAAAAAGCTTTCGCAATAATACAAGGCAATAATTTGCATTAAACATTAAATGATGTAGATACATGTATTTAATTAATTATTTTCTACGATTTACAATTATTATTAATTATATATTACCTGTAGTGGTAGTCAAATGCTGTAATATTAAACTTTGAATTGTTCGATTTCTACTCAAAATGAGGCGTTTTAATTTTATTTGTGTAGTTCATAGTTGTATACTAGTTGGTTATTAATATTAATAATTATATTAACTACTGTTTGATTTTTTTATCTCCTGACTCCTGATATATGATAGTTTGTTGATACAATAATGCAATGTATGAATGCATGTGAAATTATTAGGAAAGGCTTTAATAATTCTAATAGTTAGTTATTACTGTATGATTGTCATAATTGAAACTTCTACCTTGGAAATAAAGTACCCATTATTGAATAATGTTGTGTGAAAACTGAAAACTGCCGAAGACGAAGACGAAGACTGTCGGTTTCGCGGCCGTCAGTGACTGACCGCCAGTCGAAGTCGAAGTCGAATTTGCATTTTCAACCAATATTTGAATCACGCGGGCACGCGACGCGGAGTTCAATTCATCAAGGAATGGTATTTGTAATTATTAATTAGGTAGGTACTAGAATGGCCCATATCCATTATCCATTTTTAACTAAAAACAAAATCAACTATCTACAAAAATATTCAAATATGTCTTGAGAGCATTTAAATAGAACATTTTGCACTTTTCAAAAATATGTAAATATTACATTTTACACTTTTCAAACACATGGAATTAGAACATTTTGCACCATTTCGAAAACATAGAATTATGCATTTTTGCAACTTTTCAAAAACATGGAATTAGACATTTTTGCACCTTTTCAAAAACATGTATATACAACATTATGCACTGTTAAAAAACATGAAAATAAAAACATTTTACGCTTATCAAAAACTCCTAATTAACATTTTACGCATGTTTCTTATTTTGTTTTTATGACATCTAGCTCATTTTGATAATAGCTTAAATTGGAAATGGGTCATTTTGGTTCTTCACAGACGATATCTAAATGTACGGTTGTTGTAAGTAGCTGTTGGCTGTAAGTCATTAATTAGAATTAGATAATTACAATTTCGAGAAATTAGAATTATTGTCAATGCAATCCCAATCGCAAGATTATTAATAATAGTAATTAAATATTTAGCTCACCATAACCATATGCTTTTATTACAGGGACAGAACCTAAGGCCACCAAATTTACTGTCACATGTCACACACGGTAAGTACATACAAGAATAAATTTCGTAGAATGTATTGTATGACACAAGACGACACTTACATATTAAGTAGTTTGTAGAAAATGCAAACTTAAAAAAGTCACTGATGAACTATGACGACGCCTACAGCAGTACAGCGAATTTAAATCCTAGAAGACCAAGGTGGCCACTAGGCAAAAGACAAAATTAAAAATAGCATGGTGCCCATAGTTTCAATGTAATGAAGGCAGCAAAATTAGAACAAATTGCATGTTTTTTATGCTACCTAAGTATAATAATATGTATGGAATAACAACAATTTTAATTTTTTTTTAGAAATTCCAAAAAATACTTAAACATATTCTGCTATTTTAAAGACGTATAGGAGATGCGGCAAAATGACATATCTATCTTACCCATAGAAGTTTACATAAGACACAGGCTAAAAAAGAAGAAAGGATTATTCTGGTCTGGCTCTGGCTCTGGCTCTGACTATTGTCATGTAATTATACGATAGTAGGTTTTGCAATTTTGCAATCCATAAAAATAATTAGGACTTGCAAATGACTGTGGGATCCGTCCCGTACTTACTAGTGAATGGTACGACGCTCTTCCTTCATGCAGCGCTATATATATTATTAACAATAATAATGTTCAAAGGTCAGTGAGCATATAGAAGTAGTCAAGATTTAATTCCTTTTTTTTAATGCACGCTACTTGATTGCTATATGTTTTTCTATGTTGTGTACATATAGGAACATCCATGCAGAAAAAATGTGCAATGAATCGTTGCATCCCGTTTTTATAGCATATCCGTACAGCCGTACAACCGTGTAGCCGTGTAGTTGGGCCGGGCCTGCACAAAAAAAGATTGAAGACTCTGTGTCAGAGAGAAATGCAAGGTCGTTTGTCGTTTCGCTTTGGTTGAAGTACCAGTGCTAAATACTATACATTAAAAAAAAACAAGGTAAAAAGATTAAAAAAACTAAATAATTGGTATATGTATTATGATATGCGGATTCGGAATTTATGAAATATACTGATAGAAATTGAGAAGCCATATTGAAGGCTATATGCGCTTTTGCAACGTATTTTGTGCATTAAAATTTTCCCATATAGCATCATTCATTATTATTTATTACATATTCGACATTTTTTTTTCAGTTTATAACATTTTTCTGATTAAAAAAAAGTACAAAATCAGCGGAGAAAACAAAATAAAAACATATATGTTTCGTTAATATTGACACAGTAATCGTAAGTAATCATAATCGTTGCCGTAATCCTTTTATCATTAAAATCATAGAGTTGGCCATTATCTTCATCATGATTTTAATCGTAAATCTTACAATCGTACACGTGCTATACAGCAGCATATTATGTAATTTTATGTATGTATAATATATTTAGCACGCAGAATTTATTACTTAATTTCGACAAACATTGACCATCGTAGTATATGTAGTTTAATTAAATAGTTACCGTTACCACCACCGCGGTTACGGTTACAGTAATAGTAATAAAAATAAAATAAAAATTTAACTCCTTTAAAATTCAAAATACTTATATCGAAAATTTTATTTTCTTCCCCATTTAATAATTTTAAGAGCGAATATTCCAACTGTAGGATCCAGATGTCGGCAAAGACGGCACCTGTCCACTGATTTCATTGTTATCCACCTCCCAAATTGCATTTAAATTCGGGAATAAATTTCCCAGGGAAGTTTGAGGCTGAACAGCCTGAGCATGATCATGCATGGACACGGGCACAGGGCTGAGAGGACTGTGAGTATTGACAAGAACAGTATTCGTGTTCACACTCCCGTCATCAACTTCATTGCTCACGAGATCATAGTGACCGTGGCCATGGTTGTTCTCATCGTCGTTGTGGTGGGGGTTGTGTTGATTATCGTGAATGTTGGGTGGGTCAATGTCATTGAGGTCATTTTGTGTGAGTTCTGGTGGGGGTGGGGAGGGGTGATGAGGATTGGGTGGGACGACTAATGGGCTATGCTCATTAAAGCGGCCAGGATGGGGGTAGCCCGCGTGAAGATGGTATGTTGCTCCAGTGAGAGGTCGGTGATGCGGGATGTCCTCCCGGAATATTTGACGTTTCACTCGGTGATTGGGAATGGGTAGGGTGGTGACCGTTGCTAGGATCGTTCCTAGTAGGATGCAGATGTGGCTCAGATTTAATTGGGAATTCATTCTTGTGGAGGGTGGTAATTGGTTTTTGGCAGGGCTGAAAATAAATGTATGAGGACAGATTATATAAAGTTGTAATTTTTAAAATCACTTATTTAATATGAAGCAAAGGAATACATACAGAGTACAAAATAGACTAAGAAGTAAAATAGAGTTGCTTTTAAAAAATAGGATGGCTTTTAAAAAATAGGATATCTTTTGAAAAATAGAGTGGCTTTTAAAAATAAGCTAGCTTTTAAAAAATAGGGTATTACAATACATAAGGTGGCCAATTAAAACATGATTACAATCCTTCAAGGGTGCTTCATCAATGTACTCTAGAATAGGGTGTTAAAAAGTTAAAAAAAATTAACAATTGGGTAAACTAAATGGCGGAAAGGAAGAAATAAAATAGGGTAGGGTAGAACAAATGGTGGGTTTGTGCTCCCTTGTTTTAATTCCTGGAAGCACTTGTACTGTACTGCAACACTTATACGCTGTTTAACTTTTATGATACAATAATTCGAAATACAATCTGTTCAGATGCAATCTTTACCATCGTTTTATGACAGTGAAAGTATATTGGTAGTGGATATGTTAACAGTATTAATGGTTGTATTGCATCCCAAATTAAAAATCAAAGGTCTTAAATTTAAATCAACTTTAACTTTTGAAAAATTTACAAATATGTAGTTTGTAGTTCATGCAAAAACAGGTATTTAAAAAAAGTGTACTTTTGCGGATAGCCCTTTTTTCACACCTGTAACTATGTAAAATCTATTACCACCAAAATAAAAATAATGTGTACACACTTACCTACCAAATTCATTGTGTCGGTTAATCATCAGGTCATAAAAAATTATTTAAATTTTATTTGCAATATACCATGTGTATATGGAATATGGATTACTATAGGATTTGTAAAATGCTGGTGATTTATTTCTTTAAAGCAATTTCATGTCAGTCCCCTTACAAAATTTGAATATTAACTTGGACATTAAGATTTCAACCATAACCATAGGATATTATCACAAATTCAAAAATACACTTACCTTTGATTAGAAAAATTCTAAAGCGTTATTTTCTTGTCCGGCGCTTTCCAGAAATTAATAATTGCAAATTTTGGAATTCTAGGGGCACTGTGAAGATAGCACAGCAAAATGGACGAAATTTGACAAAACACAAAATAAATAAATAGTCAACTAGTCAACACACTAATCTCCTCAGTGCAGTGTGTACTACAGATTACGTTTAATTTTAGATTTTTTCGTAAATACTTCCGTTATATTATTTGTCAAATAAAATTCGAACATGACACAAATCGTAAGTTCGTAAATTGACGCTTACAGTTCACACTTGTTGATGTTAACGTTATATTGACAGCTGGTTAGTAGTAGTAAATATCAGTAATTGAAAAACGAATTAGAATAATGATATATATAGGCATAGGTAGCTAACTAGTAACAGTAACTAGTGGGATGCACACAATAGCAATGACAATCAACAATCAACAATGGCAAACATCCAAGAAATCCACTTCCACAATCTCTCACAATGATAATGATGGTTCTTTTCCACGGTTGACGGTAGAAACACTACAACTTAACAGGACTGCTATACAACCTCTTCATCCCTTACAACAACTGCAGCAGATCGCAAGTGTCTTTCACTCAGGTCTGCACTGTCTTGTCATCTGACTCAAAATGAAAATCAAATCAAATCACAATTCCAATCCTAACCAATTCTCCTCAGCTGGTAAAAGGAAGTAGTCTTTAAAGCTTATAAAAGGAACTCCCCAATCACACTCAAATCAAACTTCAAATATCTTAAAGCTAAATGTAATATTACGTAGTAGCAAAAAAAAACAACCAGCTTGTGTGTACCCAAATTCGAGTCAGTCTACATACTTCAATCTTTCTCGGCTACCCCAAAAAAAAATTAAATTCAAAACCTAATAACCCAGTGCTACAAACTACAAACAGTAACAGCCACCCTTTGATTGTTGTACTTGTACAGGTCTAGGGTTCTGCATTCTATTCTGCCACTGATTATGAGCTGACCGTTCTATTCCATACGTATAACAGTAGTTACAACAATTGCTCAATTCCTCTTTAGCCATGTATACTTTTTATCCCCATTTCTCATATTTGCTGTGCGCTCATATTTCTTGATTGAAGATGCAAAATGGCCCATCTACTGTGTAATTACATTGTAAACGGGGCATTGTGCGTCTTTGTCTTTGATAATGAATTGCATTAGCAGTGGTATAATTTTTAAAATAGCGTACCTAGGTTCTAAGTAATTGTAAGTAAACATCATAATATTTTATATTGCTATAGAAACTGTACACATGTTGCCATATATTGCTATATATACCGTTAATAAAGTAAGTTTTATTACCAGTCTCGTATTAATAGACCTGTCTACCTATGTCTACTTACGTATATTGCATATGTAACATTTTCTTGCTTACTTTATGTTACTCACAATATATAAAGAGTTTTTTGACAAAACAAGTCAAGTCCATCGAAGCAAATTTTACAAGAATAATGCTGGTTGTATAGTTTTCGTTTTTTGTACTTTCGCGGCGTGATATGAATGAAAGGTGACAGGATTATTTTTTTGAAATCAAGTTTTTCTACAGGTATGTAACTGAAAAAGCGTTATTACAAGTAGTTTTATAAATATATAGAGTGACTGTATGGAATTTTTTAGAAAATTTTCAAAAATTGAAATTTGTGGACTTGACCGCCGCTTGGTCTCAAAATCAATAACTTATGTGGGTACATTCTCAAGGTTTTATCTTGATATCGTCTGAGCGAAGTGTAGTACATTTTAACTTTTAAACTTTTTCTTGACTAAAAAAATTTACGCACGGCATGATTTAAGTGGACTTGTCCCGTTTTTCCAAAAAAAATCAAAGGTAATTCTGGCAATTTAAAAAAATTTCTTTGGTTAAAATTTGACCTTTACAATTCAACACAGTAAAAACGCAAATGGCTTGAACCGTTTTGCCGAAAAACTCTTCATATGTAGGTATATGCATTATGTCCAATCCCCTTTTGAATTTTAAAACTGTAATATTTGTGAAACAATACTTAATAATCAAGCAAGTATGAACTATGAAAATTCTTCTGCAAAATACTAAAAAATATAAAGTCCTTTTATTAGCATGTGTCTTATGCATTCAGCATTATGTCTGTTCGTCTCTGTGAGATCGCTTAGGCGAGGAAAATTCATGGAGTGAAACTCTGATTATGACAAGACAAGAACGAGACAAGGAGTAATAATACATATTGCTATATATATATATATACAGATATATATGTAGCAATGGCAAAATAATTAAAATTAATATACTTGATGTTGCAATACTCTTATATCTATAAAGGATATTTAATACACTCTGTACTTATGCAAAAACAGGTATCTAAAATCTAGATAAAAACATATTATATAGTGTTTACATGTTATCTAGATCTGCATTAATCTTCAACCTTTCTTTAGACATTAGAAGGTAGACGCTACAAGTTATTTAGGCTGTAAAGTGTACAGTATGAAGTGTACTGTACTAATTAGTTCCACTTGTATCCCGTTTACTATATAGCTATATATTTATACTATAACATTTCTCGCTCAGTCATTGCACTGTATTTGGATTTTGGATCCCAGTACTACGCTAATAAAAGTCAAGACAATCGTGCTGCCTGCTGACTTCTCCTGTTGTAAGTTATTCGTTTTCATTTTCGTTTTAGTTTTAGTTTCTCTGTTAAAATTAAAAAGAAGAAAAAAAATTATTAAAAATTAAAAGGCACTCATCAAATGTAAGGATTGCTTACGACGCATATAGTGCTGACGATTTGCTTACTTGTGAGTGTGTTAAAGTGCTATGCTACAATCTACAATTCTACTATACTATTCGTGCCTAAAAAAAGGTAGATTTCTTACACTAGAGTAATTATTATGCATGCTAACTGTGAATTGCGTAGGAACAATAAGGCCCCGTACCGGTACCGGTACCGGCACAGTTATATGCATTGTAATATTTTGTGTGATGATAATATCAGAACAATGACAAATATGTAACAATTTTGAAACGTATAATACAAGCAAAGTTTAGCATAGGTCGCCCAAGCATATAATACATATTATACAATTTTGAGAGAGATAAAGCCCAAAAAAAGATAAGTAGTAATAAAAACAAGAACTATTTAATCGTAGGAATGAATCGTAAGAATAAAAGTTACATATATGGAAGTATTATGCACATAGGTATCGTCGTAGTAGTAATATAAAACATGGAGTGCAACGCACAAGTTTTCTCAATTACTTGTGAGTGCATTTAAATTGGTAGGTAGGTAGGTAAGTAGTAGCTAATTACATCAAAAGCAGAACCGCTGATTTTGCAGAGTGCGTATAATTATAAAGCCTCGCAATTATGATTACTGTTATTGCTGACATAGGTAGGTACATAGCTACCTTCGCAGAATAAAATAGAGATATATTTTGTTGCGTTTTTTTTGGTTTGTTTTGTTTTTTGCTTTTTAGTCCAAGTCCATAAATATGTATATGGCGTATGGGGTTGACTCGTGTGGCGTGGCTACTCAACGCAAATATTGGGTAATTAATGATAATGACGTAATTAAATCCTATTTTGTGGAGGGGCAAAATGACATATCTCACTAGTCAGTGTCAGTCGCCAAGGTTTATCTTTTCTAATCTTTGATGAGAATTTTGTAGGATAGGATAATGCAAAGAAAGAATACCTTTTATGTAGTTCATTTAGGTATTGGATCTTTTGGTAGTGAACTTTTTTATTTCAGGATTCGAACAAAAAAGCTTTTAAAGAATGCATATGGTTTGGGTAGGTATGTAGATTAGAAATGAGAAAAGCGTTCTAATTATACCTTTTGTAAATGCATTGGAATTGAATGTAGACGTTTTTTTTACAAACTGTAATAATATTCAGTTTACAAGCTTTTTAAAAATGCCATAATTTAAATTTAGGTGCTTTTTAAAAATACTATAATATTTAACTTACATTCTTTTTAAAAATGTCATGAAATTCAATTTAAATCCTTTTAAAAATTCCATAATATTCAATTTACATGCTCTCTAAAAATGTCAATACACCTCATCAGTTACTAGTTAATTAGCTTACACGCTGTTTGAAAATTTCATAAATAGAAAGGCTACACATTGATATCCAGATCAACTCTAGGTATTCCATGCAAGAGTAGAACCATTCAAAAAAATTGTTTGGAACGTTAATAAAGCTTAAGTTTAATTAATTGAGTTAACATAAATAAATTTAACAAAATAATCTTTGCGAAAACTAGAAAAGAATTGATGCAGACGAATTTAAACTGATTTCTTTAAAATGAAAACTGCTATACCTTCATTGCCTTCACTTAACAATATAAATGACCATTGTGTTTTCTTGAAGTTGAGGAAACTTTTTGAAATTGTTCCACAAGCCCCAACGTATAGCCCTACCAGGCGCGGATCCAGGGGGTGGGCAACAGGGCACGTGCCCACCCCAGAATGAAGTTTTTAACGTATGCTAACATAGGGGCATTCAAACCAAGATGGCCGACATGTATGTAGTGCCCACCCCAGTAGTTTTTCCTGGATCCGCCACTGAGCCCTACTACAATAATAACCGCCAAGCCCATGTTTGAATTTAAATACGTTTTAAGAATTTCATAATATTCAATGTAAACGATTTTTAAAGTTGTCATAATTTTAATATTGGTCTTTTTTTTAAGATGTCAAGATATTCCATTTACTTACGTCATTTTAAAAAATGGCATAGTATTCAATTTAAGCACTTTCAAATATTTCATAGCCATAGCGTTCCATTTAAATGCTTTTTAAAAATTTCATAAAATTCAATTTAGACGCTTTTAAAAAACGTCATAAAAATAATTTTCTAGTTGAAAAGTTAGCCAACATATCCACGTTTTTTGTTTAAATGTCGTCATAATATTCAATTTACACGGTTTTTAAAAATGGCATGAAATTCAATTTTCGTGGTTCAAAAAATTTCATCATTTAAACAAACATAATCAATAAAACATTTTAAAACTGACCAAAGCTTTTGTAGATACATCTAATTATACTTTAGGGCAAATATTTTCTCATTAAAACTAGCTGATTCTTAGGTCTCTAAACATTTATAAAAAAATCATCTGAGTAGATAGAGGAATTTGCAAAAAAAATACGAAAGTTAAACCACAATCTTTATGTAATTGTCAGCAAAGCCTACATTTCTGAGTCACACAAGCCCAAGTCCCGTGTGACACGTTTAACTTTAGTACAAATTGCAAAAAAAACATGTATAAAAATTGCAAAATTAATTATTTATGATGGACTGATTAAGGTAAAGTTTTAGTATAAATTAAGAGCGTATATATTATGCACTTTGCAATAAAGTGTAACTGCAACATTTCAGTAGCAGCAGTAGCACTCTGCCGACTGCCGACGCCGACTCTGCCCTACAGGGAAGGGACACACATCTGCCATCTCCTATTTCTACTGATACGACGAGCGAGTTACCTTGACTAAATCCAATTTAACTCAACAATTACCACCGCAGTATGTGGCATTCACAACTCACAGCAAGAGTCAGGAGTCAGATCGAGAGCCAGCCTGCTAGTGCGATTATATATGTAGCAGAATACGAATACATAAGCGTAAAAATATATGACATACAAATTTTACTGATGTTTTTTGCTTCAATACAAATGCATTGAGAGGCACAGTACCTACTTACTACGTACTCACTGACTGACAGCACTTCCAACTTCCACACACATTTCAACGTTTTTTGCAATTTACACTTTTTAGCAGTTAGCAGGTAGCACACGTTTGCGTTGCTGTAGTGAAACGTGAAACTGAAGCCAATCTGTCATTTTTAGTAGAAAATTCTTGACAATTAATCAGATTTTATGCACGCTTTACTTTTCCCATTTTTTTTGCTCAATGATCCATCTATTTCTATTTTTTGTACGTTTTATATATTTTACAACATTATACATACAAAACTTCATTCTAGTTCCTTCATTTGTCTGTATTGTAACTCAAATCTTTATCATCATAACTGTCACTGCGGCTTGGTACATTGTGAGTGAAGAATCAAAATGGTCCATATCCAATGTAAGCTACAGTTGAAATGAGCTATGTCAAAAAATACAGAATGGGATATATTAGTTAAAAATGTTAATTTCGAGTTTTTTAAAAGCTTAAAATGTTCTATGTATTTGTATTTTTTTGAAAAGTGTAAAATATTCTATTTACATGTTTTTGAAAAGTCTAAAAGGTTCTATTTACATGTTTTTGAACAGTACAAAATATTTTATTTGCATACTTTTAAAAAGTGCAAAATATTCTATTTACGTGTTTTTGAAACCGGCAAAATGTTATATTTAAATACTTTTAAAAAATCTAAAGTATTCTATTTGCATATTTTTGAAAGGTGCAAAATGGTCTATTTACATGTTTTTAAAACAGGCAAAATACTCTATTTACATGTTTTGAAAATGTGCAAGTTACAATATTTAAATTATTTTAACATTTCGATATTTTTATTTCTTTTTGTACATAGTGCATTTTTCGTTTTCAGAAAAAAACGAACATGAGTCATTTTGATTCTTCACTGAAGACATGCACTAAACAAAATATAGTGTGGAACAATTACATTCACTCTTGTGGAAAAAAAATGACATCTGTGATTTTTTTTCTATCTCATGTCAGATTTCGCAATAGGAATCAGGATATAAAAATTAAAACAAGTACAGCATATAATGTAACATTAATATACGGTCAGGTACAATAGGCAATATATTAAATACAATAGACGGCAGTGGAATTAAAAGTAATAAAACAAAAGGAACAACAAAAGCAGACCGTCAATCTTAATTCTCCATTCATACTATAAAATTGTTTACACTGCTGATGCCGATAGATAATAGCTGCCTGCCAATAAACTTACGGCTGACTACAAAACTACATGATAAATGAGCAATGACATTACATATGAAGACAAGTAACGTTTGAGGTATCGTATCGTATTTGTGTAAGTTTCAGGTTTTTTTTAAATATACAATTAAATCAAGTCAAACCAAAATTACAGATATTTTCCAAATCAATTATCCACTACCATTTACCACTGTCACGTTCGGTGTACATAGCACTTGAAGCTGTAGCCTGTAGCAGCCGTAATTATTCCTTGATAACTCAATTTTTTTTCAATTGTCAATACTTTACGTTTATACCTCATACACGACTTTTCACACCATTTTGCTTTTGGTTTTCCCATTGTATACAATAAATTTTTTTGTATTTATAAAGAAGCTGCATATTTGTGAAGTTGTGAGGAATACAATAGTGAGCAAGTGTATAGCAATAGCATGCTCAGTTCCGTCAAATTATCTTACGGAAGTACAACTAATGAAATTAGTAGTCAGCCATGTGTCAATAGACATATTCCATGCGTACAGATCAAATGCACAATTCTCGTATCTACTTATGTATTAAAGTACGTAAAGACACATACTAATATTATACACTACAGGATTTAATGTTATTTATTGTTCTGCCTTATCATTTTTATTGCTTTTGCGCAGGTCAAAGACTGTCAAGAAAGTGGAAGGAAGAACCAGCAGACCGGTAGTGATTGTAGTAGTTAGTAATAGTAATACGCAGCACAATATGATTTCAATGATCTTTTATACGTATTGAAGATAGAATAAATTGTATTACCGGTAGAGCAGAAAAACATGAGTGAGGTGAGATAGGATATATAAAAGTCAAATATGTAGTTTTTGAGTAGAAAAATACTTTTGACTATTCATAGTTTGTTATGCAGATACAAAATGCAGTGCAGTCAATAGATCATGTACCGTCTATCCTACAATAATGCGCGGGTCTGAAATACTATTCGGGCCTGCTATAGTATTCTTGACTATGTCATAGTGAATCTGAGAGGTCTACATTTGAATAGTGCGCGGGTTTGTTTCAGTACGCGGGGGCAAAGAAACAGGGATACGCAGATCTTTGCGATGTATATATATTAAAAAGGCTGTATACCGTATATCTTCCAATACTACGCTGACTCGTAATAGTGCGCGCGTCTCTAATGGTACGTCGGTCTTTAATGGCACGTGGGTCTCAAATAGTAAGTGAGTCTGTAATGTTCACACTAGTGCTCACACTAGGGGCAGGAAAGGTTATTTATAATTTTCTGGGGGCGCCAAACTGGCGGAATTGAGACTGCAAAATCTACGATAAAAATTAGATGGGTTTCCTTCATAAGGTTAATAAACTTGTTCTGCTAGTTTTATCAGTAGCTGTATTTCTATTATCATCTCAGGACTCAATTAGCAGCCCTTTAAATACCACATGAACCATCACGATTACTATTGTATTTGCGTTAGTAATTCAAAAATGTACATTGTATCTGCAATAACATAATAAGAGAGGAAAGCAAAAGAAATTGGAAACAAAATTAGGATACAGGTTACAGGCCACAATTTGGCTGCGTAGTTTTAGATTAGAGTAACGTGTTGAAGATGTAAATACATCTGTACACGCACACGGCACTGAACTGTGGAATGCGGAATGTGGAACGCATATTGTCACAGTAAATTATTTATTCAATTTACCGTAACATACTAAAAACACCTATAAAATATAAAACATTTAAGGAATTTCTATGTAACAATTTTCTTATAAAAGCAGTAACGTTATTTATACTATAAAAACCAGTTCAATTTAGTTGTTACTTGTTGCAGTTCACAACGAAAGTAACAGTAAGCTGCAAACTTCGTTATTTTTACTCAATCATGTAGTGCTTACATTTTCTAAAAAATGGGAATAAAGTAAAGATGGATTCGTAAAAAGTTTTAAAAATAAATATCACTAATCAATATAGGTATAGTGGAAGTGAGATATATACATATATAACGTACCTACTTTATTGAGCAGATTATAAAGGGAGACTTAGCAAAATTATGGTAAATAGAGAATATCCAGCAACATAATTTATAGCATTTACACACTCATACACAGAGCCGGACGAAGAAATTGCTTTTAAGTAGGCAGCAATCCGTTTCCATACAAAAACCACCATTTTGATTTTATTGATGGTTTTCTTTGGTAAAGCAAAAAGTTGTATTTACATGTTTTAGAAAAGTTTACTTGATTCAGAAAAGTGCAAAATGTTCTATTTACACGTTTTTTGAAAAGTGTTAAATGTTTTATTTTCTTGTTTTTGAAATGTACAAAAAGTATTTGTTTGCATGTTTTTGAAAAGTCATAATATTCTTTCTACATATTTTTAAAAACTGCAAAATGTTCTATTTACATGTTTTTTGAAAACCCAAGGAGCGGGGGCTGACTGCGCTGGCCGCATTATCCGGCCTTGCATGTACAATAAATAAGATGGCAGCCGGTCAGTTAAAAATGTTAATTGTATGAAAATAGAGGGAAATAATGTAGTACAGATTAGTGTAGTTGTAATTACTAATTGTATGGAACAAGGATGTCGGAAATATTTATAGTCATCAACACGGGCCTACAATGTTTAACGAACTGATAACTGATTATTAATAAAATGGATTTAAAGAAAATGGAGTCATCATACAAGTCCTTCACGAAATGGACAGGCAAATCAAAAAAATTAAGTCAGAAATAATGCTCAGATTTCCTTCTCGTACTTCTTGCCTCTTACTTACAACCTGTTAAATACAACGTCAATTAAGGAAACTTGTAAATTATCGCTAATCACTCCACCACAACTTTTGTAATGCTGGTGTTAAATATAGGAACTTATAATCAAAACAGAAAATATGACATATTAATAATAACTTCAATATTGAGAATATTGTACGCACCTACTATAAAAAGTATTGTAAAAATTGTAAATTTATTTCTGATAATAAAGCTACTCATATTAATACAGGGCAGTAACCTATACCTCTTACAGATATATACCCATTTTATGACTATATCTCTACCACATAAATACGTATATATGGCTAACAATATTATAATGATAATTGTTTTCGTTTACCACAACAACAAAAAAGAACACAAATGATTTAACTATGCTATTTCTGCTTTACTTAAATTGTGAGATAACTTCACTTGTTTTTGCTTTTAGTTTAAATTTGTTGCTCTATTACTTAATTGTAATTGTATGAAAAAGGAATTTATTATCTGATCCTGTTAAAATATTTCCTTTAGAAATACAAGGAAATAAATTTAAACTAATTTTTTTTGCATAATAGATGCATACACTTACACCAAAAATATTCTATAAACACCAATAAGCACCACACCATATAGATAATAATAAGTTTGGCCATTGCCACTATGGCCAATGGCCAACTTGAACAGGTAGGTATAGACATATGAATGAGAATAATTCTTGCACGTATAAATACACGTGGTAACAATACGGTGATTTCACACTATCACAGTCACTGTAATAATATACCATGTAATGAGAAGGATAAGTAATCAAACAGATGTTAACCACCTACATACAGAATCAGATGCATTTATATGGATACAAAAATTATTCACAGTGCTAAAAAAAGGTAACTGTGGTACTTCACTTCAATATAGAATATAGTGTGATTGTACATATAGGCCTACCTACATATACCTACGTAGTTACTAACTAACAACACACAATCAATACGTCGGAATGATACCACAAGAAAATAATAAATAAGATCTCGTTCTCATTTCTGTTTCTGCGGTAATGTAATTCATATAATTATTAATTTAAACTTGAAATATATAGTTGAAATGCATGACATTAAATACATACACAATTGAGCAAGCTAAATAATTTCTATGTTTGATTGTCAGTCCACTGCACTAGTACAATGCATACATATTTAAAAACAAATCTCAAAATCATATTCAGACCAGAACCAGTCACGAAGTTAACAAGTTTGTAATCTGACTTTAAAGTCAAATTAATCGATTCATCCACACTCCACACCTGTCCACTATGCAGTACGCACTGTGTACAATAAGACTTGGAATTAAAATGACTTTACTATCTAAACTTTTGCTTGCGTAATTTACACTCGTGGTGATCGCTCCAAATTAGTAACGACATTTTGACAGGTTGTATATGGTCTCAATATATAATGTAATAATTGTTAAGTAAATTATGAAATATCCCGACTTCGGCTTCGGCTATAGTATTTTCCTCCTGCCACATGCTGTTTTTGTTTTGATCTCGAAACAAAATATTATTGTAAGTAATTAAGTGTAGCAAAATCAGTCTTACAATTTTACAATTAGAAGTGTACTGTTTCAATGATTATATTAAATTGTTACATCATTTTACAAAGTAAAAGGCGGCAAGTTTTGCACCAACACACTTGAATCTATAGATATATAATATTTCAAAAAGTCGTATATCGTCTGTGAAGAACCAAAATGACCCATATTCAGTTTACGCTAGAATTAAAATGCGCTACTTAATAAAAACACTAAGTTAATGGATGCGTAAAATGTTAGTTATGAGTTTTTAAAAAGTGTAATATATTGATTTTACACGTTTTTAAAGTGTAAAATGTTCCAATTACGCGTATTTGAAAAGTGTAAAATGCCCTAATTACGCGATTTAAAAAGCGTAAAATGTCCTAATTACACGTTTTTTGAAAAGTTCAATATATTTTATTTAGATATTTCTGAAAATATTCATAATATGTTCTATTTACATGCCTTGAGGATTACACGATATTCATTTATTGTTTGTAGGTAGTACATTTTGTATTTAGTAAAAATGGATATGGGTAGTTTTGACTCTTCACATGCGATATCAACAAGTCAAAGTACATACGTAGATGCAGATACAATACTTTGCAAGTCAAAATATTTTGTGAGTTATACCTAATAAGTTTTCTCAAAAATTTCTTCATACATTTTTCATAGCGACCGAAACTTATGAACAACAAAAAGACTGCAGCAAATGTAACAGTATAACAAGCAAATTTAAATATAATATTACAATTAACCTACTTAACTATGCCATAGGTGAAAAGTATATTGTATTTATTTTTTCGCAAAATATAGTTGAATTTCTTCCAATGTTTTCCCTTTTGTTTCAGGAATGAAAAAGAACACATAGAACGTTCCCACAAAACAAAATCCAGCGAAGAACCAGTAAGCCCCATCATCACCCAAAGCTTCAATCAGATTCGGAAAGAAACGTGTCATTAGGAAAGCTATTCCCCATTTGAGTGTTGTGAGGATACTTGATGCAAATCCTCGGACATGCTGTGGTAGGATTTCCGGCTGAAGAAAATTCAAAGATTTAGAATTTAATATTTTTAACATACATAAATATTTTACACCCGGAATTTGATTTATGTATTATACAAAAATATCAATACAATAGTTCATTAGGTAACACTCATAATAGACGAATCTAGGTAGGTAGGTAGGTAAGTACTTACCATTACACTGTAAGGTACTGGCCCCATTCTGCAAATAAAAAATATAAACTTTACGTTAGTGCATAAATTACGAAAACTTAAATACTTCTGCAGTACAGTTGACTACGAAAATTGTAATGTTATTAATGTTATTAGATATGATATTTTGATTAATTCGAAACATTTTATAATCTTACCCCACAGAATAGGCCATAACGTAGATAATAAGAGAAGTTAGAGGAAGCCACTGTAAACTATCCTCCGCTAATGTCGGCTGACTATCTTTGACATTAAAGAATGCACCCAAACCACCTAAGGAAATTACCATCACAATTTCAGAGCCAATCATGAGAATTCTTCGTCCAAATCGATCCACGACTAATGCTGAGCCTACAGCAGCCACCTAAAATTAGAGCATATAATTACCAGTTGCAAATTAGTATTTAAGTAGAGATACATGTTAAATTATAATTCAATCAAAACAATATCAAATTTACACCTAACATCAATTATTTCTGCTATATGGTGACGATGACATTGAATCACTTTACTTACGACTCATAATTAATGAAAATTATAAACATCAACAATATTTCAAGTATCTTACAATCTGAATAGCACCAATTATAATGGAAGCATCATACTCATCAATACTAGAGCCAGCATCTCGGAAAATATCCACAGTATAAAATAGTACAGCAATTAGTCCAGTCAACACTTGAAAGAAAAATAGAAGAAAGCTTAAAATCACAGCTTTACGAACTGGTGGATCAAAAAGTGCCTTGATTTTGCTGTCCGACGAGTTCATTCTACTATCTTCAATGCTAGTAATAAGCTGCATAAAAAATAAACAATAAATAATTTAGTATTTTTATAATGCTTGATTTTGCATGCTATCTAATTAATGTTAATATGAAAAAAAGAGGAAAGATTTAAGCAAATATCTAAATTATAGGCATACTTCCTGCAGTTCCTGTTTTACTTGTCCATCTCTGGAAGCGCCACGCAGCCACCGTAAACTTTTGCAAGCTTCTTCAGTCATATTTTTGGAAACTAAGTATCTCGGAGATTCAGGCATAAAATACATTATGACAAAGCAAGATATCGGAATAAATGCACAAACTAGGGATTGATCTCGCCAGGAGAGGTACTTCCCAATAACTAGTCTGAAAATTACAAAAGTTAAAAAAAACATTGGTAAGTAATCAGTGGTGTACACTTACGGTAAACTATTTAACTTTCAAATCATATCACGCAATACGTGCACACAGAAGAAAAACAATTTTCATTTTCATACATGAAAAGCATCCCAACACAATTCATAAGGTCAAAACCATTAATTAGCATTCCACGAATTTTGGGCTGCGAAGTTTCCGCTATAAAAGTGGGTGCAGTGAGAGAATATGCACCACCGCAGAAACCTTTGAAATACCACAAAAGAACGTAATTGTACAACTATTAGTAGAATTACCTAGTATGTTAAATACCATATGTAATTTAAAAGTACAATATTTGTGTGTAGGTATATGTAGCTACTGTATAACATACCTGTAATAAACCTTCCAGCAATAATCATAGGGACATTTTTTGCAAAATAAATTACAAGCCAACCCGCTATTTGGGGTAGGGACAAGCACAACATGGCCTTTCGTCTCCCTATCAAATCTACAAGGAATCCAATAGGCATACAGGCTGCGCATGCTCCTAGCTAAAACCAAATTTAATAAAATTATTATAATAAAGATCACATTATAAGTCATAATAATTAATTGGCATCACATATACAGTAGTTCAGTAAGTTGAAAATGAAAGATACCGATGCTGACATATCGATTTAATTTCAAAAATACTTACAGTGACAATGGAACTTATCCAAGACAATGATGAAGAACTAATTCCGTCGAAATCACTCTTTCCAATCTCTTCACTTTCCTCACGTAATTTTGGAACAGCTGTGGCGGCCCAGCACATCAAATTTCCAAAGGCAAATGCCCCCATGTTAGCTATATAGACATTTTAATTTTGAAAAAATTGTGTCATTCTAATCGTATAAATTTCTTGAACAAAAAAGGTTAACGCAGCTAATCGTAAGATTAAGGAAAGACATGTGTAAAATTATGTTTTGAAGTTTGACAGAACCATAACATTAACATAAAAAATATAATACAGTAAAATAATAGTGCTAATTCTGAAATTATTTACCAGCCAAAGCTGCAATTAGCTGTGGCGTAAGCTTAGCCTGGAAGTTTGCATCATGCTCCAGATCTTCATCACTGATTTGCATTTCAAATTTAGGTGACCCTGACAAGGACTTCCGTTTTCCATCGTTATCAGTGAAACCAGGATTTTCCATTTTTTGTTAATACGGATTTGCCAGTTAAGTATTACTAACTTTAAAACTATTTGCTATTCAACTAGTAGAACTACTATAACTACACATCAAAAAACATGCCAGTATAGTTGATAGTTACATATATAATTAAATCTACACGAAACAGTTGTCTCAGAAAAAACTAAACACCGTATTTAATAATTCGCCTACTTTACTACAGCGCTACAGATATGATCCCGATCACGACGGAAGGGCAAGGAAAATGAATTGCAGTCTTCCTACAAACACCTGGTGATGATGTAAATCCAAAACACGTGGGATTAGCTGAGCTGTTGTTCCTGACATGGTTTATCAATTCATAAACTTGAAAACTTTAAACTGGTCACTGGATATCTGTAAATCATAAAATCAATTATTTGTTATGTATTATGAACGATTGCACAGAAGACAAAAGACAAAATTCCCATTTTGATATCAACATAAAGTTCAGTAGGTTTTTAAGTTTTCATTCAAGTATTAATTCATTACAGGGTCCGATAACAGTCCTAAATAAAAGAATATTATCGCACTATCATATCAACACGCAGTGACGCGAACTAGCTGGCGTTGTGTTGATAATAATTATTGGGTGCATGTCCCATGTCACATGTCGCACCAGGGCCGGATGATGTGGCAAGCGCAGGCAGGCCCCGCTGCCTAAATTTTCAAAAAACATGTAAATGGAACATTTTGCAGTTTTCAAAAATATGTAAAATGAATATTTTGACTTTTTAAAAACATGCAAATAATTTTTTTTTACATTTCAAAAACATGGAAATAAAACATTTAACACTTTTCTCAAAACATGTAAAGAGAACATTGAGCACTTTTTTGAATCAAGTAAAAAGAAAATTTTGCGCTTTTCTAAAACCATGTAAATACAAAATTTTGCTTCACCAAAGAAAACCATCAATAAAATCAAAATGTTGGTTTTAGTATGGGAACAAATTGCTGCCTAAAAGCAATTCCTTCGTCCGGCCCTGTATCGCACCGATAACTTAATACAAATGCAAATAGGAATTTCGATTTTGGACCATACCATAAATACAGAAGCTCACAATAAGTAAAATAAAACCATGTTATGTTATATTCAGGCCAATACGCTCCACTTACCACCAAGCATAGCTCAAATGTTATATTAATATTACTATATATAAACAATATTTTCACTAATTACTCTATTGTATAAAAATAAAAAACATACATTTAACTTGACTGGCTTTAACTCGTTCGAATATGTACATTTACGTCACTATTGCCATCTGATATCATTATAATAAATTGAGTTGAATGTTGAATCAGCGCCTATCACAAATAATAACATTAAAGTACAAGCGTAAGTAAAATTACATAAAATATGTATAGGAGTTACATATGCCTAGTCTAAAATTTAATCTCTGTGACAGAACTGGCAGAAAATATGTACCAACCAAAACAATACGTGCAAGTTCACTTGCCTTTATTAAATCAGTAGTATTAGTGATTATAAAATTCATTCTGAACGACGTAATGTAAGAAAAATGTTGTTACGTGTCGTAATATGTATAATTATAGGTTAGCAAATTATGTATTACAAAAAGTTAACTGTGATACATACCTACATAAAATGAAAATCCATAAATTAGTGGTCTTTCTATCAAACGATACCATCGCACATGGCTTCATCGTGCCATTGTGACGGATTTCTAAACAAGCTATGCTATGCCTAGAAATGAACACAGTTGGTCTTGTGTTCGTAGTTAAATGTAACTATTAAATTGGATAATATATACTATAAAATGAATATACGCAATTAAATATAAATATGAAAGTAATTCATCTCGCTTTACCACGAGGGATACAACTACAAATAAATATAATAAAGTAAAGACTCAAATCCTTGAGTATAATTATATTTATTCTTGGTGCAAAACAAGACAAGACAAAATACAAGACAAGATAAAGCACACTTTACTTAGCGGAGGTCTGGGTTTATATACCCCCTTGGACTGACGAGCGACCATAAGAGAGACACATTAATTAGCATTAATTTACAGTTATGTTTGGTACTGGACATATTAATTGTAAAATACAAGGCATGGATTAATTGTACACAAAATACAGGTGAGCGGTAGCCCAAACCAATGTAGCATTGATTTGGGCTAGAAACAAAGCATTGGATTAACATAGCAATGGGGTGGACATTAGTTTACATAAACAATTAATAATCGCATAAAGCAATGAATTAGGATATAATTCTAATACAGTACACAAAGCATTATATATAAACAATAATATTCGCAGAGGCAAGAATGAAGTTCGACCGACAATAACATACAAATGAATCGTAGGATTTAGCATAGGAAAATACATTACTAGAAGCTAACGTACATATGTATGCACGTGTATAAGGCATACAAAATCATGGTTCAGTAGAATGCTTATAACTTTAACCGTCCGTAATATTTCATCGCGCTTATAACTATAGGAAGCTTACATACTGGGCTACATGTACATTGTCTAACATCACTCCTCGCTCGTCTTATACAAGTGTGACACTAAGGCAAAGGTGATGCATTTAACCTGTATTAACAACACATGCATATACATATCTACATTAGAGCTAACGACCAACTATTATCATAGAACTTTACATATAGCATTATGACGATATGTAAATAATCGTCACACCATACTAATCGTAAATAACTAACAAAATGATACGGTTATTATTTTGTGCACATCCACGAAGTATCACAATATTGCTATTAAACAAAACTTCAAATAAAACATTGATCAAATGACTTAATCAAGATCCACGCGCCAATTTAATACCGCCACCACCACCTAAGAAATGTGTAATTTCTATTACAAAATGCCCTATTATCTCTTTAAATGTGGGATATTCGTTTGAAAGTTGTGCATGACCATTTTAGTTATGGAAATTTGCATTTAAATTATCATATTACGATCAAGCTTTGAAACTAAAAATGTCACTAGAACAAAAATGAACCAACCGATACATATTCGCCAATCCTCATCCAACTAGGAACTACGAAGGTACCAAAAAATCGAACGCAAAAAACTTACCTACCTAATAGCTTCTTACTTCTTCGAAAGCGAAGAGCCGAGCCGACGTTACATCGTTTTCTTACCGCAACCACCAACTATAGTTATATAGCCTTTTAGCCCCGAATTTTAAGAAAGATTAGACAGGTAATTATGTACCAAAAATCGATTAATTGTGTTGTAATTACCTTCGCTGTCTATGCTGCAGTGGCTGTATGTAAAGTAAAATCAGAACCAGAAGATCAAAAGATCCAGATACTAGACAAAAGACAACCAAATTTGAACAACCAACAAACTGCATCTGCCCCCGTTCAAGATTTTTTAAAATTTTTCAAAAATTCTATAATTCAACTAATTGGAGACTGGCGATGGAATACTACTCATCAAAAATATAAAGCAGCAAAAACTACAAAATCTGACAATGGAATTAAAAAAATTCGGCTAAAGAAAATGGACTTTGATACAGACCAGTACTTTGACAGACACCTTCCGGATTTTTACTCACGGCTCATGGGTCCCATGGTGATCACATCGATGACAAGCCCAAAGGAAAATGTAGATAAAACTGAATGGTCCTCGGGTCCATCTGGCCGAACTACACACCGCTTTTATCAACGGAAGCATACCCACTTGCTCGTTGACTTGTACGTGGAAGAAACGATTAGTGAATATTCCGCTACTTTCGCAAGATCCGGAGTCACCAAAATGTTTCTGAATAAAATGATAACACTTTCAACAAAACTAAAGCAAAATTACATTATATTCATAAAATCAAACATTAAAAGAGTGACACCACTCTACTTGACACACTTACTCCAACCACAAGCACTCCTACTACATTTTTCAACGATCTACATCGCATTCGATGAAGAATTTGGGAACTTTTACAGTCTCTGCCCTTACTGTAGTCCTCCACGTCGGTATAATATGAAAACTGAAAGAAAAAATAAACGTAACATAGAATATGATTTAATTGCAAAACAAGGAAATATTTACGCTCATCATGAAAATAAAAGCCTGCTCGAAGCAATGTCAGAACGACCTAGACATATTTTTTGGGACTTTCACAAAAGACTCGTCATCGTAGGATCAGATACACTCGAACACGTTGACGGACTCGACCTAGATAAAGATGATTGTGATTTTCCACGGAAAATATCTTCTTCTGTCCACATATTTGCAAAAGCATGCACCTTGAAAACAGGTCGAAGGCTGCTGAACTACACAATTGCCGACTTAAACTTGGCTCGAAGAATGAAGGGACAGGGGCAGCAAATTCATCTGCTAGGTCACATGGATCAAAACCGATTTATTTGGAGCAAACAATTCGCACGTCAGGTACAAGATGGAACTTGGATTATATCCCCTCATGACAGGACGGATGAGGGTATTACTTTTGTTGTCATTCTTGATAAGAGTAGTATCAATTTTAATATATATTTACAACCCTTTGATTCAACTACATGGAAGGGTATCTTTTTCTCAATCTGTGCTTTTTGCCTTGCAATGTTCTGCTGGGATCGGAGAACAAATGATGACGGTAAAGACAAGAATCAAAATCATCAACTAGGTCTGTCAATAAAGATTATCATTGTAGTTCAAGCACTACTGGAGCAGGGAACTTCGAAGAATATGTTGCAGCTCACAAAAACAACACAATCACATTTGAAGAAGCAGCAACAACAAACAACGAAAAGTGTTAGCAACATTGGAATTCTCATGTCAACATGGATATTTATGGCACTCATCCTGAGCAGTGCTTACAAAGGAGTTCTCTTTAAATTCTTTACAATTACGAGACAGCCAAATGTCCCACAAACTTTTGAAGAAGCTGTTCTGAGTCAATACCCACTTATTTCAAACACTAAAGTACTCTACCAACGGAGCAATACAAGTCAGATGTCTAAAGAATTCATAGTATGTACCAGGATGGGACAACTCTATGAAAATGTAACCACCTCATCAGAGAAAGGAAATCATAATAATTATTTACAAGTATTTTTGGAGAAGGTCAAATGTCCCGATCTAGACATGCTGAATTTACTACGACATTTTAGACAAAATTATTACCCGGTGAAGGATTTCAAATCTCCTGCTGATGCTTTACTAGCAGGATTGTCATCGAGCAGGACTCACACGGTTCCGCTGGAACACGATGGTCATGCTAATGCAGCTGATGAAATTAAAATCGGTCCAAGTTTTATCTTATTCACTGAACCCCATGTTGCTAATAATATCATGAGTTTAGTCAATGAGTACTCAGATGTGTACGTGGCTCCGATGAAAAATCTGCAGATAATTTTTAGCGGGGGAGGAGCATGGATGGGGAATCATAATTATTTGTATCCATTGTTTCAATTCGTAGTTAGTGGGCTGGTTCAGTCGGGGATCTCTTCAAAATGGTACGAAATGCGGTTACTGTCAAGGCATTTATATTATTATTCACAGTTTTTAGAAAAATTGCCTCCCGGTGGACTACGAGACCCGATTCGAACGAAGGCTGATCTGGCAGCAAAAATTAGAGCTATGAATTGGCGTCTGAGTAATACAAAACGAGGCTCACATGAAGCAGGATTAGGCTCAAATTCCGAGAGTAATATGGGTCCAAAAGCATTTACGTTTAACGATATAGGTGGTATTTTTGGAGTGTGTGCAACTCTGTGCATATTGTCAATCCTTCTGTTTTTGTGGGAATTCTGCATTGACTACATCAAGTATTTAGTCAAGTCTTGCTACCGTTATGGTTTAAGGTATTACCAGTATGACCCGATTGTACATTCAGTAATGATGGTTAAGAGCAAGGACACGCAATTTGGATATTGTGATTGATGCAAATGTTATTGACGCTTGTAATTACTTTTAGACGGAATTATCGACATTGTAAGTACGTAGGGGGCATTGCGCGGCATTGCGGACGGAATCCCATTACGGATCAAAGGACAAGTTATTATGATAATGATACTGGCCAAATTTATCGTAAATTGGCACTGATTTTCATAATGAGCCCAATAAATACATTCGAAGGACAAAACATATTTAACACACCTATTAATATACCCTGTAAGTACACCTACTTCACTTCAAAGTGTAAGCCTTTTTCTCGAGACACTGACACTATTCAACTTTAGGCAAACGACCATAGTCGTAGATTATGCAGATTTTATGCACGCTGGATCGTCCATCGTCATTTTTCGTCACTGATTTTAAACATTAATAATAATAATTACATACTATACAACTTCTCTCTGCTCATTGCACAGTATATACAATGTAATTAACTCTGAATTTTTAACCTTAATCGGATTTGCGTATGTCATCATCATCACTCGTACATTCTACATTCTAATGCTTATATAATAAATGATTATGATTACGATTATGATATTAGATTATAACGAATAACAATGGATTAGTCATGGCAAGCTTATGCACTAATGATAATATATACGATTAAAATCACATGGGAATGTGTGTACACTATATAGAAGTACTTTTATTTTTGACGTAACCTATCATTTCACATTATGCAGATTGAACAGATTATTTTAATTTATTTCCATATACTTCCATAAAAAAAATCATTCACACTTCATATTTTCATTTTCAATAATTTACTAATTACAACCGGTTCTTCATATATTTAATTTTACTGAAGTAAAACTGACTTTGTTAGCGTGTTCCAAAGCCTGGAATTAATTTCTTTCAAGTAAAAGTGTACAAATTGGCAAACCAGTATTTAGTACAGACAGATAAGTACCTACACCGTGGAAAACTAAAAGGATCGAAAGGTCTTAGAACACTGGATTTTTCAAGTTAGTGCCGAAAAAATGGACCAGGATCTGGACCAAGATGGAACTTTTAAAGGAAAGATTACACCGCAGTTAATTGCTGCCTTTGCTGGTATGGAAACGCCATTCTCAGCTATGCTAAGTTAAGAAGTACATAATATGTACTTCTAAGAACCCATTTTCAATGTACATACATATGTATGTACCTACATTGAAAATGGGTTCTTTGCTATATAAATAGTTATTCCTGCGTTACCCATAATATTTTCCATGTTAAATACTATTTTTTTAAAACACTTTTATGAAGCAAATCTAGGGGCATTTGCCTTTGGAAATCTCATGTGCTGGTCTGCCACAGCCGTACCAAAACTAAGGGAAGAAATTGAAAAGGGTAATTTTGATGAAATCAGCACAAGTTCGTTCTCTTGGATCAGCTCAATTGTCACTGTAAGTCGGGAAGTAATATCGTCAGTGAAGAACCAAAATGACCCATATCCAATTTAAGCTACAATCAAAATGAGCTATGTCATCTCAACAAAATGAGAAACATGCGTAAAATGTTAATTAGAAGTTTTTGAAAAGTGTAAAATGTTTTATTTGCATGTTTTAAATAGTGTAAAATGTTCTAATTTCATGAATTTCAACAATGTAAAATTTCCACTGTATACAAGTTTTTAAAAAGGCGCAAAATGTGTTAATTGTATGTTTTCCAAGGGTACAAATTGTTCTAATTCTATGTTTTCGAAAAGGTGCAAAATTTTCTAATTCCATGTTTTCGAAAACGTGCGAAATGTGATATTTACGTATTTTTGAAAAGTGTAGATAAAGAAAAATACAGATAAAAAATTTAAAAATTTAACTCTTCTACCTGTGTCCCCTTACATAGTGCACGTGATTCCATACCCAATTTTAAGCGCAATTCGTTCTTTGTTTTCTTACGTGATAGTTGGGAGCCTGCACCGTTTGTTTGCCAATAGGATTTCTTGTTGATTTGATTGGTAGACGAAAGGCCATGCTCTGTCTCTCCCTCCCACTAATAGGAGGCTGGCTTCTTCAATATTTTGCACAAAATGTTGGCATGATTATAGCTGGTCGATTTGTAACAGGTACCTTCTAACATAAATTCAGCACCTGTAACATAAAAATAGAACTAATAATAATAATAAAATAATTAACTAAACTATTGCGTATGGTTCCACAGGTTTCTGTGGTGGCGCATATTCCCTCGTCGTACCCATATTTGTTGCGGAAACTTCTCAACCCAGAATTCGTGGAATGTTAATTACTGGATTTGATCTAATGAATGGCACTGGCATGCTTTTTATGTACGTAAAAATAACAGAGTAATCGTGGGTTATAACACAAATGCTCCACTATTTTAATGAAATCTAACATTAATAATATTGTGGGAAGCGGCCCGTCTTACGGACGGAGTATTAAAGTGTGTCTGTAACAGGGAGTAAATGGCATCCTTAAAATGTCACGCTGTATCAAAGAAAAGTAAAATGGATTAAATTTGCGTAGACTAGTAGTGGGAAAGTACCTTTCCTGGCGAAGTCAGTCCCTTGTTTGCGCATTTATACCAATATTCTGCTTTGCCATCATGTTCTTCATGCCGGAATCTCCGAGATATTTGCTGTCCAAAAATAAGCATCAAGAAGCTTGCAAGAGTTTAATGTGGCTTCGTGGGGCTACACATGACTGGCAAGTTCAAAAGGAGCTGAAAGAGGTATAATTTATTAACGCAAAATAAACATGAAAGTTAAATGTAAGGTAATTATTAATTATATGTAATTAACACCAATTGTGGCAAAATAAAGTTTTTTTCACATATTTCTGCCAGGTAATGGACAGCGTTGAGGAAAGCGAAATGAATTCATCCGAAAGTAAATTGAAAGCTCTTTTAAATCCACCTGTTCGTAAAGCAATGCTTTTAAGTTTTTTCCTCTTTTTATTCCAAGTGATGACGGGCATCATTGCTGTCCTATTTTATACTGTGGATATTTTCCGAGATGCTGGCTCTAGTATTAATGAGTATGATGCTTCCATCATCATTGGTGTCATTCAAAATGTAAGACAAGATTTTTAAACTGATTGGAGCAGCTGTCTTAATTTGAATAGTAATTTAAATTATCAATAACATTTCTGAAGATTTTTAGAGTCAGCTCATGTAACATAATTTAATAATGCATGTTAAAGGCAGCTTCTGTGGCGTCAGCATTGGTCGTAGATCGATTTGGGCGAAGAATCCTTTCCATTGGATCTGAGATTGTAATGGTGATTTCTTTGGGTGGACTTGGCGCATTTTTTAGTTTGAAAGAAAGTCAGCCAGGATTGGCTCAAGATAGTTTAGGATGGCTTCCACTCGCATCTTTGATTATCTACTCTGTGGCTTACTCTATGGGGTATGACATAACTTACTTGGAATAAAAAAATTAATGTTGTTTAATTTAATAACGTATTGCTGCATAATAATATAATATTGAAATATAAAAATTCTGAATTGTTTACAGTATGGGACCGATACCCTACATGTTTATGGTAAGTAGATTAAATTTCAAGTATTAAAGTTTTTCAACCTTAAAGTATATAACCAATAACGAAACTATAATGTTTATTAATTCATATAAAATCATTTAATGGGAAAATTATGATTGACACATGGTCTGTGAAGAACCAAAATGACCCATATCCAATTTAAGCTGCAATTAGAATAAGCTATGTCATAAAAACAAAATAAGAAACACGCGTAAAATGCTAATTAAGAGTTTTTGAAAAGTGTAAAATGTTCTATTTACATGTTTTTAAATAGTGTAAAATGTTCTATTTACATGTTTTTGAAAATCCTAAAATGTTCTATTTACATGATTTTTAAAATTGCAAAATATTCTATTTAAATGCTTTCAAGACATGTTTAAATATTTTTGTAGTTAGTGGATATTGCTTTTAGCTACAAATGTATATGGAGGTCATTTTGGTTCTTCACAGTACAGACGACACGAAAGTCAGTGCTAGTGCGACAGTAATGAAAGGGAACATAAGGGCGCCAAATTTGGATTTAATAATTTGAGGCATATGCCTTTTTTTTAAGCCTGAAGTACTACCACAAAATGTTCGAGGATTTGCTTCCAGTATTCTAGTCACCCTCAAATGGGGAATAGCTTTCCTAATGACGCGTTTCTTCCCAAATCTTATCGACGCTTTGGGCTACGACGGAACTTATTGGTTCTTTGGTGGGTTCTGTCTCGTGGGAATATTTTATATTTTCTTTTTTATTCCTGAAACTAAGGGGAAAACTTTGGAGGAAATTCAACTTTATTTTGTCCGAAAACGATAAACAAACATATGAACGTAAAACATTTTTAATAAAGTACGATCGATTTATTTACAAAGCATTGCGATTTAGCACATACGCCATTATAAATAATTTACGCTACAAAGTGTCATCTGTGCAATACAGGTTCATTAGTTCTAATTTTTTAAAAGTAAGAATTTTACTCGTCTGTAATTAAAATAACAAAAATAATTAGATAATGGAAAGGTTTAAAGGATAAAATTTAGCAGTATAGTGCAATCATAAATTCTGCATACTATGAATTGAAATTCAAAAATTGTAAGCACATGAGTATAGCTATTAAAGCACATAAATAACTGTCTGTATTCAAGAATACAGGTACAACAAATCGTAGAATTCAATAGAATTGGATTTCAATGTAACCCTCTTACACATATGTAATTCGAATGCTACTGCATAAATAAACGAAAAGAATATAACGTAGGTACAAAGTTAAACGCAAAACATAATATAGCAGCAGTAGCACGAAACCCTGAGTTTATTTGCTTCTGATAATTTACTACTGATGACTGATGATGGGCTTTAAATAATCGTAAGCTTTTCAAGTACACTACACTAATGCACTGTCCATTGTTTGCAAATTCAAATACGTGCTTTTTGCACAAGCCTCTGTAATTATTACAACTGGCCAGTGTGATTTACACTGAAATTACATATATTCCATGACTTTGAATTGCTTAAAATTAGTATTAATTAGCATACATGACATTACAACACGGTTCAAATTGAAGGCATTGCGTGCTGACATTGGTATTTGTATATATCACACTACTGACTACTGATATATGTAAACATAACTATCACATTTTTTGAAGTTTATGAATTGGGATAGAATTTAGAACAAGTGCAAGATGTTCTATCATATAAACGTGTTTGAAATCCGTTGAAATGACATTCTTAAAAATAGCTGTGTCAAAATGGTTTTTAACCTCTAAAAATGTAGGAATTTAAAAACAAAGTCTATTTCAAAGTAAAAAAAAGATTCTGTAATTAATTTGTTTGGAACATATTTTTTTTTACTATTGCGTCTGTTTTCAATTATTATAAAAGGTATAAAAAAATATACTATTTAGACCTTTCCCAATAGTTGAATTTTGTTCCTAGTGTAGTGTGTTTATATCTATTATTTAGAAAGCATAATGGAATCGTCCACAAATGACGTCATTCAATAATCCCAATGTTTATCGCCCTATGACCCCCCCCCCCCCTGTCATCAGCTTAACCATTAGGTAAATGGCTATCTTAAACATGGGGTGTCATCAGTGGCCAAGTGCCTCCAATGACGACGTCATTTTTGGACAATCCCTAATATGTGATTGATAACTATGATATTGATAACTTTATCAACATCAGTAGCAGGTATTCGGTATTCGTCATGATTGTACTTGTACGTGTACCACACCACACAACGTGTGCTTTCATTTTTTGTGTGAATGTAAATATGCAAACGATATTTTCTTCCGTGCTAATCGGAATGGTAGTAAAATAAATGAATGGTAATGACAATGGTAATGAAGCCATTGCAACAGACACAGACGCTTCTTTATCTACAAAAAAAATATTCAAATTATCTATACAACATACATTTTATCCCCTAATGTATCTCAGAGCCTATTTTAACACCTTTTAACATGAATCCATTATTTATGAGATGCATTAATGTTTGAATAGGTATATTATCCCCTATTACTATTTACCAGGGACTAGGGACCAGGTCAGAAATAACTATACCAATATAATAATTTTCTGTTTTTTCCAACTTTAGGTCTAGAAACCTAAAGAAAGTGGTGCAATTACTGCAATTATTTTTTATCATAATCTGCAGTCCATAATATGAACTGAAAGCATATGGCTGTCATCGATCATTTTTGGTTAAAATATTCCCATCCACAACTCTTACATAATCGAATATACAGAATGCTGTGTTCTTTCTGTGTTGAAATAAAAAAAACCTACAGACCTAGGCTACATGCATATAATTATATTGAAGTGTCTAATCATTAGTAATGCCAGCAGCCAGGTGCGGAAAACCCTACTAAACTAAATGTGGATTTATAATAATGCTTAAATTTAGATTATGTGCATACATGTTTTTGTCTGTGACGTCAAATGATTACAACACAACAAAACTCCAAATCCAAATATTCCAAATGCTAAATCTACACAAGTTTTGTGTTTTACTACGCATTTACACACAGAAATGTTTTCTATAGTCTGTAATACTTCATCTCTTCAGTATATTATCCCCTCTCGCTTTACATCGTAGAACTATTGACTGATCATTTTTTAACCTGAACCATTGTTATACATGTCTTTCTTTACAAACTAATTATTTAAAAAAAAAGGCTCTGTCGTAAGCTGTGAATTTTTCAGTGCAAAAGTTTAAAAAAATAAATCTTGACGCATACTAGTGTAAACTGTGACAGTGACTAAGGAAATTTAAAAAACATTTAAAATATGTGGGAAAAAATCTACGTTTGCTGTTGTTCCTGTAGTTGTTTCCAGGATAGAAACACAGTCAAAAATGAAGGTCAGGGTGAAGTTGACCTGGATGTGACTGGGTCAAGAGGTATAAGAACAACGTATATTAATCGGGGGTTCAGATTAGGCTACGACTACGATTCGAATCAAATGAAACAAGACCTTTCCCAAACAGAGGATCCGTCTAATATCATCAAGGAAAAACATCCACTGACAAACTCACTAGTAAGTTTACAATTACACTGCACAATTAAGTAGAGCTGAATTATTTTTATAAATGCAATAGTTATTATTTTTGTCAACAGATTCTCGCCAAGATCTTTGTGCACGTCCCCCTCTATGACCTCTACAATTGCCGTCTCGTAAATCACCAGTGGAATACAGAATCCTCAAAACATATCCGGAAAAAGGGTGAACCAGTTTGGCTCCAAACTGTGGAGATACCCGACTTTTTAAAATTGATGAAGAAAACCCAGGACAATCCGTTTACACGCTACGCACTCAACCTTACATCAGACTCCTCCCCTTCTTTAATTTACTTCCCGCCCACAAATTCAAAAACGAAACAAAATCACATTCAAAAACATTCAAGTTACCTTCAAAATGAAAGTCAGCAGGAGAGAGTCAGTAATACACGAGAATTTCTTCGGTGCCTCAGCTCGAATATTTTAATGCTCATAATTCAATGCTATGACCTGGACCTTCCGCACATCCTCGAATATCTAGAATATGCAAAAAACCTACAAAGCCTTCTTCTCATGGTTTTTTCCGAAACTACTGAAATCGAAGAGGACGTTGTTGACATTCGTATTGGCCATGTAATTAGAACTCCCGCCCCCATTTCTCCACTGCGTTCTCACACTGCGCAGAAGCAAATCGTACGTGCCCAGGTTAAAATGGGGAAATTCCGCGGGCTTCTCAAACTTGGGAAATTGGCTGAAGTTCGAGTTATTAAAGTTCGAACGAGAGTTGCTGCATCAACCCCTACCGCTACTACCAACGCTTGGGTCAGAGGTCACGGTCACAGTCAAAATCAAAACCATAACCTAATAAATCAAGACGTTTACATTGATATTAGTAAATGTGTCATTGAGATTCTAAATAGTTCATCAAAAATTGAAATTATTGACCTGCGAAACATTCAATTTTGCTCCAGTGTTGGTGACTCGCTCAAAAATATTTTCGTTCTCGGGTCTCAAGCTTTTACAAAAGTCAACTATTTATCACTGAATGCTGTTAATGAGCCTCAATTACGAGCCTTATCAAGTGTAGCAAGTAATTTAAAATCGCTTGAACTGAATTTAAAGGGTGGTGTGGAAGACGTCACATTTTTTGAAATACTAAATCGAAACGCAACAAGTTTAGAAAGTTTACAAGTATCTAATGATGAACTCAATGGTGTATTTTATTTCCCTATTAAAATGTCACAGATAAAAACTATTGTTTTGAAGCAGTGGAAAGGACCCGTCCTAGTTGATTCCATTGTATTAAATTGTCCGACATTAGAAAAATTAGATTTTGAAAATTATAATCCAGATAATATTGTTGTACACTCGAAACAGTTTAAACATAAGAAATTGGAGAGGCTCGGATTACTTTTGAATGATAGGGAGTTGGTCATGTTCCCCTTAAGGAAAATCAAAGGGTTGTACAAAAGACTTTTACCACAATTTCCAAATATCAAGGATTTCTACTCTGCAGCGGAGACTGATGATATTTTACAGTTGATTTTTAGCTCAATTAATCATTATTTAGACTCGTTATATTTGGATTGTTCTATGGAGATTTCGGATGCAAGTTTGACAGGGATTCCATTTGAGGTCTTGGAAGCTATTCAGGTGGATCAGGTTGAGAGGTTGCGGTGTGGGTGCTGGGTCTTTAAGGAGGCGAAGGACTTTCGAAAGTTCCCCTACGTTGGATCGTTACCACGTAAGCTTCTTTGTCGTGTTTTATAATTTTGGAAGGGCTGTGGGCATAGATTATTTTTACAAAAATAAAGTTAGAATACTAAATTATTTTTTAATTTATTTACCACCTTGGTAATTTACTAGCTATAACGATCAAATGAAAATGTGCTTATTATCTAATTGTTTGGTTAGATTTAACACAATTCCATGTATCGATTGAGCCAGGCGCCCAAATCACTAACCTCTCATTACACCACGGAGTAGCGGATTTAAAATCATTACAAGTTCTTCGATTACACTCAAAGGTACATGTAAGCAAAATAATAATATGAAATAATTTTGTAAATAGTTATTCTTCAAAAATTAATCTTATTCGAACTTCAATTAAGTTTGTTGATTTTGATTTAATTTAATTGAATTGTTATAGGACTTTCGATGGTGTCTGGAGTGCATTGCAGATAACTTACCGAACCTTGAAAAACTGTTTTTAAAATCCAAGCATTTGTATCACGTAGATAACCTAAATTATTTACACGAACGACTTCCTTTTTTAGAGATTGAATTTATTTCGGATCCCATTGAAAGCATGCATTTTCGTCAATGAACATCAGTTCCTTATTCTTTACAAATGCTATAGTTAGGAATGGGAAGTTGCAGTGCTTGAAAGTTTCAAGCACTGCACTTCCTATCCGTACTTTAAGATAAACGATACTTGCTCAGCATTTAAAAACACTTGTGTTTAAAATTTAAATTTACGTATGTAGCTATAAAATAGTACATCCACCTCTGTTTCTATTAGTAGGTGGGGGTTTGCTATCCATTAAGTTTGCTCTGAACTTGGCTCACGATGAGATTTTTACTGTGCTAGTATTTACTGTGTCGCACGTGTTTAATAAAGTAATAACTAACTGTGATGTGACGATAGGTATTAGAGTTTAGATTTGTTGCGCTCGTATAAGATTTTGCAAATTATAAATGTCTGTTAAATGTAATTTCTACCAACTTCAGATATACAGTAAATTAGTTTCAACTGATATGTTGAATGTTGTGTGTAAATTTAGTTAGTTTTGTAGAGATTTTTATACTATCTGCATATAACATTATATATGAATATTCTATGTTAAGACCCAGTGTTTAGATTTAAGTAATACAGAAATGCAGGAATATAATTTTATTGGCTACAGTAATTTCATATATACTCCCTTGTATGTTTTTGTTTAGCAGCACGGAATATAAATTATTCATTTAAAATGTTATTGTTTTCTTTTCTACTGCAGCTGTAAATTATTTGATTCCTCCGCCCTCCAGTGCAGTGGTCTGCTGTGCTGTAATCTGTAATATAATATATATTAAGTATGCCTGCTTGGGTGAGCGGGTAGGACTGCAGACCAGAAGGAAATTTTCATTTCAGACCTGGCTTCAATCCTTGGCTACTGCTAATCGTTTATGGCTATTAGCTAGGCTTCCTAGCGACAAGGGTTGGTATTTTGTAAAAGTTTGTAGAAAACGTTGTTTTTGGGGTCTAATTTTATACACCAATTTTTTTTAAAACACGAAATTTTTCGAATTTTGAAAAATCTTGAAATTAGTTTTTAAAAATGGTCTAAATATTAGAAAACATTAAATTTGTTCAAAATCGGATGAGAACTGTAGAAGTTACAGGGCGGCAAAGTATTCAAATTTGATTATTTTTAAACTATGGCTGGCTACTATGACCAAGCAACGCAAAATGCAGTCGAGTTACTTTGAATCTCCACTAGTTAAAAGTAGCTTGATTTTAGTAGACATTTTGTTTCAAATTGGTGGGTTTCATGTGAAACCTTTTCCTTGTAAGACCTGTCTAGTATAGATCGTGTCCACTATTACAACCTCTTCTGTTATTCAATATAAAACGGTACTCAAATAATACTACTAAACATGCATAATATGTATATACTAAAGTAAATTATAGCGAATGTAGGGAAGGAGCCTGCATGCACTTCCGTCTATTGCATACGTTTAAAGTTAAGCGAGTCCTTTTAGAGACTTTGAAAATATTATGAGAATTTATTGATTGTTTCATCAGGTCACAGTTCATTAAAAGCTAAGATATTTTTATTAGTACTTTATGAGTTCTTTATTCTATTAATTCTATTATACAACTACACAGTATGCAGGAAATTATGCAAGAAATATACATAAAGTTTAATTAAGTACCTTAAACTTTACTCTGAATACATGACGACATAATATGAATCGATTAAATTATAAATTCCAAAATTAAGGCCACACCTGTGAAACAAAGACGGAGTATATATATATATATAATATATATATATTGTGTATGTCTAACTAAATGTGATTGAATTCCAGTTTAGAGGGAACGAAACAGGAACAGCCGATCTCCATAGAAGACTCATGTAGCAAACTTTTAGATCGATTAATAATAAGTAAATAATACTCTTGGTTATGAGCGCTTCTCATCAATTTCATTTAAAACTCATACTTAGCCGAAACACATAGAATAGGAAATAAAAACTCGTGTAGCTTTTAATTTATTTAACTAAGGGCATATGAATCAGGGCATATTTCTGCGCACTAACTACGTTTCATTCTCAAATGTACAAAACCCGTAGCATAAAATAATATAGTCAAATATTACAAAGGTACTTTTTCAGACTATTAGACTTAATGAATGTTTATAAAGCAAAGACTACTAGTGGTGTTATAACATTACCTTAAGTGAAAATATTAATCACATGAAATTTGTGGAGTTTATATTTATTATTTATTTAAGAAAATATAAATCATGCCAAGCTTCTAAAATCTAACTACTTTATAAAAACATTGACGTCACGGCCAAAGTTATATACTATATTCAATTTTTTCATAGGTACCCATTAGACATAATTAACTTATATAAAGCAAAGCAAGCCATGCACTCTATCATTCATTCATGCACACTTCTGGATTAAACTTGACCACGAAAGGTATTCTGAAGAAAGGGGTCCTTCGTTTCAAAACATATTTCCAAATTGTTTTGAAAATTAAGTATAAAATCATTTTAAAATTTTGCTAAGTAATCTAATTTCTGTTTTGTAATAATAACCATGGAGCTAATAGAAATGCTAGATAACAGTCCCAGCGCACTTCCTTATATTCCCCCTCCCCACATCCCGCTTTATCCTTTAGAGCAGTTAGGTCAGCAACAAACCCTGCCTAAAAGTAAATCTGTAACGACAGAAATTAAAGCTGAAGGTCAAAAGAAGTTTACATGGCGTGAATTGGAACCTTACCTCACCACACTCACTGTAAACAATACAAGAAAAATCTACAGATTTGGAGCATTTGTCAAATGCGTACCGTTTGAGCTCTGCTCACCTGACAGTCTTCGAGTTCAAATGTTCCCACAAATGTGGAAGCGCATCCTTTGGCATATATCAACATGGCTTATTCTTCTCATGGGTGCATTTAAATGTATCAACTTCTTTGTAGTCCTCCCAAACCAAAAAATGGGAACCGAGATGGCCACTCATATTTTCAACATTATTGGATCTGTTCTTTATATTGTTTTCACACTGCCGTTGTATCTAAAACCACAAGAGTGTGTTTTCAGCATGAATCAGCACGACTTTATTTTCAAAGTTTCTCCAGGTAATTAACAAATTAAATAAAGGTTTTGAAAAACTGTTTTTACAAATATGGTAAAATGTTAAACCCATTTCCAATCTGCAGGAAGTAATTGGGAAAACAAATAATGACTTATCTCAGATTAATTAGGTCTCCATTTTAAAAACTATTGAATATGTATATTAGATCTTGGGATGGGAAACAGACATTGGGCATCTCATCCGTTAGTGATGCTTGCGGTTTTGTATTTTAGTCGAATGCAAATTCTTCTCGCCTTCTCTTTCATTGGATTGTTTCTGTGGATGCCTAATTACTCTGCGTTCCTGTACTCAGTTTTTCCGTATGAGCGGAAAGCAGGTTATGTCCTGTTTACAATTTGCTTGGGTTTGGAAGTTGCTTGGACAGTATTGGGACTCTCAGTGCTCCTTCTTTTCTTCTGCTATTGGGCTGCTAATATTTTTACACTCAACACAGCTATGTCAGAGCTACTGTAAGCATTAAATATATATTTAATAATGTATATTTACTAACGTAATGTTTAATCAAATAATAATATAGTTAACTCGCTTTGTATATGTTTAGGAAGCGAAAGGACTTGACGGAAAAAGACTTGGAAGCTTATGTTTACCTTCAGATGTGGGTGGTCATGTTTAATGATTTCAATCGTAATTTCTTTACACCTGGATTTAATTTCTCAATAACAGCTGCTCCCATCCTTTTTATTTATTTGTCAATCACGTGCTTTGAATCTGTTCCTTTATTAATTTATATTTGTTTCCCGATGTCTGCTATTTTTTGTGTGGTTATGATTGCATGGTTTCTGCCTCAGAGCTCCAAGGTTAACCTAAAATCTCAACAGTTGCTCCAAAATCTGAGAAAACAGAAAATGGCATATCTCGAAAACAAGTATAACAATAGGATGAGGGTCTTTAGCCCTCAGATATTGCGGACGATACGGATGAGGGCAGCTGGACGTGCAGGGTATTCCATAGAACTGTATATGCGGAAACGAGTGGCGGCACTAAAGCCAATAGGGATTGATATTGCATTCTTCGGTTGTTACACAATTGGGACTTCTGGGGTAATGATAGATCAGCTTATTAACAACGTTTTGCTTTTACTTTCAATGTAGTTATAGTCGCTCATGGTTCTGCAGGAATTGGTATAGACGTTTGTGTGTGACCGCCCACCCCCCCCCCACCCCCACCTCCGAAATGTCACTTCAGCTACGCCCTTGCATACGCGTCACAACGTGTTTCGGAGTTTCTAATGGCGGGTTGCGTTTAATTAATGAAGACAAGATACACAAATTAAATACTATATCTGTAGCGCTGTAATTGCTTAGCACATAATAATAATAATGCGTCCAGTAATGGCTATTGACATTACCTGTTTGGACACGAGTATGTAATTATACAGATGCAGGCAAGTAGTGGATGTCGTTAGAAAATTATAAAAGTCAAACAATGATGCTCTAGTTATTTCTACGTGAATACATGATTTATTAAAGTATATACTCATAAGAATAATTAAATTACTTAAATAGGTCTATAATAACATACTCTAATTTTACCTTACCTCTGTTGGAAATTTAATTGGTAATAATTACTGTCAATTTGGCTTGAATCATGATTACTTGCTTTTGATGGTACTTAACGCATGTACTAGCAAAACAGGAGTAATTAACTTTGTTACCTAAGCCTTCAAATTAGCCTGATAGAAATATTATTGTTGGATAATCTATAGTGATTTGAAAACAGATTAAAGTGCTCACAATTCAACAGTAGAAACAATATTTAAATCAACCTATATTGTAACTGAATATAACTGAATTGTTTTTCAATATAATATTATATACTACATTATGGTATACATATATGCATATATGTAATATTTTGCCTATTTATTTAAGTATTAGCATACTGCGTCACACGGAGAACACAATAATTTAATTACAGATAATTCTAAATTATTATGAATTATTATTATTATGTTATACCGACGTAAATCTGGATCACCAATCACTAACTAACGGGCGAAGACCTCGACAATTAGGAGCATATCTGTTACTGCATGATTAAATTACTGCGTCCCATGTATGTAGCACAAGATATAATTTTAAAAAATGTTGAATTCAAGTGAAACTAAGCGCCTAGCACGACTTATTAAACTGGGCTACTACTCTGGTTTATTCCCATATGGCTGGGATACAAAGTACAATCGTATGGCAGTCCAAAAGTCCCGCATATATCATTTCATGTTTTTACTTCAATTTTTTCTCAACTTCTGCTACAAATGTTTTCTAGCCAAACGGACCATGGAAACGTTTGGGAATGAAGGCACAACGCTGCGGAATCAAATTTACGTGGCTTACAAGCTGGTCGTCTTCATCCTTTTAGACTGTGGACCATTAGTGACTCTGGTCACTTGGATTTCTTCAAAACTTGGTCAATGGGATACTGGAGACGAGCGAAGCATTAGAAACGTGTAAGCACAAAATCAAACCTTTTGTATTTTAATATCAGTTTATAAAAATTACTAATTAAATTTTGTATATTTCAGCACGAACACCGTGGAACAAAATTATGACGTCAAATAAAACTACGGAGAGGGGACTATTTTGGAAATTTCTAACATCCTTCTGGATATTTGTGATTCTCGGAAATGGACTTGCTTGTCTCAAAAGACCTCATTCTTTAGAACTATTAACGTCATTGGCTGCCCAACCAAAGAAATTACCCTTTGTGGTTAAGTGTCTTGTGGGTCTATTTCATGCACAGACTACATCATTCAGTATTTTCCCTTTGGTTCTGTACCCGGCAGTCTGCAGCTTCTATGTCAAGTCTGTTAATACTATCGTGCAAGCTTTAAGGTAATCAAGTTTTAATAGTTTTTTCTTAATTCAACAACAGAAACTTGCTAGATTTAGTTTGTAGTGTAGTATTTTTTATAATGTATGGTCTAAATGTATATGTTAATAATTAAACAACAGACTGTCAGGCTCACAGACCCTCGTGACTACAAATACTACCCGGGCAAAATTCTACAGTCAACTCACAGTCCTTCGAAATAATTTTAATTCCATCTTTGGATTTTGGACACTTTCCTTGGAATTGTTGCTTGTGTTTTCCCTGATCACAAATTTATTTCGTATGTTTATTTTTGATGATTTCTACTGTTTAGTCGTTTCCATGGGCTTAATTTGCATACTTGTCAAAGTCTATAAGAATATCGGTTTGGTCTACGATGTTTCTCAAGACATGCTCAAGAGTTGGGAGGGTTACAGGGATGGTCATTCAGACGTAAATTTTAAGTGGTTTTCTAAATACAGGAAAAGCTGTCGACCGCTAAGTGTTACGATTGGATCGTTCTTCTATGCTGATAAGAGCCTTGTCCTCACCCTGTTCCACATTGTAGTGACAAATACTGTCAATTTAGTGGTCAGTTTTAGAGTTGGGCGTAATAATACTGCACTATAGGGGAACCCGATAGGATTTATTTGGAACAAAAAGGTGCATTTAAATGGGTTGAACTTACTTGTTGAGTGTATATGCTATGTCTGTTCTGTACCTAGTTTCGTGTAAGTATGCAATAAAAATGATAGTGATCAAGAAATTAAAATTACATTCCAAATTCGACAAAATTTAATTCGTTAATAAGATTATTTCATATTTGAGTTGCGTTGTTTGTGTTTTTATAGTTGTTGATTATTTCGTAATTAAAATGCTATGATAATATTCTGGGTCTGTGCTGCGCATCCTGGCACTCATTTGTGTACATATTATTAATTTTTAAAGCATCCATTGCTGACAAAGCCCTTCGCTGCCCAATCGAACTTCTAGCTACACCAGGTGCAATGGGCTCTAGAGTTAGTTCCCCATTTTTACTGAATGCATACGCCGAGTAGTGCATTATACTATTGAAGTCATAACCCACGCCATTGGGGTCAATTTTGTTCAAATTGTACATGTTGAAATTGCCTTCAAAACCTATACATACCACAACAAAATAATTCAACAAGTACAGTGTGATATTTTCAATGGGTAATTTTGATTTTAAAAAACAACAGATTTTCTAATGTACCTTGCTTAATATTTGGCCAGTGAACCTTTACATAGTTGTCTCGGTCCGTCCGGGATTGTTCGTGGAAATAACCAATAGCATGAATGAGCTCATGAGCTACGATTCCCATTATAATGCAGCCAGGGTTACCGGGTTGAATATTTACAGTTTGTTTCCCCCCTTGCTTCCCGATGGAAGACCAGCATCCTATAAGGTCAAGATATTTTAATGGTAATTAAATTCGTAATGGAAATCATATTGAAGGATTTGTTTTTTTAGTAGAGCAGATTTTGATCAAAATTAAATTCGCACCTGAACCAGCTGATCCTCTCACGATGTTTATATAGTCGGGTTCAGTAGTGTGATTCACAAATCTAATACAAGTTTTACTTTGAATCTCCCTAAATGCGGATAGTACAACATCTCTTTCGAATGGAACTATAATCATAGTAATAATGTAAGTTTGTAATGGGAGACGAACTACGAACTTATTTACTTTTAAGATTTATACTGTAGTTTTTTTGGCTAATCCTTTAAGGCACCATGCATCTGGAACGCTTTGTCTGGAATTTTGATTAGTTATACTTTGAGCGGCGTAGAAGACTTACCAAATGATAAATCCATAACATAGGGGATTTTCCCCTCAGTCCATCGGTAACGGTTTCCAAGGATGCCCGCTTTACTCTGTATAAACATTTCTTCCGGAATAATCATGTCACCCCCATTGTAAGGACCTCTCTCATCTATATTGTCCTTTCTTTCGTTAGCTGTTAAATAAAATAAAGTTACTGCGCTTATCACACACGAATGCAATGGTACAAACACTTGGGGCCAATGGCGATGCGTGGAGTGGAATGAAATAACGCAAATAATTCATTCTTAAATTATTAAGTAGACTGATGACTGATACAAACTGTTTAAGTAATTCAATTATCAAAATAAAATGTAATGAACATGTAACAGTAAAATTTTAACATTGTAATTAAGTTATACATAAGTTACAATGCAAACTTACTAGAAATAATTTGACCGGGATTCTTCATATTTAGATTTTGGCTGGACGTAGATACTTGCCTTCCATTAACGCAAATCAAGGCAATACAAAGTGTGCCCCAAACTTGTAAATTCTTTAATTTCAAAAACATTTTGTAAACTAGTATTAAAATGTATAAATATTTTTATTTATAAAAAATATAATAGCTATACATCAGCGAAACAGAAAAAAAGATATACTCTCAAACGGTTCCGGTTCTATTAGTAGTTCTAATCGTAAGTTATGTAAGCTCAAAATTGTAGTTCAATATCATGGTTTTATCTACTTTTATACAAATTGAAAAACGCGTCATGTATTTATTTGCAGAAAAAATTAATCTAATGTAATCGGCTCCGTACAATTAATAGAAAATTTATAAAATGCTAAACTTCCAATCTGCCATATGTCACAAGTTTTGGCGTATTGTATTGCTATCATAATCATCGTAATCAAGTCGCCGAGTATTTTTTACCCTACGAAAAAAGTCACCAAGTTCCTGGAAGTTATTGTTTGTTTTCATTTATATGTAAAATCAAATTTTTAGTGGTGAGTGATGTAATTCAGCTTAATTTGTAATGCGTAAATTTTTCGGGCTAATGTATCTAGGTACTTAAGTACACATTATGCATTCTTCCTGTTTCACTTCACACGTTTTCTTTTATGCAGATCCTTAGTATATTAATATATGGGGAAATTTTTAAAAATGTATTAAAAATAGTTGAATGAAAGTCGATGACGTCAAGATAGCATTCGTATTCTAATTGACACCTGCAATTTTAGAATTATTTAATTAATCATAAAATACTTCAGTATATGCGATGACATAAACGGAAGAAATCTGATGTCCCACGATGTTTTAGCAAAATAAATGAATAATTCCCATTACAAATTATTTTTACATTGGGGCCGTTGGGGCATCAACGAAAACGACGAAAGGTAAAGTTCAAAATTGTCGATGACGATGCATGCTATGATGTTAAATGGTAAACGTGATTCAATAAAAATAAATTACAAGATATACTAACATCTTGGTGTCATTATAATACTAATATTAGCACCTATCAACAAATTGTAAAGGCATTAATGAAATCTCCTGATGCAGATTAATACACCTATTTGTAAAATAGTTATTTTAAGATTAGTCAGTGTCAGTCACTGTCAGTATGGACATATTTCGTATTCCGAAAATTAAAAAAAAAGGATTAGTAGTTAAATCACGTTATATTATGCAGCTTTATTTAATTTAAAATTACCAAATATATTATGCTGCTTTGTGCTTACGAAAGTAATATACTTATGTATTTAAATCAGATTACATAATAGGTTGCTATTAGAGTAACTACTACTAATTTAAACTAACGGCGCAATCTAATAATGAGTACAGTGTAGGCAATTAAATACTAATTACTAGTTGATATACTAATTAAACCATAATATCGTCTGTGAAGAACCAAAATGTACCATATCGAATTTAAGCTGGAATCAAAATAATCTTTATCATAAAAAAATGAGAAAATGCGTAAAATGTTAATTAGGAGTTTTTGGAAAGTGTAAAATTGTTCTATTTACATGTTTTTGAAAAGTGTAAAATTGTTCTATTTACATGTTTTTGAAAAGTGTCAAATGTTTCATTACCATGTTTTTGAAAATTGTAAAATTGTTTTATTTACATGTTTATGAAAAGTGCAAAATGTTTTATTTAAATGTTTTCAAGATATTATGTTTGTATATTGTTTTTAGCTACAAATGGATATGGCTCATTTTGGTACTTCACAGATGGTATGTAGGAATAAGAATGATGATATTTAATACAAAACAGGAATGTTTCTTTCTGTAGCTATTAAACTTGTAATATAAGTAATCAGTAGTACAGGCAAAGTATCACGTTTCCCCTTAAACATGTATCATAGCTGAAGAATCATTTTATCGTAAGTCTAATAGAAAACATATGCATTTACAACAAAAAGATTCTTCACAGCGATATGTGCCATTGTCTCCAGTAAAAGTACTTTATTTACGGTAAATAGAACTCAAAGTTGTGCCAGTGGTCCTGCACAGTACTACAGTTCAATGTACAGAGTTCTAAAATACAAAGTGAAGGTGAAGGGTAAGCCGGGACCCTTAAAGTTGCTGTTGCTATGCTCGCACTCATTGGACGATATAAATTGCGGTTAAATTTAAATTGACTGTGATTTTAGATTTTAGCATAATATTATTCAGCAATGGCAATACCAACTAAACATTCAAACTCAAACCTTAATCACAAATAAAAATAACAGCACCTAAAACTGAGTGTTGCAGACTTAATTCTTGCTGTCAGCTGTGATTTTGTATTGAGACTGTCCATACTCTATACTGCCCTGACTGAGGTATTAAGTAAACTTTGAATTTCAACTTTGAGCTTCCGGTTAATTTAAGAATTTTTCAATTTGTTTCGCATATTATTATGGTTACTCGACGATCTTCTTTTCTGTGTAAGTAGGTACATATTATACTAATCGCTACTTTGAAATTACTACAAAACAAACAATATGTAGGATTAATCCAGTATGCACACATTATAATGTTCAATATTTATTTTACCATGTTGTGTTAGAGCACCTAAACTTACCAAGATAGGATAAATCAATATAAGTATAATTACTGGCATCAGTCATCAGTGGTTACGTTTGTGTATTGTGTAGGTATTTATATACTGCTTGAAACTACAGTAATAAACCAGTCAAAATGCTTTTGAAATTACATTTCACCTATGCAAACAATACATTCTGTTAACCAAACTAAATAAATTAGTTTTGTGATTTCTGTCTATTTGTTTGATCCCACATTTATAAGTGATATTTTTATTTCTTGTAAAATGTTTAAAAATTTGGACGTAATATTAAAAGTAATTGCAAACCCACAAAACTTAAAAACTGTAAACAAAAATGTGTACTTAAAAAATGCAGATTCTGAATAGTGTATAAAACCGTCTATATTTCAGGACTGATTAGTATCCAATCTTTTAAAGATCATTAAAAATAACGATCATCGACAGCAATTAACACTGTAAATAGAATTTACTGTTTATTTCTAAAATGTATTTTAAAGCATATTATGTTATAACACTAACATGAAAACTCAAAACTAAACAACTTACATGCTTGATTTTTTTGTAGGAGGAGAACCTAAGCCTGACGGACGATAAGTGAAACGCACACGGCTCAATACAAAACCAGAGAGTAATTACATTTTTAATAAAAACAATCAGATATCTACCTAATTTTGACCAAGGTTTATGAAATTCAAAAAATATTCAAAAATACAATATGTGACTGACTAAATTCAACAGGTTGAAGACTAAAATTAATTCACCAAAATGGAAGCAATCCAGAACCAACTCCTCGGATACGGAAACGGAAATCCCGTCATGACCAACAACAACAACGGGCAAGGGAATAATAGAAGGCGAAATAGGAACCGAAACAGGAGGAGAAACCGAGAGCGAAATCGGGAAAGAGCACGGAGTATGAGAAACAGTCTTGGTCGGTCGCCATACCCACTCGTTCAGATCAACTGCCTCTACAAATTCCACATGTCAATCCCATTTCTTCATCGGAGGAAGAGACTTCATGACTTGGTTTGTCAATTCCTTAAAGTTGCTACACTCATTTTCCTATTTTGGGCAATTCACTTCTCGGTTGAGCATGGTTGGTGGGCTATCAAAAATGGGATTTTGTGGGTAAAGTGCATATGCTTGGGCTTTTATGCTTTGTTTACGCTGATGTACGGACTCTGCATCGATTCAAGTGGAAGTTCTCAATTTTATGATTCTCGAGTTATCGAAAGTTTTGCATCTGGAGATTGGTATCCCTATGGAGTTTCACCTGCTAGTTTCTTTTTCGACGGGTGATGAAGATTACTTATTACCTACTGATTCCCTACTGCTAAACTAATGAATGAATCAACTAATATTTTTCGAATGCTATGTGAGTGTTCTTAAAATGAAAGGTCCTCCTTTCTACCAGCTCTTTGCTAGTATAAATTGACAAAATCCAACCCACCTCTAACACCATAATTTATTTGTACGAGGCGGCGCACACACTTTGTTTGATTACGTATAGTAGTATAGTCAAGTGTAGTTTAAATTTTTGACCTAGTAAGTATTAAATTGATATTTTATAGTATTTTATTTCAAAATGACGGAATTTACCAAGAATTTATCAGACGATATTTATGACAATTCTTGTTCTAATCTATTTCTGTAACGTTACGGGAATACTTTTACGCTTGAATTTCTAATCATTGACTGAATTTTGTAATTAGGTACATTAAGTTTAGTATTTCATATGATTATAAACTGAGTGAACCGCTACTGTTTGATTAATTTTCGTTTTTTGTCTTCCTGCCCATGAGTCTTTCCGAAAAAAATTTTCCGAATACAATATTCCCTTATTGATATTTAGTTACTAAATAATGATATCAGGGTTTTTGCAAATTCAAAAATGTTATATTTTGAGAATTATTTCCATGCTTAAATTGGAATTTGAAAATCATGTTTAGAATTGTATAAAAAAACGATTTTTAGAATTGTATGAAAAAATATATTTTGTGTGTGTATCCCAAAACCCTGTAATTTTAGGAAATGGCTTAAAAATTAACAAAAAATCAAATTGTATCAAAATTGAATGAAAATTGTTTTGTAAAATGACTGGTGAAATTATTGATTAGTACTGAAAACTGAAATAGTATATCTGTACCCTGTCACTGTATCGTATTCATTTAGTATATAGAAGTTGTCGCACTGTTCTGGTAATATGTTGAATTTTCTTTCAATGGCAGTATTACCGATTACAATATCACAATCTACATGACAAATACTACACCATTAGTTCTGTCGAGTATTGTGGGCATGTAGATTTATACGAGCATCTGTTTAATTAAAATCTCTTATGCATAATTCTGTGTATAGCTCTTCAAAGGATGAGATTGTGATTAATAATAAATATAATAATGCACTGGAATTTTGGAGTCAGTTCGGAGTTGGTCTGAAGTTGGCAATGTCCTTCCCTGTGGCGTGACAGAGCGGGGTTCCTCATCTCCCACAGAGTAGAGAATTTATCCTCTTCTTTCTTTCGCTGACTGGTACTGGTAACAGTGGTAACTGGTACTGGTAGGTTAACAACGGCAAGTTCAAAATCATATCAGAGTGCAATCACAATCCAGATTGTTGCAACACAGTACGACTAACTTTAATCCATTATGTATCAAGCCGTATCATGCATTTCGGTAAAAGCGTCCACATTTAATATCGTTGTTGTGTATCATCTTGAAAATGTATGATAAAATTAATAAAATGCTTAAAAAATAAATCGCCATTAGCCAATTGTTGCTCTTTTCGTTGTATTTTGTTGTTTCCTGATTTTTGTGTTTGTATAAGCCATGTTAAAATTAAAATGAAATATTTACAAAGCTGAACGGCTGACCTGAAATGATATAAAAATACAAAAATTTGTCACTTCTCACGTCTTGCAGGTTTGATATTCACACATTTACATCGCGGAGAAAAAAATTAGCTATTACGTTTGAGCAGCGTTATACTACGACCAAAATTAATTTAGCCGCTTGTAACTGTGTGCTACAAAATAAATGTGTATTCATTTAAAATATTATTAGACAAGTACTAAACAAAAAGTGTCCCAGTTATACTTAGGTTTTCATGACGATAGACTTGATAAATAGTTATAGTTCAACGCTACTTGTATATAATTAATTGATTCCGATGCAATTATGGCAACTTCAATTCATTTTCCGTTGATCCATGATTGCGATGAAATTATTTTTATTCTTAGCATACGTATTACGTAAATAAAGCTAAACTCAAAGTCAAACTAAAAAACACTGCAAATAAAAAATGCTATATGGAACCGGAACGAGAATATAACTGCCTATTTCCTGGTAAAAACGTACAAACGTAAATTATTGTATCGTTGAGTATAGCCAGAAAGCTCATTTTGCACATTTATAAATTCTTGAAAAAAACATAGCATAACCATAAATATACTTTGTAAACACTGGCCAGCTTTACAACACTTTGATTACTATTTTTCCCTGCCTTGCATTGGTTGCATATGTCGGAAATTCAAATTAAAACAAAAATCACAGAACAGATTTTGATTTTTGTCACTAACTGTAAGTCTGTCTTTGAAAGATGCAAAATGTTATGTTTACCTATTTTTTGAAATGTTCTAATTATTTGTTTTTGAAAAAAGCAAAATCCTCTACTTACATGGTTTTGTAAAGTGCAAAATGATCTATTTACTTGTTTTTGAAAAGTGCAAAATCTTCTACTTGCATGGTTTTAAAAAGTGCAAAATTTTCTATTTAAATGATTTTGAAACGAGCAAAATCTTCTACTCATGTACATGGTTTTGAAAAGTCCAAAATGTTCTCCTTACATGTTTTTTAAAACGTGTTTTAGAAAACACGATCCAGAAAACACGATCCCTGTGCTAAATATTTTAAGGAACTTTACAATTTGGAGCAAATAGAAGTCATTCGACTGCTAGTCGGGGCCAGAGGAACAATGCCATCATTCTTCGAAAACTTTAGAAGACGGTTTGGTTTAAGTCCTACAATTACGAAGGACATCGTAGTGGCAGCTATTCGGGGATCCAATATAATAGTCCACCATTATTTATATAATATGCACTAATATCATTAATGTATTGAATCCACCCAAATCCTATGAATTGAAAACATGTTTGTATTTTACTGTGCCTTAAAGCATAGTAAGACAGTCGGTCACTTTTGCTTGTGAAAATACTTGTGAACGGTAGTCACTTATTTTAAAAAAAACTAAAAATTTTGAGCCTTGAGTGAGCCCGATGAAAAAAGTACCGTTCGAGTTCGTTCGTTTTTTAAGTCCTTCAGGAGCCCATGGGCCTCACAGTGAGTCCGACGAAAAATTTCCACCTCTTTCCCTCACAAATGAGCCGACCCCTCAGATACTAAAAGTAATTTGTACCTACTACTACCTACCTATAAAAAATGTATAATAAAATAAAATAGTATTACTATTACTAGTGTGAAAGGAATCAACACCAAAACTGAATCATCAATTACAAATTGAACATTTTGATTTATTTTATTTTTTTATTTAGTACAATTATTTAAATTATATTAGATAATATGAATAACAAAAAACATTTAAATGTAGTGAAATGTCAAGCAAATAAGTAAAATCTTGACTTTTAATGAAATACAATTAATTGTAAATATAAATAATTATATTATAAAATATATTACACAAAATACATAACTCGAAAATATTTACAAGTAGTGCAGATACATTTAATTATTGTAAATATAAATAATTATAGTATAAAATATATTACACAAAATACATAACTCGAAAATATTTACAAGTAGTGCAGATACATTTATAACTATATACAGTACTAAATCAGTCCAGAATTAATTTTTTCTGTGACAAATGCTTTTTCAAGCCTCCCTGTGCCCGTCTTCGTTTTAACCTCTCATTACTTTCAGTTTCAGCTCTCTGGTAGGACTGGTATGACTCTGAGTCATCTGAGTCTGAATCAGACCCAAAACTTAAATCTAAATCATAATTATAACTGTCCCTGGAATTATTGTGGCTGTGCAAGCCAGTCTTACAAGGAAAGCACACCGTATGGTACACCCAGATTTTAAAACCACATAGTGTAATCGATTTACCCACCTTAGTGTACTACAACGCTGAAACAACTCACTCGCATTTTGCGCCGTTCGCTCACAGTTGCCCGCCAAAGTTTAAAAAAGTCGATATTTTGATTTTTTGCCGCCTCATAGATCCTACAATTTTTATCCGATTTTCGAAAAAATTGCTTTTTTGGGATCTCCAGAACATTATCTTGAAAGTAATTTCTGGGTTTTCAAAAACTCGAAAATTTTCATTTTTTCCAAAAAATTAGGTATTTTTTAGGGCCTCAAAAAGACGGTTATTTTAATAATTTTTGGGAAAAAATGAAAATTTTCGAATTTTTGAAAACCCAGAAATTACCTTCAAGATAATGTTCTGGAGATCCCAAAAAAGCAATTTTTTCGAAAATCGGATGAAAATTGTAGGATCTATGAGGCGGCAAAAAATCAAAAAATCGACTTTTTTAAACTTTGGCGGGCAACTGTGAGCGAACGGCGCAAAATGCGAGTGAGTTGTTTTAGCGTTGTAGTACACGAAGGTGGGTAAATCGATTACACTATGTGGTTTTAAAATCTGGGTGTACCATACGGTGTGCTTTCCTTGTTAGTCTTAGTGTGAGTGGTGTTTACACTAGTGTAGCTATCTAAGCCATCGCCATCGTCAGAATTCATGTCGTCGTCTTCCTCTTGAAGCACATGAGTAAACCAGTGTCGACGCAGAAACTGTGCGTGCTCTACAGCACACATACAACCTTCAACTTTACACAAATAAAAACCTTGTTTCGTATAATCAAACTGTTTTCGGATAATTTTCATTGGTATTTTTTTATTTTTAGTTGCGTATTTTCTGACTAAATCAGAATATTTTTTTAATTTGATACTTTTTTTACGTGGACCATCAGGACCATCTAAGTTGCTTTAGTAGTTAAAATTTACCTAAAATAACACAATTATTTTTATATTTTTATTTTAAAATAGTTAATTGTCACGGTCTCACGGTTCACATCAGCTCAAGTTTCAACACCATTTGCCATTTGCTACTTGACACTGACACTCCTTACGCTGCTTACACACCACAAGTCACATCACAAGCCACTGCTTCAATTTAAATATTACTAGCAGTACAGTAACCGTCACCAGTGCCAGTGCCAGTGCCAGTACCAATTGCAGTTTGCAGTTTGCAGTACTCAGTGATATTTTTTTGGAAGACAGTACTGAGTCCAAAATGAGCCAGACGGTCACTTTTGAATGAGTCAGACTCAATACCCCACTACGGAAACGAAAAACCCTTGAGCCCTCAATATGGGCTCATGGCATGAGTCCAAATGAGTCCAGAGGAAAATTGAGTGAGCCTGGGTAGAGCCCAACATTTTTTGGTTTTGTGGACCGGGAGGCCGGTCGTGAACGAAAACAGCCAGGTCACTTTTGTTTTGCCTTACTATGCCTTAAAGGCAAATACTATTATAGTATCAGTGTAATAAAGTTACAGTCTCTCTCTCAGACTCTCTCTGTACGTTATTATTTGCATGAATCTAAAGCTATAATGTATTTCTACCCGATTTTTAAAAATGTTCTACTAAATAATCAAGCTACCGTAAAGCTTCTAATAGAAGCCCCCGGCGTCTATTAAAAACAGACCTTCCTACCCCCGGCTTGTATTGGAGACCCGGCGTCTATTAGAGACCCGGCTTCTATTAAAAATTTATGTTTTGAATCGAAAAAAATACAAAGCGACGAATAATGCGCTTCGCAAAGTTTTATTATTTCTAAGAATTTAATCGTTTTTATTATGCCAAATTATTGCTAATTTTATCAATTGTCTATAGAATTAAGTGCAATTCTTGAAAGGTGTATTTTTATTTGGCAGGTTAGCTCACGACATCAGACACATGACAATTTTAATGGGAGTATTTTTCCTACTAATTAAATTTGGTCACTGTAATCACTCTGAATGTCTTCTGCTGCTCTTTCGCCAGAATTTACTTTTGCATACTTCATAATCTCCAGCTTTTTAGCTGCTGAGTATGATTTGCGTTTACTATCCATTATTTCTAAAAAACTTAATTTGAACAACTATATAAGTACCTAGTTACCATACAAACTTAACTTTTTGAGTAGATCGCACACTTTACGTTTGCAGGCAAAAGCTGATTTTTAAATTTTGGAGGTATATCTAATGTGAGAATATCGCAAGCATATCTAGCTTATGACGTTCTTTACCCCCGGCGTCTATTGGAGACCCGGCGTCTATTGGAGACCCGGCGTCTATTGGAGACCCGGCGTCTATTGTAATTAATAGCCGCCACCCCCGGCGTCTATTAGAGACCCGGCGTCTATTGGAGACCCGGCTTCTATTAGAAGCTTTACGGTACTTCTAAATTTTTAAGTAGCTATTCCTTTTTGCAGAATGAGCGCGAATAGATCGGAAAATATTGCACGACACTTTGTGCGTAAACTTAAATGCATAGTACCTTCATACACCTGCCTACAATAAACACTATTTCCAAGTAGTTTTCATTTTCAGGCTAAAAGTACAAATTTTTCCACTATTCTGCCGCTCCGATAAACTCAGGCCCTTGCATTCCCATATAGTTAAATTAATTTCATCTTCATCGCAATTCTTGAGTTCTTGAGACTTGAATCTTGACATCGCTTAGAGCTTTCTTATTCAATTTCCTCCCGTTTCCTTCATCATGTACCTTTCCAAATCCCGAATCCCAATTCCCAATTTTGTTTGTTTATCTACTCAATCCTAAATGTACAGACGCTCTCAGCATTTGAAGTGCTTTTTCTTGGATTAGAATTGGGATGGAAACTTGATTTGGATTGAGTACCGGAGTGCGCTAATAAAAGTGAGAAGGGACAGTTCATTAAGAATTTACACACAAGTGCAAATCCCCATTGCTCACGTCTTGTCATGTTGTTGTATGTTGCTTCTTTCTACTCGTCTGGAGATCAGACGGCTTCAATTCCGTCTTTAGTCACAACTGTGTACATAAAACATTCACTGTACTGACTGACTGAGACTAATACCAATTTACCAACATGTAGCTCTTTTAAAAGGGTTGCCCAGAATCTTGAAATCAAATTTAACTTCCCATCTGCATCTTTATCTTTCCCTTAATTTTACTTTAGTAGTCTGTCATAGGAATAGAAGTGTACCTACTTGTAACTTGTAATTTAATTCAAATTTCCTTTTACAGTCGTCCTGTCTCCCTGGTAATAACAGTCTCTTGATCTTTATAGTTATTTGGAAAGAAGAGACAAGATTCTTGGAATAAATAACTTGAAGAGCTTAAACTATCCTGCAGATTTTGACCTGTTTCTGTTATCAAAATCGCGATTTTGAAATTTGTTGGCAGTGTGAAATAACAGTATACACACTGGGCAATGTTATACATCTAAATGAGCGGCGTTGAGCGTAATCGTAAAATTTTAGTATATTTTCATGATTTCTCTAAAAACATATTTATTGACTATAATAATTAGTGTTTTTCGAAGTAATTTTTGACTAATGTAGTTTTTTAATTGCGTAAAATTTAGTGTTTTAATTTTAACTTTTTTTCAGAAAGATTTTTAAATAATAGTTGGAATTCGAGGAAGAAACATTTACTATAACTAGCGCTCCAAAATTCCTGTAAAGCTTGGAGACGCAACCGAGCAGTGAAGTTTATAATTGTAAATATTTTTAATTTGCTTATGAATTTTGAGTAACAGAACAAATACTTACATTATGGAAATGTGTAGTGTTGCATTGTATTTGGATTTTAGATTTTTTAACAGGGCAATGATACATTCTGGCTGTTTCCTTCCTGTCCATATTGAAAAGCAAATTCTAGGAATATTTTATTTTTGTTACGAGTATAGAATAGTGAATGTTTTTAAACGAACACATTTCCCAAATATACTTTTTGTTGTATTTGTGTTTTACATGAAACATAAGAAGATGTACAATGCCACTTAAACTTTAGTTTGCTATACGACATTCGGTACCCATGCAAGTGAGAAAAAGTGCACTTAATGAAATCAGATGAGATTCACACCTACAGTCTTCAATAATATCTTGTTGCATTTTTGTCAAGATTTCATGCAATTAGCTAAAAGTGCGTGTTATGGACTAAGTGGGCTGATTTTAATCAGTAGAAATAGAAATCTAGCAAATAAAATGCATAATAAAATTAATTACAAATGAAATATCATTTCTCCCTCGCCCTCCCTCCAACAGCAAGAATTTAAGTCAAGGGTATCACTGAAGAAAGCACTTCGAGAACTATTAGATAATATTGTTTCAAAGGACGTTTACACAAATGGCTTAGGAAAAATAATGCATCTCGTATTGAACCGTTTTTTAGAGTGAAGCCACAAAAATAAAGCGATTAAATTTATTACTTAAATTAACTTAAATATGAATACGTCACCTTAATTATTTCGAATGATTAACGAAAATTATATAATTTTGCTGAAATGCGTTTTTTAAATGAACCGTTTAACTGTCAAAACGATCATCTAAATTAGTTTAATGTTTTAATACTGTAGTATTCAACGCCGCTTAATCTACTTATGAAATTATTTTATAGTATCAATGGGAGATTCATGGTGCATCGGCAGTGGTGAAAATGAAACTTCATAGCGATAGTTGAAAGACGCACAGTACAAAGAAGATTCAAAACATGAGCTTTAACTTTCGTTTTATTTGCTGTTGATTTAAATGTAATATTCGTTTTACAAAGGCCGTAACCTTGGAATGTAATTTTTCATTCGCGCTAGATATTGTTTTGACAATTAGTAAACGTGTGTCTAATTAATTTTGTCGCAGGTCCGTTATTTTGATGTCAAAGGTCATTTAAGTAAAAATAAACTCATGCAAGTTTAGAATTCCCATACAAAATCCCATAAGAAAACGTTGTTTTCTCATTTTGTCAAAAATTTAAATTCTATAAATTAATGTCTTATTAGATTTAATACCCAAATTATTATTGTAAAATGTAGGTTGCAACTTAAAATTGCAAATATATTTTACATCATGTTTTAAATGTAAAAAAATCTTTGCGTTATTGCATTATTTTTTTAGGCAATGAGCGACTGCACAATCGTGTAAATAATCAGGCATTTAATATAGGGAAATAAATTTGTCTGGTTTAAAGGTCAAAGTTCAAACGTTTTAAAGTTTAATGAATATATAAATAATGCTATTTTCTTTGTAATGTTGTTGCGTTGTAGCAAAGTAACAGGAATACCAATAATATTTTTGAAATAGTTTAGACGGAAATGTATGTCTAAATGTAAACGATGTTTTAAATTTTTAGTTATAGGTGTACATGACATATTTCGGACAATCTGAACCAATTTTATAAAACAAATATGTTTTATTTAGTATTTGCAAAGACAATTAAGTAAGGATATAGACAAACTTTCAGCTAATATTCAATTAATCATTTTTGAAAACACATATGAAATTTGGAGCAGCTATAAATCATAAAAATTCAAAAATAACAAAATTTAAAATAAAATCAGTATTTCATGTCTAGTGTAACTTTGGAGTAACTTTAGTTTTTTGTTAGTAATACTTTACAAGTAAAATTTAGATTTATGTTATCATGCCTATTAGTTTTTATTTACAATAAAATTATTAGTACTGTTTAACCACATCAAACGAGAGCGAGAGCTCTTACAGTAATCGAACTTGCGTACATCATGCTCCTCCACCGGACCAAGAGAGATATAGTTACAAAAGTAGTTTTTAATATGAAAACATTAAAAGATGTACCATGTAAGCCGCTCAAAGTATTTCCCCAAATAGCTATGCATATTGAAGCACCTGTTGTTAATGTACCTAGCGTTATTTCGTGCAATAGCTATATAAGAAATATGGTTTGGAATTTAGTTATGTTATGTATTGTTTAATTCTATTTTCATTTACGGACCTATTTCGACATAAAGAACTTTAAAGAAATTTCCAAACCCTTGACAGTACCTGTTTAAATGAAATGAATCACTTACCATTAGATCTTTGTTGTTTATTGAGAGATCCATTGAAAAATAAACCTAATGGCAATGGCTCGTAAACGCATTCATACCTTATTATAACTAAATAGTTAATTGTATTGAATTCTTTCATTAGTATAGTTTTGAATTAGCTAAATATTTTGTAAAATTTCCACTATTAATGGATGTCAAAAATAAAATAAAAAAGCATGACTCTCACCAACACAACGCACGTGTTTTCTATAGATTCTATGAAATTGTAAAATATGGAAATCTTGCCAAACACATTTGCCTAACTTACAAATTTTTAAATAAAAGCAATTGCATTTAATTTAACGTGCAATGTTGAGTATTTAAATGGTACTCATTTTAGTTTTAAAGATTGAAACCCTATTAGCAATAGTTATCATATTGATTTTAAAATGTAAAACCAATTTTGTAAGCACGACTTGCACTTGTGATTTGCATGCGCATAAACAGAGTGGGTACTTCGTTATGAAAACTTCTTTTCCCACACGAAATCAAGCTCTTGTTGTTACAGTCAGGAATAAAACTCAAATTATAGAAAACAAAACAACAATTATGCGTGAAAAAACAGTGATAAACTATGTTTTGCAGTCCTTGTAAAATAATAACGAGCCTTAGTAGTCAACAATATTTTTAAAACAAAATAAATGTTTTTAAATTCATTTGTTACGAAAATAATTGATTTTTGTGAATCTCAAGGCTTTGGATCATTACAAGAAGTTTAAAAATTAAAATTTACAACAGTGATCATATTTCTTAGCTGACAATCAAATACTCAGTAATAATTACTAATTACAGAATTGTTATCATATTTTACTGCTAGTATTTATATTCAGCTTTATGACGCAGCTTAAAATTTGCTTGAAGTTCTTTTACTCAATGGAGAAATCAAGGTAAACTAAAAGTTTGCGTTTTACCCGTCGTCTCTCTTCGCAACTCCTATACACCGTATACACCCAATCTCAATGTTCAAATTGGAATATGATGAAGGATATCTCACGATTTAGTCTACAGTCAGAGAATATCCAAGGGCTTATATATAAACATTTATAGTGATCTATTGAATAACTAAAAAAATAAAAGTTACAATTTGTAAAGCTATTGTTTTAGCATTTTTGTTTCTAGTCCAAAGCTATTTTGAAGCTAATTATAATATTAACCTTATTGCACTTTTTGTTTTGCAGTGTAATTAAATCATTCATCATAATACATTTTTTTTTTCGAAAGTTAAAGATTAATAGGGATCTTTGTAGCAAGAATAATAATAATAACACAATTATTAGGATATTGTTAAAATGTTTGCTTTAAAGAAAACAATACGAATACACATTACATAAAAAACCCATATTTATATCTTCGGTGAAGGATCAAATCCGTTTCGTTCGACTCTTTGGTAGAAACAAAACCGCGTACTTTCAATTTCCTCCAAATACAAAACCGTTTCCTTCATTAAGAATATTGATAAATGGAAACGGTTTTGTTCTAACAGGAAATTATAAGAATTTGCGTTTACATAAAATTGCACGGAAACGGTTTTGGTCCTTCACCAAAAATAGCTATAATGCAGGTTTTTGATAGCGGAAGATTTTTTTAAACGTGTTTGTATTGTATTAGTGATATAATTTTGCATGCATAAACGCTGTTTACTTTTATACAACTTATTTCAACGCCTTCACTCAGAGTTAGTGATGAACCAATTTAAAACCATTAACTACCACATAGGTATAATTTAACGTTTTGAAATTGATTCGTGAATCGTTACAACCGTAATTAAAAAACGTTCCAAGACGTATTGCGTTTACAATATTAATAGATGTTTAAGCCCTGAGCTTAAGCCCATAAACTAAAACTCTCAGAGTGCATTACTTATTAAACATATAAGTACATAACTCACAAAACCGTCTTCAGTTCCAACTTTTTGGATTTTTTTTCTGTCGATGAAGCATATCTGATCATTGTAATAATCGCTGAGTTGATTTTGAACAATATGTACGGAAGTGTAAATGCACTCACCATAGTAATGTTTATTACGAAAAAAAACGGAAATTTAAGTTTAATTAAATATTTATGAATGTCATGGCTTTGCTAAATTTTAAAATTAGTATGGGTCACGATTGCCAACAATATATTATAATGTCTACTATTTTTGTATACTGATATATAGAACTGGTCTTATTATTACCATACTATGATCTTATTAATTAGCTCAAAGTTTAACGTCGTTCAAATTTAATTATTTTAGTATGCCTACAATGCCTACATAGTTGTAGAGATCTCGTACATGCATGTTTTGCAATACGAACTAATCATAAATATGTTTTTTCTTTTAAATGCAAATAATTGTAGAATAGGGTACAGTTTTTGCCTAAGTACAAAGCACTATTTTGTGTATACATCAGCAGCTTAAATGGTCTTTGAGTACGAGACATTTATTTTAAATTGAATTTTAATGTTAATTAATTAATTATGGAAATTTAATAGAAAAAGGATTACAACTTTTTAGACTTGTGTCAAGTTTTTGTAAATAATGTACCTATATGTCGCCCATAAAAATTCTAAATACCTTCATATCATTATTATCAATGTCTGCAGAACGCACCGTTCTATGCATCTGCATCTTCATGTTAACCATGACAAATATTTACATTTGCACGGCGTGGAACTTAAGAACAATGATCACTAATGATTTATTGTAATTTAATTAATTTAAAAAATTGATAGTAATTATTGTACATTGCAAATAATTATTTTAGTATTTTTGAATCATAATATTCACAATTAAAATTAGGAGTGTTGCTACGTTTACATCTTTGCAACCGTCTAGTGCTTCATATTTATACATGTAGATATTATAAATTTTAAAATTAATAATTGGTTGTAATGAACAACATGTTTGTTCTCCGTTTGTGCTACTGCTACATTTACAAGAAAATCATAGCAGTGCTGGACGCAGGACTTTGGAATGTGGGACTCGTTTCGTGATTCCTAATATAATATTGTACTACAAGACGCTGCTCAAACTATATGTAGCTGTGATAATCATTGTAAGTAAGGAAATTATTTGCCGATAAAGCTGGAGCATGAAAACAAGAAACACTGCAGTAAAATACAACAGGAATGGCAATTATATAGTGGATTTAAATAGAAATTAAAAATAAGATATAAAATATTCAAACAATGTTAAACGTGCTAGAATAACGCACTTAACCTAATCTGCACTAGCTTACAAATTTACTTACAAAATGAAAATTGCATATTTAATAACATTCTTAAAAGTAATAATCATAAAAATCTCAACACGATATTTAGTACAATTAAATTTAATAAAGTAACTTACTAAATATAGGAAGAAGGATTCAAAGAATTATTTACACCAGCAGTTACAGTTTCACACCTGAACTTGTCGATAGTATTTTTAAAGCATTATACATCTCTTGGCTACCAAAAATAAATGCTAGCGTTATTTGTGCAGTTTAATTAAAATAAACTATTTTCTATTCCAGAGTAATTATGTTTGCAGCAAAACTTAGAAAGCCATAGTACAAAATTAGAATTACAGCTCAAACAAAACTAATTTTCTTGTAACCATTTTCAATATTATGCTTGCAATAAGCGTCATATTTTGTAAGGAGCTTTTCTAATCACTATTAAATTCCTTTATTGGGTCAGATAAAAATATAAAATAGGATTGCGGTTACGTTAAATTTATTACTTACTTGGGAACGGTTTTGGATGTAACTCTAGGATTTAAAATGCACGCACTCACTAAACAATCTGACTACCCTTAAACAGTTCATACCCAAAGTAAATTGGGTTCATTTTGCGTTGCTTGGTCACTGTAACCCGTCACAGACAGGGCATGAAAACTCTGCTTTTCTGTACCTATAAAATTTATAATCTTGCTCAAATGAGTCGTAAATATTTTTGAAACAATATAACTAAGGTATAAATTATGTTCTGTTTTAATTATTCGTGATTGTAAATCTTCAGCCTTATTTTGAATTTTGTAATAGTTTGTAATGGTTACAGTTATAGTATTTCACACCTAAAATAGTTAGCAGTGAATTGTCATCCTACTTGAAACTATGACAAATATTTCACTGTAGGACGCCGCCTAAAATTTTCCTAGTCAGTTATCTTCTGTGTGTACGAGGATACTGGAGACTTTTTGGCGTTTAAAGACATACTAATAAAAAGAAGAGCAAGATGCCACTACATATTCAAGAGAGACAACAAATTGAAAATAAATAAATTGTATAAGTTTACCAAATTTTATCTATCGCCCCAACCTACAAACCAAACGAAAAAGGATGTAGGTTCAAAATTTTGGATTTTTCTATACGTAATACTGACAGCTGACAGTTTTGTACACCAGCGATTTTGTAGGTCTCCTATGAAAGGATTGCATAAGGATATAAGTTTTTATTAATTTCATTATTTCTGAAAAAGCGGCTACAGTATACAAAGTTAAAGTACATAAAGTATTTTCTAATAACTTCACCAGTCTAAAGCTACGAGCGTAATTAACAACACAGCACGAATGGGTGTACAAAAAGATATCTTAAATTATTTTAATAAATATCCAACTGGACTAAAGCCAAGCATTTGCAAACTACAGTAATACTTAATACCTTTCATGATCGCATCATTTTGGGAATTTAATTATTGTTGTAAATTAATATTTATCTTACCACAGTGATAACCGATAATTGGATTTTGAACCCCCCTTTGCATAATATATCAAAGCTCTTGACATGCTTTTTTATTTTTTATACAGAATCAAACGGAATTGCAACACTAATTGTGTCCATGAATCATGATAGTGTCAAACTTGAAACTTATTATGTATTATGCTTCAAGATTGCTAAAAATAGTTCCGTTTATTCTATTATACCGATTCCTTCAACTGAAAGCTCACTAGTAGCCCTTCTATTCGTTAAGTGATTCACAGTTACAGTTCAACGTCACTCAAAATTAATTTTTCAATGTTTACCTAACAAAATCGTAAATAAATAGGAGCTTTAAATATTGAAAACAAGTATACAATTGGAAATCACACAAAAAATAATTACGGAAGATATTTGAGCAAGTTAAACTTTTGAGAAAAATTGTCAAACGCCTAGAATTCATAATTAGAATTTAACATTCAGCTCCAATGTGATTTGGATTTATTAATAAAATATAGTTTTTTGTAATCACGATATGATTACACATACACTACAAACATTACGCACACATGAAAATTAAAAAAAAATATCCATTCAAATTAGTACCTGGTACAAATTAAATACAAAAATTATTTATTCGTTTAACTTCTAGAATTATTTGAAAAACTTACAGTAATTAGTTGTGAACATAGTACTATTTTGTACAGGGTTGCTCATATGTTCTGATACACAGTATTTGCCTCATAAAATTCCCAGTTTAAATTTAAAATCCCACCAATTTTGGTTCATAAACTCCAAAAACGATTACAAACGGTGGTGATGTTGTATATTCACACATCGCTATTGGAATAACATTTAATATCTACTGCAAACCCTATACTTTATTGTAAATAAAAACTTTGCAATGGAGCAATAATTGCTAGCAAGAATTAATAGTTTTACATAACCCTTATTTACTATAGAAATACATTGGCGTTATTACATTTAGGTGGTTGCATAGTTTAATTAACGTCACGGCATGAGTAGTAAAGTTTATAGGCGGTAAATCAAGGCGATGATAGTGTTAAATAAATTATATTTTCAAAAAAACTAGGAACGAAAGTATGTCAACCTGACTTTATTTGGAAATCAGAGATTTTAAAAGAGCCCTTCATTACATTGGCGGGGTATGTAAGCTCAGCAAAAAAATTAAAAATTCCATTATCTCTCCTTTATGCGTCTCCCAGACTATGATAGACAACACTAGTATAGGTAATGTGTGTAATTGATAATGTGAGTTCTCATCCACACTATTGCCGTAATTGCTTATGATCATAGTCTGGATGGATTACATGAAAACGAACGAATACTCAATTAAGGTGATGTTTAGAGTATAACCATTGAATTAGCACATGCGCGAAGCTGAGGCTTTTTTGAATTTCTGCCAACTCAGAAATCACTACCGACAGTACCGACCAATTCTGACTTATTATTTCTATTGCATTTTCAAAATTTCCGAAATTATTAACATGAATATTTAAAATAGGGTTCCAGTGACGCGTGCTCAATTTATCATTTAAATCAATTTAATTATTTTTTAACTCTAATTGCGATTCAGACAATATTGCTGACTTGCCAGCCTAAATTCCCATCAATTGTGTACTAAAATAGCTAGGTGAAAACCAAAGTGATTAACTTCCACTGAATAATTTGAATTACAGCAAATATTTCATAGTAATGATAACTGATAGCAGCACTAATTGCTTCCTGTAAATCATGTTACTAGTCCTTTCAAAACTGAAATGAAAGTTTGAACTAAATTTCATACTGTCACGGCTTTAGTCGCTTAAACAGTAAAAAACTATTTAAAGTTAATAAATTATTTTATAGTATTTAAAATTCTAAATTGAAGTTAAAGTGATAAAGACACACTCCAATATAATGAACTGCTCTGTCTCTGACTGTCCGAATAAAATATTTCATATTAGTCAGTAATTTGAATTTTGGCGCAAAAAACATGCCCAATGAAATTGACATTTATTCGTTTTTGCCAATCGATGACAATCATGTAATGTGGATGAGATTCAGATTATAGCGCATCGATGATAGGCAATGTGAGACGATTGAGAAACTTTTCTCAGTTGATATCGGCAATTGTACTTGGTACCGTCATCAACATAGGTAATGACAGAGTACAATCGCAGTGTGGATGCATTACATGAATTCTAACTAAAGCTCAATCGAGCAATATAGGCAATAGGCCATAGTCTGGAAGAAGCATTAGGCAGGGGACTACATAATTTTGCATACTGCATTATACAAGGTTTTAATTTCAGATTGCTGACGTAGTATTAGATTGACGCCGTTCAAACTATATTTCCATTCTAGGTACGTACCTTTACGATAGGTATGAATCGAATAACTGTTTGGAGCTGTACAAGCTACAAGGACAAGGATACTACACCCTTCGTTAATACTTAATAGACAGGGATATTAAAAGGAACCATTGCTGTATATATATTGGTGCCTAATAATGACTAAGTACGTATAATTCACACCGTGCAATATTAGAGGTCAAATGTCACTGGAACTATTTTAAATAGTTCGCTCAAAAAGCGATTTTTGGCAAAATACGTTAGGTAAACTAAATCCAATAAAAACAACTGCTTCTTATAAAACAAATACCCCAAATTGCCCAAAACGTCGATAATTTTACCCACTCATAATCAAAAGAAATTTATTCGTTTTAATATCAAATTCGCATGAACTATTCGTAATGGACTCTAACTTCTAATTGACTTCTAACTCTAAGTTCTACCCATCACTATGTCATCACTATAACAATGCAATCAACGGCTATTTTTAACCCGGCTTGTCATAAGTACCTGGCTATATTTACTTACCCTACCCATAACGTCATTTATGGACGATCCTTAACAGAAAGATATGTGAACCACACAACATTGTTTTGGTATATCTGATAGCATTAGTGTTTTTAAAACAGAAGGGCATGGGTTACCACGTAATTAGGAAATTGTACGAAAGAAAAGTCGTGTTTCTTATGAGAAAACGAAAAACGTAAGGGACTGTCCACAAATGAGGTAATCAGTAGGTTCAATGGGTCTACTTGATGTGAAGTAATGACATCCTATGTTAAAGATAGTCACCTAAGAAATAGTTATGAATAATCTAGTATCAGAGGAAGTACAAGATCTTAAAATGAATATTTTTCGAGGACGTCTTTTGTGGACGATCCCTAAGCCTAATTCCTATTGAGAACCTATAATTATTTTGCTTACCATTTAGTACTGTAATATAAATGAAATAATTCCATAATTTAGAATTATGTATTAAATGAAAGCATTATTTGAAAATCACTTATTCAAGGTGCTTATAGCTAAGCAATTTTTGACAATATTAGAACAGAAAGTAAATATTTAATTTAGAATAACATTTTTGCACTCAGTTTTTTGCATTACTAGAATGTAAGGTAAATAAAAAATTATGAAAATGAAGGTGAGATTGTGTACTATATACATGCAAATTTATGTTTTATTAAAACTTTGCTGTAAAAACTAATATTTAACAAACTGTAAATAAAATTTGTCGTTTATGTTTTATTAGGTTGGTATGCAGATACGTCATTGATTTACTAGGTTTTGGAATTTCAAACTGTATAAATTAAAATATAAACTAAATTCAAGATAGCTTGTCTTGTAAATTTCAGTGGCACATACACCTGATTTTGAGTTGTATGCTTAAAATATTTTACGTCTCTTATAACTGCATAAAGAAATAAGTTTGTACTCATTTATTTATTCTAAAAACTTAGTTACATATAATAAATTATCAACAAAAATATCAGTCAGCAATAAAGTACATGAAGTATTTACTAATAACATAATTAGTTCATAGCTGCGAGCGTAGGTAATTGACACAACGCGAACGGGTAGATGCATACCTTGAACTGAAAGCCCATTCGTAGTCTTAGCGCTTCCATTTGTTAAGTAGTTAACATCGACGTCGTTCATAATTAATTTTGCAAAATAATTAAAATATTGTAGCAAGTTGTATTGATGGTGTCTAATTTGAAAACAGTGCTTGCGAGGATTCAAATCATATGTAAGGAATAGCTTATACAAATGTTGAACTTTTGCATAAAATAAAAGCGACTAGCATTCATAATTTTACCTAAACATTTAGCTAAACTGTAATTATTACGAATAAAATGAAAACTTTCGTAATCGCTTTCATTTTGTTGCCTGCACTATACTAATAATTTTTTTATTTTGTAAACAACTTTTTTAATTAACAATATATCCCTTCATTGTCATAAATAAATATTAACTATTGCGATTCAATTTTTATAATTCAGCTTTTATATTTTATCAATACTCTGGTGTACTAATATTAGTCCAAAATGACCTTCGCATTACAAAAGTATAAAAATACCTGCATCCTAAACCTCCATTCAACTATTATAATTGTAAAGTACATTTTAAACAAATACATGTGAGTATCTTGTACAAATTAAATGCAAACACTATTTTTCGTTTAAATTGTAGAATAATTTGCAAATAAAATTAATAAATAGTTATTCATATAAAAAGATTTTGAACAGGGTTGCTCATTCATAAGTTCTTATTCACAGTATTTGATCAAAATATCACAAAATTGGGTACATAAACTCCAAAACTGATTACGTACAGTCATTATTTTTATATTCACACAAAGCCATTTTAAAAAATTTCGCGGGAAGGATAAAATGACGGGTCAAAGCTACTCTAACGGAAAGTTGACTTCACTGTGGTCAATGAATTTTAAAGGGAATTAACAATTGAATTTTTTTAACAGCATTTCGAGATTTACCATTTCTTGTAATTCCTTGAATTCCTTTAGCTCAATTCTGACAAAAATTATTCTGTTTTATGTTTTATTGACACAAAATAAGATAAATCTATAAAATAGGTACTAACAATAGTAAACGCTTTAAACCGCGACACTATAATAATATTGTGGCTCGTTCTGCAATCTTTTAATTATCTGTGCACTCCAGTGACCTTGCTAATATTTGTCTACGTCTTTTTGTGTTTACATTTTTCTGTCAAAGATTATCATTCTTGGCTTGCCATAGAAACTCCACTAGCCCACCTTGAGATATCTGAAGTGGAAAGATTTTGTAAACTGTTATGCTGCATTTTAAAGCGGCGTTGAAGCTAAATCTAAGAATATTCCAATATTTCTATAAAACATCCCACTTAAATATAAACCTTTGTTACACTTTAAGCGTCTTGCGGTGATACTTTATATGCCACTCTACTTATTTCAACCCTGATACCTGCAAAAATGTAATATTTAACAAAAGTCACCATATATGCAGCAAATATTAACTTAAGGTTATGGGCGGTAGTTTATTTGATGGCAATTAGTAAAAATATGCCTAATGTTTTGTCGCAGCTCAGATGTACTGTTACAGCTGCCAGCAAATGTTGAAAACACTGATTTTTTTTACCGTTTATTGCTGTTATAATATCAGGCTGATGCCGCTTAAACTGTATTTACTTTTCAGGCTTATCGCTCTAAGTAAGGTTAATATTGAAACGAGGTTCAGAACCGGTGTCCTTTGACCTTGGTTCAACCCCCGAGTTTGCACTCTCCTACCCCAAAAGACCTTGAGCTAAAGTTTATCTTATTTTATCTAATATTAATTAATTATATTTTATTTTTAAGTTTTAACGATACTTAGCCTAAATATTACTACTTATTTACATTATTTACATGATGGGCAGATGGTAGAGATGTAAGTTGGGGGCGTCCACCAAGTCACTTTAGGGGTAACTACTCCCATGGGGGAAGGCAGGGATAAATAAGTACATGAAGTACTGACGCCTACCTATGTCTACTGAAGACTGAGTTTTCAAGGTTTACTTAAGATTACTAATCTAAAAGAGTTTTTCGGAACTGGATTTAAGTGAATTCATAGTTATAGTTTTAGTTTGAAGTAATTATTTACAGGATATGGTTTAGGAAGTGAAGTGCGAGTGCTAATTTTAAGTTATGGAATAACGGGAAGTTGAATCTATTCTAATGAAGTGCTCAAGTGAAGAGTACAGTGAGAAATTGTATCTAAATCTTAAAATTAGAAACCAGAGTGTCGATGCCAATGAATTTCTATCGGTAAGACGGCATGAGGAAGAACGCGATATGCATTCTCGAAGACATTGACATGACCTAGCATAGCAGCGGATGCAAAGGTTAATTACTCCTCATGGTCCACTGCTATCCTGAGAAGCCAAGCTTCTCTTCCCTAAGTACCTGAGAATTTTGTGAAACATTTTGACGTAAACTATATAAATGAATTGAATTCCGATGTAGATGTAAATTGAATTGAGTTCAAGAGATCTACTACGGTTGACTATCATACTACTACTTACGGCGACTGAATTATGCTTCTATAATCATTATGAATGCAGAATGTATACTACAGTACCTAATTAGGTATGAAAATCGTTCACCTTAATATTACAATTACTGACTATCATAGTTACAAGAAAATTATGAGAATCGAATCGGTTTACACATGAATTGATTTGGACAACATCGGAGATCAGTAAAATAATTTTAAGTTTACGGATAAATATTTATTTAAGTATTAAGAAGTGAAATGATACGTATTGAAATGGGAAATGGAAAACGGAAAATAGAAAATGATACTGAGAAAGTTATGGAAAGTTTTCCTCTGCCAGAAGGGCAAGGACTAAAAGCCTTAATTTACTTTAGGATTATTATTTGATTTGTTATCTTTTTCATGTTTATAATTTCGTCCACACAATTTTACAATCAATTATAATTTTACAATTCCTTACGGATACCGAGGATACGGAATTACAAGCCAATTGGATCCGAAGGTTGAGTCCAGGTTAGTACAATTTTTGGTTCACAAGATATTAATATTTATATTAATTTACAAATTTTCGTTCTGATTATTATTGAAGACCTCGAATTATTATTTTGGCTGGTTAAAACAAATATTAAATATGGGAAGCACCACAATGGAGAAGAGGAATATTATGACTGATTACTGATTTAAATACTGAATTACATTTATAAAAATAGAAAAGATAAAATGAAAATAAAATTGATTTTTGGAATGGAAAACTATCAGACTTTTATGATTTACATATTTTGGAAAAAGGAAGGATTCGTTAAGCAAATCCCCCTGCAAATTCTGAAACTAATTTGAGTCACGGGTGAGATTTGGAATTTCAATTATTTTACGGAGACTGGAAAATTTAGATGTGTAGTTGAACGAGGCGAATTGGTGACTGGTGAGGGCAGTGCTCCTTCCCATGCTGCTGAGATGCGTGGCGTGGTTCCGCTGTGGAATGTCTGGCTCTACATGTAGCGTATACGTTCTGTTGTTGGTTCCGCACGTTGCTCCCAGTGGAGATGAGAAGGATGCGCTGGGGTGAATGGCTTAGAGCTATCCTGTCTGATCCTGTCTTCTTCTTCTGGCTAGAGATGGCTTCGGCTGCCCTCCGGCTAAAGGAAGAATTGAGGATGAAGGCGCAGTGGCATTTTTATTCCCCTCTCACAATCCCCCTGCAGTAGGAGTGTCCCCACGACTGGAAGCTGGAAGAAAAGGAGGAAGGAAAATGGCACGCACGCAATTATATCATACCTGATTGAAATGAATGATTACTAATGATTTTACTTTTGTGTTTTCTTTTTCAGATTAAACGGAATACTTTGAAAATAAAATTATTTTGCTTAATAAAGAAGATTTTAAACTTTTTGAAAAACAGAAATGATTGATTCTTAGATTGCTTTATTAAAATAATAATAATTCATTACTGCATAAAATTCATTGTACGGAGTCATCGGATTTGAATTTCTTAGAAAAACAGATTAAACGGTAAACATCATGACGGAATTAATTCATATTGTGGCATAAAACATCTTCTAATTCTTTTAAATTGAAAACCTTACACCACTTCAAATACGGAGAATATAATAAAAGTAAATAGAGATAGATACTTATACTTACGGCTCTTAGTTGAGTTGCTTTGGAATAAAAGGGTTTGAAATTTTAATCAGAAACTGATATGGGTTTGCAATTTCCATTCATTTCATGAAATTCATGTTAAGTTTTAAGATTAATTATACAAGATTTTTATTTAATTATATAAATGGAAAAATAAATGTAAAGGGAAAATGAACGCTTACTAGTTCGCAACAAGAAAAATTGGTTATGTTATAGAAATCGTAAATAATTTCGTCAGACGGTTTCAAATTTATATTTCGTAAAGTTTTAAATTTTGTATCCCCTATTGGGGTCGTCAACGAGAAAGGATTAATATTAAGATAATGATAGTATTCCACATATTAATTATAATAAATAAATAATTAAAAGAAAACATATTTTACAACCAATGAAGACATTCCGTATTTTGATTTCGAAGGAGAGGATGACGGATTAGATTCTAAGAATTTTGGTTATCCGGGTAATTTGGGTTTAGCTGTGGTCCATATTGAGTCTCTGTTGGTTGAGGACGGATCTGGAGTAGCCTTCGGAGTTGGGTTCCCGTCTTTTCTTCTATTTTGGGTTTTTGGTAGAGTGCTAATAAATTCAGGGGAGAGAGTCACAAGAAAACATTGCCAATTATACCTACATCCTATCCAGTTTTGTACTTTTTAACTTTCTTTTTGAAGAGAAAAGGCAGGAGTCGTGAAGCGAATCCCCCTGCAAATTCTGAAATTAATTTGAGTGGATTTTGAAATTTGAAACTTATATTATTCCACGGGGACTGAGGAACGTAGGGGTGTACGTGAGCGAGGAAGATTAGTAACCCACGGAAGCTTGGTCCGTGGCGGAGTTGGGATACAATTCATTAAATTATTTTGGAATTTGTCACTAAATTAATTCATGGCTGTCTGAATGAATCATTTGAATTTTTCCAATTTATATTCTTAACATTTATATTTTAGGGATGAACTCAGAAATCTTCCAGTTCATCAACCCTAAGTAATCTATGTAATTTTTCAATCAATTTTACTTGCATGAATATTACGTGTTCTACCTGAGAACATAGAACGGAAGTTCCTTACGAAACTTTGAATTAAATATTTCACTTTTATTTTCGGAGGGCGCCCAATTCGTGAGACTGGAATTAGCACCTGGTGGAGGATAAAGGATTAAGATTAATAATTAATCGGGAGCTGATTTTCTCTTTATTAAGGTTAGAGTTAAAATTTTGCTTCCGCTGGATCAAGAATGGGCGGATCCTAGGGCGGAAGAGAGTTGTGGAGGCACATTTGGTTTCCCCCGGACTCAGCCCAGATTCCCGGGACTGGTACGGAGTATGTGAAGCGATTGGACCTTGAATTTCTTCGCCAATGCTTAAATGCGTCTGGTTTAGTTGTGGAGAATGAGTACTGATTTTCTGATGTTTTGGGTTTGATCTTACGGATATGCTTTTGAACAGGTTATGTTTTCACACCGGGCCGAGCTCGTTCTTAGACGTTCTACACCCTGCAGAGCGGTAAAAACATTACCTTGAGTCGAGCTTTCGGAGTGGGCTCCGATCTCTACACTCTGTGCCTAATTATATATGGGTGTGGTTTTTGATATTCTGATTTGATCCTAAATTATCCTGACTTTTATTGCAATACAGAACTTTACTATGAGATATGAATTTTGGATGTTGACAATGGGTTTGGTGAGTGGACCTAGTCCACTTTTTGAACTTAACGTGGATAAGAAATTTCTTTCCCCCAGTCGAACCGGCGCGATTGCCTTCTACACTTTGGGTAGGGAAAGATTTCTCTAAATTGAGTCGAGCTTGTGAACTGATGTTCACCCTCTACACTCTTTGAGGGGAGAAAATTCTGTCATTGAATCGAGCTTTCGGAGCAAACTCTGATCTCTACATTCTCAGAATTTTGGATGGGTCTGTTTAGCCGAGTCGAGCTTTCGGAGAAAATTCCGATCTCTATACTCTTTGGGCTTTTAGACTTAGGATTCCAACTTCCTCCGGAGGAGCTCGAATGAGTTTTGCTCTCCGAAGTGGCGGATGAAGACTTTGTTTGATAAATTTTGGTGTTTGTGTCGGTGGATGATGCAATTTGTTTAAATTTTGGGGTTCTTTGTGTCCAGGCTTTTGGATTTTGTAAGCGCAAAATCTTACCATCCTGTTCATAACCCCCAGGCGTTTGGCAGAACGCCGACTCTTTATGCCTGGATACAAAGGTTTATGATTACTGATTTAATCTGTATGAATTTGAAGTTTTGGGGATCAACGAAGACATATTCCGGTTCATCGACCTTATACAACTTATGTAATTATCAATTAATTTTAACTCTATGAGTCATAACTGATCCTCATGAGAATTTTTGGGATGAAGTTTTCTCACCGTCCCTGCTTTTGATTTTCTGCGAGCTTTTGGGAGTCCCAGGAAATTTTAGATCAAGGGCTCTGGACCAAGAATTTTCGGGTCGCCCGGTGTGATCTGGTTATGGCTCCTGTTAATCTTTCGCTGTCAGAGAGGAGGCGGGGAGTAACTTCACGGCGTCTCCTATGAGACTTAGGAAATTCGGAGATTGCGGAAGCTTGGTCCGCGGTTGTACCATCATAATCAGTATTTTGGACTGAGAATCTGATATTTCACTTTCAGATAAACTTTCGGCTTTGTCTCCCGAGGGAGTTTTAACTGTTAGAGTATCTGGATGTTCACTTTCATCCTCGGTTGGGACCCAGTAAGTGAGACTGGATTTACCGTGACGAGGACTGCGAGAAGGATGAAAGTTTTTATTTATTAATTTATTTGAAACTGGTTTTACTTTTTCTGATTTTCTGCTAATTAGGGTAGGAATTAAGATTTTGCTCCCGCTGGATCAAGAATGGGCGGATCCTTTGGCGGAAGACGATTTCAAAGACTTATTTTGTTCCCAGGACTCAGTCCAGATTCCCGGGACTGGTACGGAGCAACTTCGTTTCTAATGCTTAAATGAGTCTTATCTTAACTTAGAATCTAACGGATTTGATTTCGAACAGGTTCTGTTTTCACTCAGGGTCGAGCTCGTTCCTGGACGTTCTACACCCCTCGGAGCGGTGAAAACATTACCTTGAGTCGAGCTTTCGGAAGGAACTCCGATCTCTACACTCTGAGTCTAATTATGATTTGTAATTTGTACTTATGTCTAGATTCTTAACAATGTTTAATATATTAACGTATTACAGTTTAGTATGTGGCATAACTTAATGAGTTGATTGAAGGGTTTTAGAGGTGGACTTTCTTGTCCATTGCGAATAGTGGTAAAGGATTAGAAATTTCTTTCCCCAGTCGAACCGGCGCAATTGCCTTCTACACTTTTTGTAGGGAAAGATTTTTCTAAATGAGTCGAGCTCGTGTTTTCACGTTCTACACTCTGTGGGGGGAAAAATCTGGTCATTGAGTCGAGCTTGTGGAGGAAGCTCCACTCTCTACACTCTCTAGATTTATAGATCTATTTAACTAAGTCGATCTCACGGTTTTATGTCCGTGCTCTACACTTTGTAAGGCTAAATGGCTTCGCTTCATAGAGTCGATCTCGCAGTATTGCGTTCTACACTCTCGGCGGGTTTTGGGGTCACCTTCCTGAGTCGATCTCGTAAAAAAAATAGGCTACGCTCTACACTCTTGTAGGTTGGTGATTTTGGCGGGGGTTTCGGAAGAGGATGAGTTTGTATTTCAATTTTCTGTCTGTAATCAGATTTCAGAATTTTTGAGAAACAAAAATTGGACCATTCTCTTCTTTACCCCCAGGCGTTTGACAAAACGCCGACAATTGACACTATTTGGGATATCAGATAGAAAATTGAAGAATTCTCTAAGTCATAGTCAAGAGAAGTAATAATAAGAGTTAAAGGTTACAAAGACTGTTTGTAATGTAACTTAGTGTCACGCCGTGAATTTATACCTGCGATGTTGGTGTGTAAATACATAATGTGATGTATATGGTATAAATCATAGTATAGTAAAACTGACATGTAATGATGATAAAGTATGTTAAGGTTATCTATCATGTGTATTTCGGGGGTGGTTGAGATCCACCCGAAATGTTATGTAGGTGTGTGTTTTGGTTGCCTATCAAGTGTATTTTGGGCGCGGTTGAGGTCTACCCAAAATTTCGATGTGGATGTATGTTTAGATTCCCTATCAATGGTGAGGTGGGGGCCTTGGGGCCCACCCGCATATTTATATATTGTAAGGGTATACAAAAAAAATTGTTGGTAGTGTTGGTTGTGAGTGTTGTGAGTACGACTGCATGGCAAGTTCCGCCAGGCATGGGAAACGGAGGGCATGAAACCACACCATTGTTAAGAAACTTAAGTACTATGCGCCCACGGACTTGTCCTGAGCTGATCTAGATAAAGTTAGTTGAAAGCTAAATCCTATCGATAGTATAAAGAAAGTTTGGAATTACTAGAGTGATTACTGAACGGATTTTGAGTAAAAAAAATGGAGGTATGACATATATTAAGATTTAGATTACGGGACTGTCGGATTATTTTAAAACGTGTACTGAGGTAAATGATAATATTTACTTCCTATTCTTCTATTTGAAAGATAAATGGTACTCATTAGGCTGCCTGTAATACTATTCCGATTACCGAAATTTCCCGCAGAAATCAGAGCTGCATTACGTAGAATTCCGTTAAGGAAGTTTCCGATGTGAAGGCAAGAGTTGGATGAGTGAAGTCACGTCACATGGTCAGTGTGAACATGAATTGAGCGGCTATCATTTCGGCTCCGCTAGTTATACAATTCATGAACGATGCGAAGAATTCCTTCAAAGGAATCGGCCACGTAATTTGGCGGACCTGATGAGTAGAAAGGAGTGAGAGCACTAACTCTTTTTGCTCCTTAAATAAATGCTTTGAACTGATCCCGCACAACAAATGCTAGCAAGGAACGGAGTTCCACAACACGGAGAAGCTAGCGGTGGGGCATCGGAAGCAAAACAATTTACATAGTTAGTCGGTGCAGCACTATGATCCGAAAATCAAGTGTTAAATGAGATCCAAAGAATAGTAGTTACAGCGTCTGATTTGAGTAGCCATAGATCTGACAGTGAAAAGGTAGGAATAGATGATGATTTGGGAAATTTAGGTGGGAAAGAAACATAAAAAGGATGTATTTAATAAGTGGAATCTTTTTGCGTTACTTGTCAATACCGTCATTATGAATACCGTGTAAAGGAGTAACAAATCGTGAAGCAGTAAAAGAGAAATTTCAAATAAGAAGTTTGAAAAGTTATTTTAGAATTATAACAAAAATAATGTTACTGCAAAAAGGGGGGGGGGTATTGCCTTGAACCTATTCAAATGGTTATGATTTTATCTTTTAGAATTTAGATGCATGACGGGTTATTGTTAACCCCGAGATGCTAAAGTTTGCAAAATTAATTTTTAAAGAAAAGGGAAAATCCTATCGATTGTCGGAATTTGCCATATAGATTTAAAAATTAAGTTTCAATAAGTGTTAATATGTGTGTCAATGTGTGTCAAATTAAAATAAAACAGTTACGGAGCGAATACTTGAGTGAGATTACTTACAACAACAAAATTTTATATGTAATGTTCAAGTACAGGTACTGTTATGGGAACTGGTGGAATTTAGATGTGGATCGTCCATACGAAAGAGAAAGAGATTTGGGATATGTTAGCTAAGAACACGGCTTCTGAGAATAAGTAAACAAATCTGAATCTATTTCCTACTTTTCCTTTTTATTGGAAAAATGGAACTCCAGGTATGGGGTTTGAATGAAAATAATACCGGGAAGTTTCCAACAACTGGTTGGTTTGTTGAAAAGTGAGAAAATTCTTCCCACACGAATGGTACCAGCTTCTTACAGTAAGATTGAAGATTCCTGGTAAATTTCCCAAACTTAGGTGGGAAATCGAAGCGTTTATGGGAGAATCTGGACTCTCTTTCAAACCTAACGAGATTTGGACGTAGTCGATTAAATCTTTAATTTGTCGCTCTGACAACAAAGTTCGATCCTGGGCTGAGTGCCAATCTAATATGGCACCAGCAATCTTATCAGCTACTATATATGGGAGAAAATGTGACATGTTGAGGTGTAGAAATATGAGATGTCCCGTGTTTGAACGTAGGAATACGGCCGGATATTATGATTATCAGGGCTTGGCTCCTGAGGAGCAAATTTTGTGTCCCAAGCTTAGGATTAGGAATGGCCGTCCGATTCAGATCGGATTCACCCCTCAAAAATCCAGAAGCTAGGCGACTGTCTAAATTTTAAAGTAGAAATTTCCTCCCCTTTGGCTTCAGCCATAGTAGTGGGAATAGGGGGATTTCTACTTAATTGAATTTTGGAAACGTATTCAGGATATGGAGTTTTATATTATTACGACTCTGACTAAGGATTGAGATATTGAACTGTACTGAAGGAAAACCTCAGCGAGCGCTAGAGGTGTAAGGAATTGACCTATGAATGGTGAGGAAATCTCAGCGAACGCTAGAGATGGGTACATAAGGATTGGTATTGACCTACTATATCTTTTTCGCTGGCCTTAGCAACGCTTCAGGCTGTTGAATTAATTTGACCTACCGAAATTAAAACCTTAGCTTTCCGCTTCAGGTTCGGAAAAATTTTGACCTTCTAAATTTTGAGAAGTTTCGAAGTAGATGTGACCTACAGATAATAAGAATGAATGACCTACAAGTTAATTAAGGGGAACGGAGAGGAGTCTCTGTCTGTTGGCGTCGGATAGTGGTAAGGATCCGTTCACCTCAGGCAGTTGACTTCTCGAATGGCGAAAGTCGGTGAAAGGAAAGAAAAGATTTCCTGTGAAAATCCACTTTTCTTTCTTGAGAATTGAGTGAAGAAAATAGTTGATGATTTAGAACACTCGTTGGCTAATGAAGAGGTACGGCGACGGGTTGAGTTTACCGCAACTGTCACCTGTTCTCAAGATAGGAAAGTGAATTAGTGGAAACTCTTACTTTGCTTTTGTGAATTTTTGATTTGTAAAATTTTATGAAAATTTGCAATAATATCTAATAATGTGAAACAAATAAGAAGTTGTATGAAGTTCCTAAGGAAATGGAATTACCTCTGAATCGGTTGGACAAAGTAGTAGACTATTGAAGAGTTCGGTGCGTAGCTCCCTTGCTCCAATAGCAAACTCAGAAAATTCCAGCAATCGATTCAGAATTTGTAGTTCCAGTTCCTTACAGGATTTCGGGTGAAGTTGAGCTCGGAACCGTGTACGATGAGGGAATGCTCCCGATGTGCGGTCCGCGAGGTTCATTGGTAATAACTTAAATCAAATAACACTGGGCATGGACACAGATTAATTTTGACTTAGATATGGAATTATATTTATTTCCTAACCTAGGCGGGAGCGAAAAACTGGTGGTTTCCCTTGCTCCTAAATTATTAATTTTAGAATTTCTTTAAGTTGATTTATTTGTAATTAAAGGAATTTTAATTTGAAAAAAATTTGGACGTTTTAAACAAAAATAAAATTTGTGATTGGAATTGTGAATTGAAATTTTACGCTTACTACTTATTGTTTACTTAATTAAGTTCTCCGCGATCAACACCCAAAGCCAAGTGAGTGCGTTGAAAGCAGATGAATTTCCCCGCAAAGTTCGCTATCCTTACTGTTAAATTCCTAACTACATGTATTTATTTATTATAATCACCCTAGCCACTACTCAGCCCCGGAAAACTATTTGTTTCCCTGGGTCTGTTAACCTTAAACTAAATCTAACACTGAATTTCGATTTCGAATTAATGATTAATTTTTACCCCAATTATTAATTGAGTTAATCCCGTTCTGCGACCATCCGAAAATTAAAGTAAGTAGTTATAAATTCTTTGTGGAAATGAATTGCAATTACGATTATGAACACGAAAAATAAAACAATTATGTCGGTGGTCGAGGACGAAATTAAGAGCAGCATTAATAATTATGGCAATGATAAATTGGAAAAGATAAAATTATTTTGTTAATATACCCTAAATTAATGAGGAGTAAGCCGTATGACAGGTAAGCCTAGACTGAATTATTATGAAACCACAAATCAAAATTTTCACTTTCACTGATTTTCTGGGAGGGACACTTTACGAGAAAATTGGGAAAATACAAATTGTAAGAAAATTTTCTTTGTTACCACTTACGATTCGCTTTTCGATTTATTTGGAATGGAAGTATAGAAGGTCAGGTCAGCTTAGCCAAAGTAACAAGAATTTCCCTAGTAACGGCCAAATTCTTGAATGTACTTGGTCACTAATTAAAGTGAAATGTTTTCCACTAGGTAAGAAGTTCTCCCGAAAGAAGTGCACTTACACTGAATAATTATAGTATGTGTAAACTGCACTGAGGTGGTACTCGGCCACGGTATGGTATAGTACAGGACTTGAGACCACGAAAATATGTGAGTCAATGTAACTGGACGGTGGCTGATGCCACGAAAATATGTCTTATAATGTAAGTGAACGGGGACAAAGGCACTTGTCCTTCACTATGTCTGTAGATGGGAGGAATTGGAAAACTCAAAATTTCCGAACTCCCGGATGAATTTTTGAAACCGGATTTTCACCTCACGGTAAATATGTGGTTATAGGTTAGTGTATTTAATGTTTTTCAGTTCACTAGAACAGTTTTTACACTGAAAACTTATGATTTGCCACTAACGGCCGACGATGTCCTATGCCGTGGTAAGGCAAGTGAAAATCGGAAAACGAAAAGTCTATTTTCCTTGACTTGGAAAGAAATTCGGACACTGACACCAACTTAATCGGAAAGAGGGTAGTCAAATTGAACGTTGAAGTACTTTGAAGATTTTCAAAAATCAAAATTTCGATGAAAATTTGGAATGAAAATTGGAAAACTCGGAGAGCGAAAAGCTTGCTTATTTGCTGAACACACGAACACACCAAATGGCGCGGTATGGTTCAGGAAATGAAAACCAAACGTATATGTGCAGTGTGGGGTACGAAACACCCACTTAACGTATTTTTGGTGTTGGGCCGTACAGTGATGCGGAGTCATCAAACCGAATGCGTGCGAGATAGTGCACACATCGGCGTGACGGGTGTGGCCATCCCAAACGCCACATCTTATCGTTACGGACCCGAATGAGTGTGATGCTAATGCATCGGTGCCTGTGAGCGGACTCACGAGTGCGAGAAATTTTATCGCGCGAACGACGGCCGGGCGGCGGAAGGATTTCGCGCTCCCTCCACCACCACTGAAATTGATGAGTACAGGTGTGAGTCCTGTGAGCTTATTTTATTATGTACCTAGTATGTTGAGGATGTAAGGGTATCCTTACTAATTAAATGTAAGTTTATTTTTAGTAGATGTAAAAAAAAATGAAGTTTCCCATTTCGAGAATGGGCATTCCGGTTTTTCGAAAATTTCGGGGAGAAGGGGGCAGGGTTTTATCCCTACCCCGCACCTTGTGAAACGAGGTTCAGAACCGGTGTCCTTTGACCTTGGTTCAACCCCCGAGTTTGCACTCTCCTACCCCAAAAGACCTTGAGCTAAAGTTTATCTTATTTTATCTAATATTAATTAATTATATTTTATTTTTAAGTTTTAACGATACTTAGCCTAAATATTACTACTTATTTACATTATTTACATGATGGGCAGATGGTAGAGATGTAAGTTGGGGGCGTCCACCAAGTCACTTTAGGGGTAACTACTCCCATGGGGGAAGGCAGGGATAAATAAGTACATGAAGTACTGACGCCTACCTATGTCTACTGAAGACTGAGTTTTCAAGGTTTACTTAAGATTACTAATCTAAAAGAGTTTTTCGGAACTGGATTTAAGTGAATTCATAGTTATAGTTTTAGTTTGAAGTAATTATTTACAGGATATGGTTTAGGAAGTGAAGTGCGAGTGCTAATTTTAAGTTATGGAATAACGGGAAGTTGAATCTATTCTAATGAAGTGCTCAAGTGAAGAGTACAGTGAGAAATTGTATCTAAATCTTAAAATTAGAAACCAGAGTGTCGATGCCAATGAATTTCTATCGGTAAGACGGCATGAGGAAGAACGCGATATGCATTCTCGAAGACATTGACATGACCTAGCATAGCAGCGGATGCAAAGGTTAATTACTCCTCATGGTCCACTGCTATCCTGAGAAGCCAAGCTTCTCTTCCCTAAGTACCTGAGAATTTTGTGAAACATTTTGACGTAAACTATATAAATGAATTGAATTCCGATGTAGATGTAAATTGAATTGAGTTCAAGAGATCTACTACGGTTGACTATCATACTACTACTTACGGCGACTGAATTATGCTTCTATAATCATTATGAATGCAGAATGTATACTACAGTACCTAATTAGGTATGAAAATCGTTCACCTTAATATTACAATTACTGACTATCATAGTTACAAGAAAATTATGAGAATCGAATCGGTTTACACATGAATTGATTTGGACAACATCGGAGATCAGTAAAATAATTTTAAGTTTACGGATAAATATTTATTTAAGTATTAAGAAGTGAAATGATACGTATTGAAATGGGAAATGGAAAACGGAAAATAGAAAATGATACTGAGAAAGTTATGGAAAGTTTTCCTCTGCCAGAAGGGCAAGGACTAAAAGCCTTAATTTACTTTAGGATTATTATTTGATTTGTTATCTTTTTCATGTTTATAATTTCGTCCACACAATTTTACAATCAATTATAATTTTACAATTCCTTACGGATACCGAGGATACGGAATTACAAGCCAATTGGATCCGAAGGTTGAGTCCAGGTTAGTACAATTTTTGGTTCACAAGATATTAATATTTATATTAATTTACAAATTTTCGTTCTGATTATTATTGAAGACCTCGAATTATTATTTTGGCTGGTTAAAACAAATATTAAATATGGGAAGCACCACAATGGAGAAGAGGAATATTATGACTGATTACTGATTTAAATACTGAATTACATTTATAAAAATAGAAAAGATAAAATGAAAATAAAATTGATTTTTGGAATGGAAAACTATCAGACTTTTATGATTTACATATTTTGGAAAAAGGAAGGATTCGTTAAGCAAATCCCCCTGCAAATTCTGAAACTAATTTGAGTCACGGGTGAGATTTGGAATTTCAATTATTTTACGGAGACTGGAAAATTTAGATGTGTAGTTGAACGAGGCGAATTGGTGACTAGTGAGGGCAGTGCTCCTTCCCATGCTGCTGAGATGCGTGGCGTGGTTCCGCTGTGGAATGTCTGGCTCTACATGTAGCGTATACGTTCTGTTGTTGGTTCCGCACGTTGCTCCCAGTGGAGATGAGAAGGATGCGCTGGGGTGAATGGCTTAGAGCTATCCTGTCTGATCCTGTCTTCTTCTTCTGGCTAGAGATGGCTTCGGCTGCCCTCCGGCTAAAGGAAGAATTGAGGATGAAGGCGCAGTGGCATTTTTATTCCCCTTTCAATATGATACAAACTAATGGAGTTGTATATGCTGTTATGTTATAACGTAGGTAGTACATGTTAATATACAACATATATATATATGCTTGTTATACCTAAGTTATTGTTTAATGTGGTATTTATGGTTTTTAATATCCACTTACTTCCACTATCTTATACTGGAAGTAAGCGGATTTTTAAAACCATCATTGTTGTATATAAGGTTATACATGCTACAATGATACATTTAGCCTAAAATAAACCACTATTTAAAGCTGGCAAATTGACAATTGAATATTTATTAGAATATTAAAAATGTTTTAAATTCTTGAAACCACAACAAAAATATTTTCTGCATTCAAATTTAGTCAGGTTTACTCACTAACTATGTGTAGATAGTTACATTTCAATAACGACAGGAGTTACGATTTAACAGCTAGGAATATTGTAAGTATGCGTTTTAGAATATGAACCATCCATCAGCTATTATGTAAAGATGCTAGCGTTATTCATGCTTGGTAAATAAGCTTAAACTGTGTTTAGTCCCGGTGCAAATAGGTTGCGGAGTCCAAGAAAAATAAAACAGCAAGACCTTTCATGAATAGAGCAAGAGTTTAAGTAAAAATTAAAAAATGAATGACGTATTTAACCCTAAAAATGGATAACGCCGGAAGTAATTTGAATTATCCAGTTTTTAATAAGTTGTTATTGAATATTTGGTTGAAAACAATTATTAATCCTAATTCTTTAGATCTAATTAGAAAATTCCAGTGCTTGTTCTATAAGTAGTTGATACGTATAACCAATATGAGACAGATTGTAATATGTTGTACGCCGCTTGAATGAATTCGCTGCATAAGCTTATCTATATTGAATAAAGAGGATACTTTCAGTAACTAGCGCAATCAAAAAATTGTTAACAAAATACTAATTAAAAAATTTTTTTATTCCTGTAAATGTCAATTACAGTTGAGATCAAACCCTTCAGTTATGCACATGATGCTCTTTTGTACATGTTTTAGCAGCTTAGGCTTTCATTGCTTTAGGTTTTTTAAAAATTAATTTCTGAGATTAACGAATAACCTATTGCTATGGAAAATAAATAAAAAAATATAAATAAATCATATAAATTAAGTATGATGTAAGCTAAGTTTTTAGTTAAATGTCAAGAATTGACTTAATCATTGTCTATTGACGGTGGCGATGCAAACAGGTGTTCTATATCGTATACAACCAAAGTAAAGCAGCCATGTATCTCTCTGAAGTAGCTAGCAATATAAGATAATAATAAGTCAATGGCGTGGAACTTATAACCACACATATTTTGTAATAATTACAATTTAAAAAGAAAGCTATGTTTTCAACACAATATAGGAATTCATGAAGAAACTTTTGAATTTTCGCATATAAACATTCACATACAGTATTGTTATAGCCACTATAATTTTGCAACTATTCAGTGCTAGATTTTTATACGTAAATTATTAGTTTTTAAATTTTACGGTTTTGTGAATAAAAATTAAAAGACTTTTATTTTGTCGTACATTGTTACTGTCTGTATTTCACTCTTGCGGATTTGAATCTGGAATTTGTTGGTCTTAACCACTTCAGATTTCCAAATAGGTGTTGACATTAGTTTATTTTTAAGTGGCGCTATTTCATCACAAAGTGTGAAAAAATGTCAATTTTATTTAATAATCTTCCACTTTAATATAAAACTTTGTTATAAATTCCGTCGGATGCACATTAATAGCATATCTCTTTTGTGTAAGTTCATTGAGTAACCGGTCAAAGTTTAGGACCGAAGATTTTGCTGGAAACATTTAATTTGTAAACCCATTTAAATTTAAATGTGAACCCACCAATTTGTAAACGAAACTTGAAGCTAATGTTCACTTTCGAACAAGAAATTAAAAAATGGGTAGTCTGCCGTGTGCTTGTGCTTATTTTTGGATTGGAAATGTGTGATACTGTTCTCTAGATAAAAACTTTTTTTTCCGCAACTATGAAAATATTAATGTATCTTGAACTTGTAAATTTTAGTTGGCCAAAAAAGAAATAACGAAGTACTGGTCGCTCTATTATTCTACAAACAATATGTGTCACACAGTGTGTAATCTTTTTGTGTGCTACTATGAGTTAGACATGAATATTGCAAATAATATTAGCATCTGTGAATTCTATTTTATTTTGAATTCTCTGTTTTATTGAAACGTTAAATTTGACTTGTACTGTAAAGTAAAGTTCAGTTTTGTTCCAAATTACTTACTTAATTTTCAATTATCCTAAATTTTACCCTCCACTACATTGTAGCTTCAGAATGGCCCTCATTTTTAATGACTTATGCGTTGTTTAGCGCCGTTTAAAATTTGTAACAGCATAAAGCTATACTTCCGCCGCAGATGTAGACTTTTCGTTCAATCTTGAAATCATGATACGGTGTCAAGCAATGTTATGAAAGACAGTAATACTACAGATGGAAAAATGGCTTTACATAAATAATTTCCACTTTTGTTACTGAAGTGTTCATAATTTTAACTGCGTACTTAGCTACCCTGTGTTTATGAATTATGATCAAAATTTAACTTCTTTAACTACGTGTTATTTTTGTCTTCAATAATGGTCATATTTTACAACTAGATTTTCTTTTAAATGGGAAACAAACTCATTATTTTTATTTAAGTGTGTTGATCTGATGGTATTGTTAAGCCTCAAAAAGTTAGTATGTGTCAAAATTGCCAAGAATCGATTTGTTGATTATAATAGACTGATATATAATTACACTAAAAAGCATAAACTATATGTAACAAAATTATGTAAACGTATACTGAGTCCTTTGGGCTATCGTCGTTGGACGACAGTGTCAAGTTTATTTTAATAAAGTTGTCTTTCTCTAGAGCTGAATGCTTATTGTTAGCACTTTTACTCGTTAAGGGTTTTTTCAACGCCATTTTAAATTAATTATGAAAAAAGTCTCACCACGAGGATTCCCAAGATGTGCCAGCAGTAATTTGAAAACACGTAATTTATAAATTAGTGGCAACAGATATGGCAGTTTTATTTAGTTGAATTTGCTGATAAATCTTAAACGTAACTTTACAATAAGTAAATTTAATAGGAAAATTTACTTTGAATATCCCGCCAATTCAAAAGCTCAAATTTTCGACAAATAACTCTTCATATAAGGACAAGCGACAGATCAAAATGACGACAATCACGAGCTAAATAATATTTAATAACACTGACGAGCAAATATTCAAAGCTTTGCTCAACGATTATTATAAATCTTGAGTTAATTAAAATTTAAAGAAATAGTGAATAAAATAATCTTCAATTTTGAAAGGCTTTTTAGTTTTTAATTTTTTAAAAGTTTCAAAATAGTTTCTTGTGGGTCGAATTCAGTTGTGAAATGCAGCAGTCCCGTAAATTATGTAGATAGGTCGGAATAAAAAGTTTTGTAATAGCTTTGTATTTGTTGCCTGCAATGAGCTTCATATTTTGTAAGCATTTTTTTTAAAATCTCCTTTAAATTATTCCGTTATTGTCAAAAATAAATATTAACGATTACCATGAAGTTTTTATAATTTCTTTTAAAATTGTATCAACAGTAATCAACACTCAAGTGTACTAATAATAAACCTCATATTAAAAAACAATATGATAAGTATGGACAGTTATTTGTGCGTTATTCATTATTCATTCATTATTTTTATTCAATACTCATTATTTGAGCGTGATAAGTACTTTCTGTTAGACAATTAAAGATTTCAATATCTCTCCCATGCAGCACTAAGTAATTTTTATTACTGTATTGTATAAGGTTCTAGTTCGAGATTGCTGATTGAAAACTAAGCTGACGCCATTTAAACAATGTTTAAAGTTTTAGCCCCAATTTGACCATTGTCGAATTGCGTCGCTAATTGTCTAGGTTCCTTATGTTAAATGACTCATATAAGACACGCCAATGTATATAGTGGTTGTAAGTATGCATTAAAACCATTATTGTTGTATAAACATATTTAAGGGTAAATGATAAATTTACAATGATAAATTTATCCCAAAATAAACAACTGCCGGCAAATTTAAAATTGCCTATCTATCAGAATTTTTAAAATGTTTTATAATTTAAAAATCTCAACAATGGTACAGAGAAATTCACTTAAAAGGGACTCCGCGGGACCGACCAAATCGGTCCCTTATAACCGAATTCCCTTTTAACCGTATAAGGTATTTCCCCTTTAAGAGAACTTTAGTTATTTACAAGTTGTAGATTTTATTCTTAAAAAAAGGGTAAGATAATTAAAATGTTTTCGGGAAACAGGTAATTAGATTGTTCAAAAAAGTCAGTTAATGCAGTTTGTTTAGATTTGTTTTGATTCTGATCTTGAAGCACACCATACCCCGCAACTTCCAATTTTACCAGGGGGGTCTAAAAAAAGTTAGACAGACCTATCCCTATAACATTGCAGAGCTTCGACCCGGGGGAGGGGGGTCTAGAATTTTGCAGGGGGGTCTGATGGGACAAGCAAGGATAGTACCTTGCGGGGTATGAAGCACACATAGACTTAACTTATAAAGATTTGAGAATTTACATTCACTCCTTTCAACCATGTTTCTGTAAACTTTTCATTTTCTTGCCTAATTCTACTTATTACACTGAAACTTTAACCCGTCCCCTTTATTATTTTAATTTGTTTGTGTGTTTTTAACATTAGCACGATTTCATACTTTTTTCGGTACTTAACTATTTGGATGAAGCAGTACAGGAATGAGAAACAGAAGCACAACTACAGCCAAGAAAGCTTTGGAATCTATAAATACGACGACCTACTTAGATTTAAGATAATATAAATGTCCAGATAAGATAAGTGTAGTTTAGTTGTCAAGAGCTGTAGTGCTCCAATTGATTGTCTCTATTTCATTTTTATCATTTTTTTTCCAAAATCCCTCTTAAGTGACGTAAAATACCAAAAATGATATAAAATCCGCCCCTTTAATCCGGATAATCCCTTTCAGCGGTTCCCTTATAACCGGATAATTTTATTATTGAAACATAGGCTGGCCAACCAAATATTTAAAATTTGTCCCGTATAGCGGTTTTCCCTTGTAACAGATTCCCGTTTAAACGAACTTCTCTGTATTTTCTACAATCAAATTTAGTCACGTTTACTCACTACTATGTATAGACAGTTTTATTTAAATTAAGACAGGAGTTACTTTTGCACAGCTGGGACTATTATAAGTATGCGTTTTTGAATATTAAGCATCAATCGACTAATATGTTTACCGTATAAATGCTAGCGTCATTCGTTCCTTTTTTTTTCATTTTTTGCATTTTATTGCACATTTAAAAAAGTTCCAATTTAAATGTTATCTGCGTGAATGGAGACGTTTATTCCTCATTGAATTCTGAGATTCCCAAATTAGCCGTTGCTATTAAAAAACATAGATGTAGTATCATGTTAGACAAATTTTTAGTTACATACCAAAAATTGAAAAACATTGTTCAAAGACTATGGCGATAAGAACAACACGTGTATATAGTATACCAAGAAGATTCAAAATATTAGCATTGGACGTGCATTGGACTGCAATATATTATGTTTATAAGTTAGTGGCGTGAAACCTTTAAACTCGATTTTTTTAAATAATATTGATTTTAAAAGAATGCTATCTTTTCAGCACTACACAGGAATGCAGCATGAAGACATTTTTGAACTTTCACACATTGTAATTTACATTTAGTTGTGTTATAACTTTGTCATTATAACTTCGCAACTGGACAGTGTGAATAAATATTAAAAAGACTTTTATTTTGATGCTCTTTAGAAATAAATTATTCCAATAAATATAAGCAATTTATGAATCAAAACAATTCTGTTTTAATCGTCTATAGATTAAGATATTTATTTCACGTATCTTTAGATACACTATAAAAAATTATATACATGACCATAGTCGACAAAGAACCTACCAAATACACGAGCAAGTTCCGAAATGCCAGGCTTTAAAATAGAAATTGCATACATCATAATAATCTCTCTGAAATATTTGAAAAATGGATTTTTATTTACATGGGCTGCCGTACATTGCTACTGTCTGTATTTCCCTGTTGCGGATTGGTATCAATAAAGTATTAGTTTTTAGGAAAATGTTACCAAGCATCTATGTTTAATTTAGTTTATTTCTATGTGGCGTTATTTCATCACAAAATAGGAAAAAAATTTAGTTCAATTTAAAAATCTTCCACTGCAAAAGATTGCCTCTCAGTTACTAGCTAAAAAGTAATAATTATACAGATTTTATCGTTTCGCTACCTTATAGTTCCTAGCGTTTTTTTCTCATATTCAAACAATTAGCAATTTTGAAATAACTTTATTAATCGTCAAAAATAGTGTTTCTGGCTGGCTTCTTAAAAAATTCAGAGCCTCTCTTGACTTAAGTGTGGTGTGTACGTCCAATAAATTAAAATTTCATACTGCAATATTTCTTTCATGCAAGACTTCGAAATTTTGTATGGCTTTAGTGCGCATTTAAGGACACGAAGCTTCAATACTTTAAGATATATTGTCTGGATACAAATTCGTGATAGCTGCGCAAGGTGTCCAAACAGTTTCAAACCCATGCAATCAAATGGGCACGGCAGGGTTCGGACACCTTGCGCAGCTATCACGAATTTGTATCCAGACAATAGTCTGCAACTGTCTTGCTGCTTTAGTAGCTACCTCTAGCTATTACAAGTTCTCGTCTAAATTGTAAATACTCTAGTACATTATAAAAAACTTACAAAAATCAAAGTAAAGATTATTCAACAGTCCTGCACGTCGGATTTTCTAATATACAAATGAAGCATCACCAATGCGGAACCTTAAAGACGATAAGTATTTTTAAACTCCTGTCTTGCATTAAATACTGAAACCAAGGTTCTAAGCAAATTGAAATTTTTATTTTGCGTTTGCGCTGCATATATATCAAGGTATTTATTATTTTAGTTTTTAAATTACTGGTAATAACGAATAATAATTTGTAAAATGAAGGTGGTAGTGGTAATAGTAAGCATGCCGCTATAACTATTTCTGGCTACAAACGCTGGCGAGATTTGAGTGATTACCCAATGTAAACAACGGCAGTACAGCACACAAGCACTGATACTTAAGTTAAGGGATTTGGCGCAATTGTGGAATTGACAGTGGGTTTAGATTAGTGATTTTGTGTAGCGATCAGTTTAGAATATCATATTTTTGACCAAACTTTCAAACTCAGCAGTTCTCAGCTGACCTGAATTGAAATAATTACATAGCAAATGAAACCTTGCATTCAAAGCAGAAGTTTAGAAAAATTGAAGTACAAACAAGAAATCATACATGCTTGAGTTTTTGATTAAATACTATACGGTTAGAACTTGCATCCCAAGTGTATGGAAATAATCTAGTGTAGTAGCCTAACTTATTAAGACGTTGGTTTACCTTGAATTCAACATTTGTCTTAGATTATTTGTATTATTTGTAGCATAGACTTTAGTATGTAGATTTATTGATATCTTGCAAATTAGTGTGCTACTGCTGACAAAGGTTTACTGAAAGAAAAGTTGTACTGCGGCCACTGCGGGTCTTGAAATTTTGTGTGTGGTACTCAACGCCGATTAGTTTACTTACAATGTATTTTTTATTGCTATACTCGAAGTTTTATTAAAATTGTTTGAGTAGTTCCACGCGAAGTTTAATAGAAAACAATAAGAAACACATCGTACAAAAAACAAGAAGAGTGAATACATGTGCTTGGACTTACGTTGGCTTTTAGATTTAGAAGTAATATTCTTTTCAAAAAGGCCGAACCTAGCTTATTGGTTATTATTTAAATAATTGTAAATAAAACTTGCCGTTTCTTTCCACTGTTTGTGCACATACGTAATTTGTTTAGTAAATTTTGAAATCTAAAATCTGTATGAAGTCAAATTAAAACTTAATTCAAGACGGCTTGGCTTGCAATAAATAGTTGTACATATACAATTTTTTGAATTGTTTGCTAATAATAATTTTCGTGTCTTAATATTTAATTAACTTTGAAAAAATAGATAAACATAATAAATTCTTATCATCACTAGCAGTCGGTAATAAAGTAGGAGAAGTATTTTCTAATCCTAATTAGTTCATAGCTACGAACGTAATGAACACAACACGAGCGGGTGTGCAAGAAAGATGATTTGAGCCATTTTAATAGATGTCCAACTCAACTAAACCCAAGCATTTAAAAATTGCAGCATTACATATGCATGTGTAAATAGCATTCCCCGGACCGACCGGAAAATATTTCGTTTCCGACCTGAGTTTCGGGGAACGGGAAAACTCTTTCCCCTACCCGACCCGCCCGGACCGTTCCTGACCTGGACTGATTTTTGTAAGAAGACAAAATTAATTTATAAATGAAAATTTTAAACAAAATTTTAACAATAATTTAAAAAAATAAATTTTTACGTGGTAGGCGCATTTAATTACATTATAATATTAGTCATTGACTGTCGACGTTTTAGTAATTATTTAAGAATGGAAAAACACGAAGAAGTAATCCAGAGAAAACTGACATTCACGTGAGGTTGTGGACAGAAACATTGGATATTTACAAGTGAACGGCGTTTAACTTATAAACTATAAATTTTTGTAATACTAGTTTTAAAAGAAATTCATCTTGTCAACACTGCATTATAAATGCAGCATGCAGATATTCCTGAATTTTCAAATACTTAAATTCATAAGCAGTATTATTAATTGTTGCCTTTAACTTTGCAACTGCCTAGTGCTAGATTTCTATTTATGTAGATTATGAGTTTTAAAATTTTACAGTTTTGTGAACAAATAATAAAAACACTTATTGCGAAGCCCTTTTGAAATAAATTTAAATACTAAATTTTAGCAATTTATGAAAAGTAAAAATTCTGTTTTAAAATTTTAAAGTTTAGCATAATTGTTCACGTATCTTTAGATGCACTATAAATTTTTTTGTACAAGCCGGTATGCAGTATTGCATGAAAAGGCTACTAACTACTTTCTCGAGCAAGTTCGTAAGTGCTAGGATTTGAAATATAAATTACATATGTACATCATAGTTTGTTTCTTAACTAATTAAAAAATGGATCATAATTTACATGGGCAGCTGTACATTGTTACTGTTTGTATTTTCCTGTTAAAAATTTGTATGAAATTTGTAGGTTTCAAGAATGTTCAAATCCGATACGTTAATTTAATTTTGTTTACTAAGTCTTAGGAAGGTCTAAGGGGAAAAACTATTAACGATGTCTAAGAAAATTGCTAGTTTATTCCCTAATTTATTATAAGGGTTTCCCTTGAAGTTATTAAGTACCTACTGGGCCAGATTTACGAAGTGGGTCCTTCAAAAGGTAATAAGTCGAATCTAAATAATGAAACGCGCGCACTTCACTCACAAAACGTTTTTTAAATTATAAAAACATAAAAGTGTTTATTAAATTTTGTCTACGTTTGTATGAGCCAAAAATAAAAAACATAAATACCAATATTGTTATTTTTCAAGAGCTTCAAAATGATATGTCAATCGTAATAATCAATTTTAATACTGATTTTATAAAAAACAAATGTAAAGAAATTTAGTATCGTAGAAGTTAATTAGATTAGTCTAATCATTACTGTTCAAATGGTGTACCCTTTTTGTGTGAGTTAATTGAGGCACCGCTAGAAAATTTCGATTTGAAGATTTTGCGGAATATTAATGAACTCAAATCCTGAGTTAATATTAATATTGTGTTTTGTTTTCCTGCAGTAGTTGATCACAAATAATTTATTGGTAAGCAGCTGTCTTGTAGTTTTTACTGCTTTAACAGATGCTTACAGATTTAACTTTTGTATGAATTGACAAAATAAAAAACATCAAAATACCGAAATTTAGGTTTGGAATACAAAATTCAACCTACTTAGTAAGCAGAGCAGAACATCGTGAGTTAGAATAAACCAGTTTCCTATGCAATGTAAAAAAATAGTAAAATTTAAACCCCTGTGAAATTAATTTATTGTTAAAGTTGCAAAGTAAATGCAATTTAGGAATAGCGTGCAGTGTCAAGTATTGATTTTGTTAAATTTTCGCTTTGTAAAATAGTCACTCTCATAGCGCAATAATCGTCATTACATTTAATTAAACATTTAAGACTTATTTGTACACGAAACTTGAACTTGATGTTTAATTTCGCACACACATTAAAAAACATGCATATTGTGCCGTATGCCTATTTTTGGATCAGAAATCAATAATACTGTCATTGTGATAAATATTTTTTGAAAACAGCACTAATGAAAATTTTAATGACGCTTAAAGTAAGGATAAATTTAGTTGGTCCAAAGAAATACATATTTAATTTTTAGTTGCTCTATTTTGGCAAACATCATGATTAAAGAGTATTATGAATTTTGCCAAACACTATAACGGTATTTGTATTTTTTAACTAAAACAAGTCAAAGTCAACTATGGGCAATGTCCTCCTTTTATACTACTAAATAAACATAGCTTTACGACGCCGTTCAAAGTATTTTCTTAATTTTTCCCTTTACAAAGTAGAATAGTTCTCTCTACCCCAAAGTCGAATATTGAATGAAGTTGTAATTCTAGAGAACAAGAAATGTTAAAAGACATTAGGTTAAACATTGAACAGCTCGTACAAGGGATTTGAAAACCAATAATACAGATAGACGTTGCGAAATGTGATAGCCTAAAAACGTCGTCATGAATTATGAAATTGCAACTTCGCACTTTATTAATATTTTGCGACTTCCAATTTCAAACTAATTAGTTTATCTAACGAGTTGTGGGCTTCAGAATAACCGTATTGGACTTTGTGCTTGACATTACTAGAATTTATGTAAACAACTGTAAAAAAAATAGAAAACAAAGTAACGTAATATGTAATTGTGTAGCAATGTAGCATGTACAAGGTTCTTTTTAAATTTTTGCTGTATAGTCAATTTTTATTTCACTAAAAGCACTTTGGCCATTCTTTCCAACAACGATAATACAGATTTCTTACAAATTTTAGAATATTATTGCGTTATTTAGCGCCGTCTGAAATTTGTTAAAGCAATGACATATACTACTAATACAGGTTAGTAAATGGCAATTTTCCAGCTTGGAATCACGATACTGTGCTAAGAATTCTAATAAAAGAGATGCTACGGAATGCAAATGGGGTTTAAACAATTCAGTAAATCAAATCCAACTTTTGTTCACTGCTTGTAAATCACCATAGTAGTCCTAATATAAACTACGTATTTACTGGCACTATGTTTATGAATCGCGAATAAATTTTAATCTTTTCTTATTACTTAATACTTTTTGTCTCCAATAAGTGTCATACTTTAAAACAAATCTTTATTTTAAAATCGGCAACAAATTCTTCCTTTGCAAGATATTAGGTTAATAATATTAATTACATAAACAAATGCGATTTAATTGAATTTAATATTTAGTTTCTACGTTGTATGAATATTTGAGTGTGTAAATCTTAGTCCGAAGAGCCTTAAACAATATCAGTGCAACTACGCAGTTTCAAATGTACGAAAAAATGTCTCTTAGTGCCCCAAAATACCATATAATTGAGGCGTGATTAACTAATTCAGGGTCGCCTTATGTTTCCTTTTTCGTTGCAAATATAAATTTTCCACATTCGATTTTGTAATTTGCGATATAATTATGCCCCAAAGTAAACACATCATTCCACCGACACATAAAATACTCCATGTATCATTTGAACGGCGAATAGTTATAGAAATTACAGTTTAAAAGAAATAAGATTCAATCTTATTTCTATTGCTACTATATAAAGAACATGGCGTAATGTAATAATGAGATGAAGAGCTACGTCATTGTTCTATTTTCAATTTTTTTTTAGAATTTGGCATATCAAAATTAGTGAGCATTCAATTTTTACTTAATCTCATATGTTCGTCCCTCACCTTTCACTAAAACCCACTCATTACGTTCATAAAAATTACACTGCTTACCACGTAAAATTTGCACGTAGTGGGCAGGAAAATGTAATACATTGTAACACGTTTCTAGCAATCTCGAATTAAAATCAAAGATTGCGTATTCCCATACATAAACAGATTTTCTTAAATTATTGAATATCTCAGAAAGCCTGCAGAAAACAAAGTTAAAACTTCAATTTTCAAAAATTTTTATTTTCAATCTTCAAGAGATGTAAAATGAACCGTCATATTGATAATACTGATTCATTGCAGATTGCAGTATTTAAAGATATCACTGAATAAATCAAACTGACATGTAACATTCCATTGATCTGAACATTACCTAGAGTGTCCACAAATTAGTCCAATATTAGATTGTACAAAATTGAAAAGTTTATCAGTACTGAAAAAGGAAAGATATTAAAAAACAATACAAGTTCTTTATTTCAACGCGGCTGTATATTTCATTTGTGTGTTTGCTGTAGCCTTTAATACCTATTTTTTCAAACAGAAACAGTCGGTATTGGCCTATTTATCACTGAAAGGTATTCTAGTTTCGTGTTGTATCTCCTCGCCAAACAGTAGAAGAGGTATCGAGGAGGCCATAGAGGTAATTCATGTAACGTTTATATTATTTCAAACATTTATGTATTACCTAGGCAATATTAGGTATAATACAAGAAACATTTCAAAATCTACTTTCGTATTATGAGCAAGAAATATTTAAACATTAAAATTTTTAGGATGAATAAATACGGAAAGTTTTAATGACGCGGCCACTTTGACCTCTTAAATAAATTATTTACAAGGGAAAACTAAAGCAAACCTCTATAAAGCAGACTAGATAATTGGTTGAAGTAGATTCTTGGATAAGAATTTTATTTTAAAATTTTTTAAAAATTGTCTGCGAAAAAACTTGAAACTGCAACCTATGACGCACCATGAGACATTATCGAACCCTGCATCCTCATAATAGCTGAGCAAAGGAAATGAGGAAAATATTTTAATATACTTCTAACAAGAAAATAGATTAACATGTTACCCGCCAATTTCAAAACCTGCCACTCACAAGAATAAAGCTATTTTTAAATATCACAGATCAATAGTAACTCGACCGCATATTGCGTTTTTCGGTTACAGTTGCCCGCTAAAGTTTTAAAACATTCTTTTGATTTTTTGGCGCGCTTTAGCTTCTACATTTCTTAAGGGATTTTGACGAAATTTGGTTTTTGTAATCGTTAGACAGTGTTCTGAAATTAAATTCAGGATTTTTCAAAATTTAAAAATTTTTATTTAAAAGCAAATGCAATAAAAATACTTCTGAGGCATTCGTTTTAAAAACAATTAATAAAACCTTTCCCTTGTAAATGGTGTCGGACCTAAGTAGTTTCTTAATTTCTTCCTGTGCGCACAATCGTTCCCACGATGTTAAAACTCCGAACAGCCACACAACTTGATGTAGCTGAGATCGTCCACTCCTGAGTTAGTCGGAGAGAGCGAGGGCTAATTATTTTACAAGAAAGGTGCTTGCTTTTATAGTTGCAACTAAAGATAATAGTGGCTTCAACGACGCTTGCTTTTTAGATGCTGAGCTTTAGGCGGTGTGAAAAAAGTCGTTTATATGTCCGTCCGAGTGGTTGTTGGCCTGTCCCTATTTTCATTGGTTCAGGCTACAGGTCGCAATTTTAAACTAACAATATTCTAACAACTTCCAAACTATCAGAAATGCGAATTAGATGTGCTGTATATTTTTTGGGCACAATCTATTTAGTAAGTTGTTTGCAATTAGCAGTTAAATGGACCAACTCTCAAAAATTTTTACTCTCGAAAACATACACGTACAAAAACCCAGTTTGTATCAGCCCTGAGTGCTCCTTGCATTACATGCTACGTACATAGATACGTTGGTACTTTGAATTTTGAACTGCAGGTACAGTTACAGGTACATCCACACATCTATGGTATGTCCGTCTGTCTTTCCTTCTGTTGAGCATGCTGCACAGATCACAGTTTTTAGATACAAAGCTTTAGCAGCATCTAATGAAATGTCTGTCTGTTTTTCTGTCTGTCTGACTGTCTGTCTGTATGCACCCCTTTTCATATATCATACATACATAGACACATACACGCAAACCCACATACACACATACATACATACAAACAAACACATACATACAGTCATACACAAATACGCAAACATACATACATAAAAACGTACAAACATGCATACATACAAACGTAAATACATGCAAACGTTCATATACACATACATACGTGCTTACACACATATACATACATATGTAAATACATACGTACATACACACGTACATATGCATGCATACGGAAATACATACATACGGACATACATTTTTACAAACATGCATACATACGGACATACATTTTTACAAACATGCATACATACGTATAAACATTCATATATACATACATACACGTACACACATACGTACATAAAAACATACAAACATATATAAATACATAAAAACTTACAAAAATACATACATACATACATACGGACATACATATTAACGTAAATACATACTGCCATGCATTCATAAATGCATTTGTACATACATCGTTGTACCCGAAGAATTTTTACGACTAAAAATCTTTCCAAGCTCAAGTGTTCGAAGCCCAGGCGTCAACACTCCTAGTCTTCTGTCCGTCCCGCCAAGATATAAAATTGTGTGTGCGACCATAGTTTTAAACAAAATAAGTTGAGAGGAAAAGGAAGAAAGAGAGTTAGGCGCTGTCGTATTTTGATCGTTGATAAGATAGGGTTATTTATTTAAAACCAATATTTGCTGTAAGATCAGCATCTACTTTTGGCCTCCGTCACGCAAATCCGGCGCGCAGCGCCGGATTTTTTATTTGAGCTTAAGATTAGGATAAGTTCGAATAGATTAACAAGGTGGTGCGGTGTGTACGACTGTTAGAAAATTAGCTTCTTACTAACAATACTAGACCCCCATAGACTAACCATCTATCTAACGAGTTGTATGCGAAACTTAACAGCAGCCAATAATAGACACATCATACAAAGAACAAGAAGAGTGACTCCATGGGCTTGGATTTACGTTATTTTCGCTTTAGATTTAGATGTAATATTCTTTTTAAAACAGCCAAATTTTGCTTATTGGTTATTATTAAACTTGCCGTTGTTTTCCTTAAGTGTTGATGCATACAAGTAATTTATTAAGTGCATTTTGAAATCTGAATTATGTATGAAGTAAAATAAAACCATAATTTGAGATGGCTTGGCTTGCAAAAATAGTTGTACATACATTATTGTTTGAATTGTATGCTAACAGTAATTTTCGTCTTCTAATAATTAATGAACTCTTAAAAAGGAGCTATACATAATAAATTCAAATTAACAATAGCAGTCAGCAATAAAGCTAAATTGCAATAATCATTGTGTGTATAAATCATGGTATTGCTAAACTTATAAGTTACTATGTGGCAAGATTGCCAAGAATAGTTATGTTGATTATATTATACCGATACCTTGAACTGAAAACAGAAGTTTAGAAAACATTGAAGTACAAACATGAAACCATATATGCTTGAGTTTTTGATTGAATACTATACGGTTAGATTTTGCATCCCAGGTGTATGGAAATAATCTAGTGTAGTAGCCTTACCTATTAAGACGTGCATAGCGCTTAGTTTTCCTTGAAGTCAACATTTGTCTTAGATTATTTGTATTATTTGACGCAAATACTTTAAAATGTAGATTTATTGATCTCTTGCAAATCATTAAGCTACTGATGGCAAAGTTGTACTGAAATAATAGTTATAATGCGGGGTTTAAAATTTTTTGTGTAGTACCCAACGCCGATTAGTTTACTTACAATGTATTTTACAATGCTCAACGTCTAAGAATCCTTACGACTGTATTTAGTAGTCTCACGCAAAGCTTAATAGAAACCAATAACAAACACATCGTACAAAAGAACAAGAAGAGTGTCTATTGTCTAACAAGTCTAACTCAACCTAACCCAAGCATTTAAAAATCACAGTATTATGTATGTGTAAACATTGTCAAGAATAGTTCTGTTGATTCTATTATACCTACACCTTGAATTAAAAGCTAATTGTTAGCGCTTCCATTTGTTCAGTGGTATATAGTTTAACTCCGTTTCAAAATAATTTTTCAAGGTGCCAAAACTTTACTGAGAAGTGTTGTGCAAACAGTAATTTGAAAACAGGTGTACAAAATACAAGTATGTGGAGCAGGTCTACGGATGATTGTTTACCCAAGTTAAACAGTTGCTTAAAATTGCTAAGGCACCAGCATTCATAATTTTAATTGAGCATCCAGCGCAATATTATTATGACTTATGAATTAATAGCAGTCTTACCAGATAATGAAGCTTGATTTGTTTTAATTTGTCTCTTAATCTTAAATGTAACTTTACAGCACGTACATTTAATATAAAAAATCACTTTGAATCTCCCGCCAGTTCTAAAATTTTTCATTTCGACCAATAACTCTCTTTAAATAAGCGCAAACGATCGAATAAAATGGTAGCAATGACGAGTTGAATAATATTTAATAACATTGACGTGCAAATATACAAAGCTTTGATTAAAAATTACAAATCTAAAGTTAATTAAAATTTAAAAAAAATATTAAATCAAATAAACTTCAATTTTGAGGGAGTTTATCATTTTTAATTTTTAAAGAGCTCCAAAATAATATATTTCATGTCAAATTCATTTATAAATACACAGTCATGTAAATTAAATAGAAAACTGGTGGGAATAAAACAAAAATGTGTGCAATCGCTTTGTTTTTGCTGCCAGCAATAAGTTTCATATTTTGTGAACATTGTTTTAATCACCTTTAAATTCCCGTTTAAGTCGCCCCCACATTACTCACCCCCACATTACTCACCCCCACATTAGTCGCCCCCGGGTAATAGTCACCCCCGTTTAAGTCACCCCTGGGTAATACTCGCCCCCGTCTTATTCGCCCCCGTGGTATGGTATGCAAGAAGTAATTACATGAGCAGGTAGAGCAGGTGATAACCGTTGTCAGTTTATTGTAAAAAATTTAAAAAAATTTAAAAAAATGAAAAATAATGCTTCACGAAATATGTACAAAATTAATGTGAAGTTAGCATTCTTGTGTGAGTACATCACACACTTTAGTTCGCTTTTCTCGTGGCTCGTCATTCCCAGCTGGATTCATATTTTTTTTTGGACGTCCAGGTTTCCGTTTAGGTTGGTTGATCGCAGTAATTTGAATAGGTTCAGGCTGTTGTATAGTGTTGACTACAGTTGTTATCTGCGTTGAGCGTGTTCTGGTGGCTCGGAGAGTGGGAAGAGTTGGTCTGACTAAAGGGATTATGGTTGGTTCAGCTTGGGTGGCGAAGTTCTTGCGTGGGCGTCCTCGTTTTCGGGTAACGGCTGTGGAGATGTGTGGCAAAGGTGGATTAGGTGGAACAGGGTTCAAAGCCAAAGGCAGGATTGACGGTACTGGGTTCAAAATCAAGGGCAAGAAACACCTGGTGACGAAAACAACCCAATGACGAAAAACCTATTGACTGACGACTGAGTGAGTTATGTGAATCATGTTTGTGGGGGCGAATAAGACGGGGGCGAGTATTACCCGGGGGTGACTTAAACGGGGGTGACTATTACCCAGGGGCGACTAATGTGGGGGCGACTTAAACGGGGGCCACTAATAACCGAACCTTTTGTGAACATTGTTTTAATCACCTTTAAATTCCGTTATTGTCATAAATAAATATTTACGATTGCCATGACGTTTTTGTAATTTTGTTTTTAGTTTGTATTAAAACTCAAGTGAAGTGTCCTAATCTTGGTCCTAATTTGTCCAAACTAGCACTCATGATAAAACAGCTTACAGATTACTGATCGATAATTACCTATATCCCTAACGTGAATTAATAATTAAGTATTAACATTGTTATTTGGGCGTCATACAATATTCATTATTGCGCCGTGTGTACTTCCAGTAAGCAAATTCAAAATTCCATTTTCTCTCCTATACAGAACTATGTAATTTTTCATACTGTATTATATGAGGGTTTAGTGTTTAGTCCCAGTTTTCTATAATTAAAAGTAAGCTGACGCCATACAAACTATATTTGCTTAGCAGGCAAGTAATGATGTAAAGCTAAGTAATTCACCGTTCACCGTATGGGTTTTCTTATAATGACTCATATACTACCCGTTTATGTATATAGTGGTTGTACTAAGTGGATATTAAAAACAACCACTGCACTGTTGTATAAAAGGTACAAATGTTTAATAATCTCGAAATCTTAACCACAATATTTCTTACAATCAAATTTAGTCACGTTTATTCTCACTGTGTGTAAATAGTTAGATTTAAATTAAGACAGGACTTACAATTTTACAGCTCAGACTATTGTGAGTATGCTTTTTAGAATGTTAAGCATCCATCGGCTATTTTATTTACAGTTTTAATGCTAGAGTTAATCGTGCTTGTTAAATGAGCTTAAACTATGGTCAGTTCTGGTGCAATTAGGTTGCGAAGTCAAAGATAAACAAAATGTCAAATACTTTTTTAGATAAAGAAAGGATTGTGTTAAAAAATTAAAAACAAATGACGCATTTAACCCTAAAAATGCATGTTTAAAATTGGAAGTAGTTTGAATTGTCGAAATATAATTAAGTCGTGATGTTGTTCATTGAACATTTAGTTGTGAGCAATTTAGAATTGTAATTAGAATATTCGATACTTTGAATTTTTTTTAGTCATTTTATTCACAAGATTTCTGCAAGCATCTGTCAGCAAAGTGTAAAAGCCTCCTGAAAGACGTGCACAACAATATTTGTTACATAAAACAACATTAATTCAGAAATTGAAATTTTGAATTTCCTGCCAAACCTTAAAATTAAAATTTTGATCTGTCAATGAACTTACTCATAAGTGGTATACTATTAGAATGGTAATAATTAGGCAAATTGAATTTAAATCCAGTAACTAGCGTGATCAAACAACTGTTTGTTTTTTTCAAATAAGATCAAAGTTTTAACAAGTGACATCTAGGATAGCATAAAATTGAAACGATCGAAACAAATCGGAAGTTTTGATATTGACTTTTGACCCATTAAACAGTTTTAAAACAAAATTTACAAAAAAACTATTTTTTTAGAATTTGAAAATGTTTAATCGGTAGGCGCATTTAGTTACTTACATAGATAGTACCTACTATTCATTGTCTAGTTCCCTTATAACTGAACTCAAATACCAAAAAATGGCCTAATATTTGTCCCTTAAACCCGGATTTTCCCTTATATCAGTTCCCTTATATCTGGATATGTTTAACATTGAAACATACGCTGGCGAACCAAATATTTCAATACTGTCCCTTAAAGCCGGGTTTCCCTTACATCCGGATCCCTTATAACCGGATTTGACTGTAATGGATTTAAGTGGGTATTAAAAATAATCAATGTTGTGCATTACATATGTGTATATGCCAATTTTTAATTGAGTTAAATATTTAACATTTTAACTTTGTTTTTATTTACGACCTGCTTCATCATTAAATACTTGAAAAACACTATTATACACTTAGCAGTTCCAATTTTAATTGGATAAATTATTTAGGTATTTTCTAGTTTTTCTAATTAATTTTTACAAGAAACAAATTTCAATTGGGAGGTTTGTTACTAGTTACTTACATAATTTATTAACTTTATTAAATGATTGACCAGATTTAACAAGTACTATGTCTATCTGTAGGTAAGTAGAATCTAAATAACGAAAGGCGCGAAGTGCGAACAAAACTTTTTTACTATATTTTTTAATTTTTTAAGATCTTTGAAATGAGATTTCAGTTATTAATGTCAGCCAACTTTTTACAATATTCGTTTGGTTTGCAACACAAATGTAGAAACGTTCAGCATCGTACAAGTTAATTAAATTTGCCTATTCATTACTGTTCGAATAGTATATCACTTCCGTGTAAGTTCATTGAGTGATCGGCCGTAATTTCGATTTGACGGATTTATTTTAAATGAATATCGGATAAAGTTGCTTGGAAGGCAAGGAACGTTTGGATCTAAGGGTTTTCATTGAGCAGCTCCCACAAGTGATGTGAAAAACAATAATACGGATAGATGTTGTGAAATTTCATAGCTTAAAAATCCACGACATGCATTATGACATTCAAATTACAGATGCTACCAGAATGTTGCTTCCAAATATAAACAAATTAGTTAATCTTACGATTTGTGTGCCTTAGAATAACCGCACAGGACTTTGCGCTTGAAATTACAACAATTTACGTAGTGAAATATAAAACAAAGAAGAAGAAACAAAATAACGTAACAGTGTGACTGTGTGGAGTGTTCAGTAATTTAAACCTTTAATTTTAGTTGGAAGATTACCTTGAAATTGACTTGCAGTGTAATAAAGTTCAGTATCGTTCTAAATAAGAAACGTGTTTTACAATTATCCTAAATTCCACCATCCACTACGTTGAAGCTTCAAAATGACTTTCATTTTCGATTATTGCGTTATTATTATTAGCGCTGGCTACAATTTGTTACAACAACCACCAGCATGTAACTCGGAGGTGTAAATCCCATTTCTCATCTTGGAATCAAAATACCAAGTAAAGAAATCTTATGAAATGAAAAATGGCCTGATGTAATTAATTTTATCTTTTGTTTCCTGCTTATAAGTCGCTATAGTAATTAAAATTTTAAATTTGTATTTAATTACGCTGTTTTTATTCATTGCGAATAAAATTCGAATCTTCTAATTAAGTGCTTTTTTTTGTCTCCAATAAGTGTCATATTTTATAACAACTAGTTTTTCTTAAAGTTCAGTTTTGTTAAACGCCGCTAAATATTTAATCTGTTTGTTTACTGTAACATTGTACAGACACTTTGGTCAAACAGAAGCAGTTAGGAATGGCTTATTTGACTTACTTAGACAAGTTAGAAATGCGTGTCATAGTCATAAGAAAGGCTTGTATGAAGGTAGTGCATGGTAACATGGTAAGCGCTTATAAACGAAGTTGTTTGTACTTTGCATAATATGCTAGAGAAATTTGTGCTACCTAAACAGACATAAACATTCTTGAGATCTCGTCTACATACTATAAATCCAAAATAAACAAAGTTTTGGAATTTGGACTGTAAATGTTTAAATATCATTCTTGTCGTTAGTTTTTAACACAAATGACGGAGCATTACAGACGGATTTCAATAAAAAAGGTATAAATTTAATTTAATTTTTTAATAAGTTTGGAGAATTTAGTTTTCAGCATTTCGTATTTTTTTATTTCAGCTGCTTGAATGTAAAGATTTATCGCTTTTTGTAATTTATTCACAAAATGTTTTAATATTACAATGGCAGTTACATAAACGCCGCTTAAATCAATTTAATGATTAAAGCAGATAATACTTTATGAGATGTCACTCTGTCAGCAAGAAGTCAAGGAAAACAAAGTACATATTGCAGGATTTGGGAAACATGTTTGATTTTGATTTCATTATACTGTAGAGGATTTGGAATTGCTTTTAGCTTAACGCAAGTTTTCAATGCAATTTTCAAACTTGTACAATTTGAGCAAAAATGAGCCAAATGGCTAGGGCCTTTGACTTCAACAGCATTATGCACTACTTGGCGAATGCATTCAGCAAAAATAGGGAAATTACGCTTGGGCCGATTGCACCTGTCGTAGTCAGGAGTTCGATTGGGAAGGGGTTGAATTTTCCAGAAATAGTCGCTTCAAAAATTAATATAATATTAAAATTTGTGTATGCAATACAGTCAACAACCATTGCAACGCTAAAATGACGCAAACATTTGAATTTTTAATGTAATCCAATTATTACAATTCCATGTCCACTAACAAGTTCAGTTCGTGTTTATTGCATGTACTTAACTCTACACACAATATGCAAACTCCAGCTTTGTGAACGCAGTTAGAACTACCATAGCTACAACTAAAGTCAGCAATAATTATACGTTTATTCTAATCTAACCTATTCTATAACAATATCCAATTTCAATATTCATGTGAACATTTTAACGTACTAATTTTCCTACTGAAGCCTGTCACGTTCTGAATTTCTCACTGCGTCGGCGCTCAATTTGTAAACAACATTACGTACATATCACTAAGTATGCATTTAACATATTAAATCTGAGCGCTGGCAGACGCCCCATGATTTAGGAACTCAAGCAGTGCTCTATTATACTTTAACAAAGCTGACCACTAAATTGACAGTATTCATCACTACAATTTGGATCAGCGTAAGAACTAAGGTTTTATCAGCATAGAAAAAAGATCCAATCGTGACACTTAGCGGTCGACAGCCCTTCCTGTATTTAGAAAACCAATTAGAATTTTTGTCTGAGTGACCTCCCCTGTAACCCTCCCAACTTTTGAGCATATCTTGGGAAACATCGTATACCAAACCGATATTCTTATATACTTTGACAAGTATGCAAATTAAGCCCATGGAAACGATTAAACAATAGAAATCATTGAAAATAAACATGCGAAATAAATTCGTGATCAGGCTAAACAAGAGCAACAATTCCAAGGAAAGTGTCCAAAATCCAAAAATGGAATTGAAATTATTTCGAAGGACCATTAGTTGGTTGTAGAATTTTGCCCTGGTAGTAATTGTAGTCACGAGGGTCCGTGGGCCTGACACCCTGTATTATTGAAATATACAAAATGAAAGTATTCATTAAAAACCAAATTTATGGATAGCATGTGTTTTTGCAATTTGATCACCTGAGAGCTTCCACGATAGTATTAACATACTTGACGTAGAAGCAGCAGACTGCAGGGTATAGAACCAAAGGATAAATTCCGAAAGATGTTGTCTGTGCATGAAATAGACCCACAAGACACTTAACCACAAAGGGCAACTTCTTTGGTTGGGCAGCCAATGACGTCAACAGTTCTAACGAATGAGGTCTCTTCAGACAAGCAAGTCCATTTCCAAAAGTCACAAATATCCAGAAGAATGTCAAAATTTTCCAAAACAGTCCACTTTCTGTGGATTTTTTTTTGACGCTGTAATTCTTGTCCATGAAGTTTGGGCTGATAAGTGGACAAACATTGTTAAGAATGTTAAAATACATAAAGCAAAAGTTGTATATAATACTTACATTTTTCTAATGCTTCACTCGTCTCGAGTATCCCATTGACCAAATTCTGAAGAAAGCCATAGGTGACGAGGGTCACAAATGGACCGCCGTCTAATAGGATGTACACCACCAGCTTGTAAGTCACATAAACTTGATTCCTCAACGTTGTGCCCTCCTTCCCAAATGTTTCCACGGTCCTTTTGGCGAGAAAACATTCGAAGCAAAAGTTGAGAAAAAATGGAAGCAGAAACATGAAATAATAAATGCGGGAGTTTTTGAATACCATGCGATTGGATTTTGCATCCCACCCGTATGGAAATAATCCAGTGTAGTAGCCACACTTAATCAGTCGTGCAAGGCGCTTAGTTTCTTTTGAATTCAACATTTTCTTTAGAGTATTTGTAATTTTGACGCAATGACTTTAATTTGCAGATTTATTGGCCGATTACTTTCCCGTTAGTGTGCTAATAAAGGCAACGAGTTAAATTAGCATAAAAGGTGTACACTATTATGGGTTTTGAAAGTTTAAGATTATTGACATTTGTAGTTTGTGTTAATTGAAGAGGACAGAAATATTTGTTGGTTTAACTAGTCAACAGTAATTATTTAATGTAAAATCAATTTAAAAGCAATGCGTAGTTAAATTAAGTCAAACTTGTTTTTCTTGGATAATGAATGTTTGCATTAGTCATTGCTTCAGAAACAAATTACAACAAATTTAACAACAAACAACGTAGCCCGTAATTTTAATTTAATAATGTTAAGTAAATGCAAATTACAAAGTAGTATTTTAGTTGGCGGTTTTGAAGGTTTGGTGTTGTTTTGTTTGAGAATCAAAATAAATGTGAATAAATTAGTATTTGCAACGTCTCGTCGTCGTCACGTGTGGACTTAACTTATCGCCAGTTTTGTGTTATTGATTTTGAAAAAGATTATGCATAGTAGTTGCTGACGTGAGTTGTGCATTGTGTTCCAGAGTAAAACTAAAAATAACTTACCTAATATTGCAGAATGGTAATTTATTATTATCTGTAATCAAGTTATTGGATTCTCCATGTCACACAGTATGTACATATATGTACTATTCAAATTGACCAATTACATTACAAATGTAATTATCATTACAATATTACTCAACGCATAGACATTATTATATAAGCTTTACCAAATGTACCTTCTTTTTTAATGTAATAACGAAAAACGTACTCAATATAATTGCTTTTATAAAATTGTTTCAAATATTATATTTTTATAAAATTCTACAGCTTGTTGCAATGTAGTTACACAAAACGCACAAACTCAAGTTTTATAGAAACTATCTTTGTATGAAATACTTACGATAAATTAAGCTGTTTAATTTTTTTAAATGACTCTCTAGAATGCAATAAGAAGGTTAGTCCTAGCTTACTAGCTGTAGAGGGAGATCCTGGTCCTGATCCAGCTTGATTATGAAAAGTATTTAAATTCTAAATGCGTGTAATGTATCAACGCATTTTAATCGTTTTAATTTGACGTCATGCAATATATTTCTTAGGGAGTATTAAACAGTATTACAAAGATCTGTAGATCATATGCTTTGGCGATCGTGATAAAAGCAAGTCAAGTCCGAAATTTTAATCGAAAGTAATTAAGCGTAGTAGCAACCCAAGGATTTATTCGTTAGGCTTTACTAGGTAAAATACGGCGCATATCTATTTTTAAAACAATCTTAAGTTTTGCAAAAAATTAAATATTTTAAACTTAAATTATGCAATGAATTCGAATTTACAAATACTTTTAGGTTTATAAGCGTTTTCTACATTTTCTGCACCATTTTGTATTTGAAGAAATCATGACTATTTCCAGAAAATTAGATCAGTAAGAATTACCCTTTCGAAGTTAGTATATGCTTTAGTAGTGTCAGTACAACACAAAAAATGAAAGCTTAGAAATAGAAAAAAATATGCAGGATTTAAAAATATTTTAAAATTATACAAGGAAATTAAGGCGTTAAAGTAGAATGAAAATACTATTAATGAGCTTCAAAATAAATAAACAGATATGATTACACACCTTCATCATATTTGCTTTTTCAATAAATAATTATCAAATAAAAGTTAGAGATGTCTTGCCACATTTTATGAATGCAATTCTAACTATCCAAGAATCCAAGCCTTCTAAAAGTAGGCACCTTATTTTTGTAAATGCAATATATAAACATTCCAGTTTTAAAGTTATTTTTTAATAAAATATTTGAAATCTTTGAATAATTTAAAAAAACAAGTATCTTTTTGAAGTTCAGTGTACTATATCAGTATACTTTATTAGCGTCTTTTCAATAACGGAATAAATTAATATTTAAAAAATTTACTTGACATCAAAATGAATTACTTAAAACTAACTATACGAAAATAAAATCAATTGTGGTTCTGTAATACCATTCTGTTTACTTGTTTTAAACAACTTGTTGTATTATTACAGTATTACAACAAATTATCTAGTTTCCGTAATAAACGAAAAATATATTTCGCCAATGATTGTTATGTCTCCTCTACGCTGCTTTGAATATTGCTCTGTACAAAGGTTGCACTTCTAGTACAGATACCGTTTACGCAAATTTTTTCAACGCATGTAAATTATAGTTGCTTATAACAAATTCATAAAACAGCACAGTTGTGATTAAAATCAAGTTTTAAAACACTGCAAATTGTACGATGCTTTAAATGAGGTTGAATGGTTCTTTGTAAAAATCAATAAAAACTTTAGATTTTAATGAAATTTCGATTACAAATTTAAGAAGAAAATTAAAAACTTCAATGTGGTGGGTTAGAATTCTGATAGCAAATATTTAGAATTGTTTAGCATCATTTAACTACGCTATAGCCTATAATAAATGTACAGGTATTAATTTAAAAAATTAAATTTGGCATCAATTTCAAAATGCATAAACTTATTAGCGGTATTTATGATTCCACTTTATCAATTTTTGGCGCTAAATAGTTTCGCACTATAACGCGAAAGTCGTCTAGAATTTTGAACACCCCAGCCTTTAATATGTTATAACGTTCGTGGTGGTTTTGTTGCTATTGGTAACAAATGATGCATAAACAACATCGAACCAAAAGCAATTATTATGGTTGTTTTTTATTTTTTGCTTTTTGACCGTAATTCAAATTTATTTGTTTGAAACATTGAATGTAGTCAAGTTGCCGTTTCCACGGCGACATATGATAGTCGCTATATCACGCTATATCGCCCTTGCTTTTCGACACTATAGTGCGAAAGTGATATAACGCCAAAAATTGATAAAGTGGAATCATGAATACCGCTATTGTTAGTGTACAGGATTAGCTGTTGTTTATAAAAACTAATAATACTTAAAAGACTAGGGGCATGATAATAGGAGTATAGGAGCATTTAGGAAAGGAAAATATTGAAAATTGCAAAGCGTCATGTCACGAGTCAAACCGTTCTGAGAGGAAACGATCATCGTGAGCATGCATATTATGTATGTACATGCACTTTTCTAAAAGCAGCTCAGAAGTGTGTGGAACATGAAAAAAATGTTAATAAAAAAAGTATAGCACTGGATTTTGCACAGGATGTAAATTATTTTAGTTTGACGTCATCCAGTGTATTCTTAGAGTCAACGCGGGTGTAAATGTTGTGATTGCTTCCTAACATGACATGGGCCATTATAAACCGAAGTTCTGTTAGGAATTTAAATCAATTAAAGATTTAACAACAGTAGTTGTAATAGTGAGGCTTACTAGACAAATGACAGCTCATGTCAGTTTTTTAAAACCACCTTAAAGATATGTTTAGAAAATGTGTTTACTTACACAATGTAAATATAATTAATTACATAGTACGAATAATAAATACGCAAATTTTATAATTTTATTCTACCGGCTACCTCTTGGAAGGGGGGGGGGGAGGGAGAAAGGGAGGTGGAATTCCATTGCAACTTTAAAACAACAATTTTAAATTGAAATTTAAAATAAAGGTAATGTATCAATAATAATTTAATGTTAATGCTACTATCAAACTTTTATCGTAAAGGATCGTAGTTGTAATTTATTTGTGCTAAAATAACTTACAAGTGTCGCTCGAAGCCCCAAAAATGGATACAGCAACTATAGCCTTTAATGGGTTTAACTAGTTTTTCATATCTAGGATAAATTTGTTTTTATTTCTTTGCAACTATGATTGTCCCATATTATGTATTGTGTTGAGTGCTATAAATATCATTAGTATCACTTCTCTAAGTGCATTTTAGTGTGTGGGTATGATTTTGGTTTATTTATAATTAATTTTATATTTAAGGTGTTAGATATAAGTTCCTGCGTACAAAGTACTTTTGCAGAAAATGACAGTGGAGCCTTACTTGGATCTGGATGAATTCAAAAATAAAGTTTGAACTTGGATGAAACCACAGTCCGCTCCGCTGCGAAAACCTAATAAAATCATACCTATGGAGAGTTTTAATTTTTAAATTACTTTCGACGTCGCTTGAAGTGTGTCTTTGTATTATGCAACATTTTCAGTAAAGGTACTGCAGAAACTTATTTCGTAGAATAATGCTAATGCTAATATCTTAAAGCTTTACTGTTGACTTCTCGTTATCGGCTTAAGTAAACGTGTTTTAAAATGTAACATGATATTCTAATTAATGTTCTAAACTATTCTCAAATTAGGTTTAGCTCTATCCTCTTTCAAATTTGAGTGCAAACAATTCCATTATGCAGTGCAGAAGAAAACCATAATTTCATCATACCTCATCATTTTAAATCCATTGGAGATGGTCATATTTGAGTTTTAGTCAAGAACTAATATGGCCTATATGGTTTTTAGCTGAAATTTCTCATCATAATTGTTCTGATATTGTAATTTGGATTTTATTATCTTTAACAAACAGAAATTTCTTATTAAGATGAACAGTTTAATGGCCAAAAAAAATTACAGAGTTATTGTTACAATTTTTTTAACAAATGACATTACAATGAGCTAATTTAGCATTTAATTTTTAATTTCATTATAAAGATTTGCATCGAGATCGCTTGAAATTGAATACCTGAATAATGGCTTTTGGAAGCTTTACAAATTTCTAATCTAATTTATCTAACGGAAAGTAGATGCATTTATAGAGTATTGATTGATTGATTGATTTATTTATTTATTCAAGTGTAAAGTAACAACATTTCTGTTGTTTTCATTACCGTATTGGCTTCCCATATTGCTATTAGAGAGGACTCGAACATTATTATAACGAGAATGTCAAAATTTCAAGTAAAATGATAAGCGATGATTCAAAAAAGTAAATAAAAAATCATATTTTGTCATTGGTCTGATTTGCATTAAATCATTCAGTTTAAAATGAGAAATTCATAAAAGGGAAAATAATAACTTGCATTTTTGATTAAAGTACAATTAAGTTACAATGTTTGTGTCTCCTTTGGTCACTACAATATACTGAAAGGATGATTTTGATTTAATTTTTTTTATGATTAAATTATTAGTATACAAATAAAACGTAATGGAAATACGACAATGATCACCGCTGTAAAATTTAATTTTTAGCTACAAGGGATTCTAAACTTGGCGCTAACGTCATTTAAAAATGAGCTTATGTAACCTTACCAATTAATTATTTACAGAATAATAATATAATTGACGGTTCTTATATAATTTTTGCACATCTAAACGCCGACCTATTTTTATCTTTTGTTTATGTTGCTGTAGTAAAGATAAATCAAATTTGGGCAACATTTCGAGTCAATACCGAAAGCAAAGTTAATGGGCATATTGTAATCATTATGTTTATTTACAAAACTTTTGAACGTAAATTGTACTACAATAAAATTAATTTGTCATAATCCACAAAACTTTGTAATATAAGAAATAAAAATATAAAACATGGTTTTATAATAGTAAATATTGTCATTGTGGTAAATGAAAATGTCAATCTTATGATAATTAAAGTTTCTTGCAAAGGTTGTACTAGCATGTAGTAATTTGGCCTACTCAAAAACGACACAATATTCGACAATTTCAAATTATATAAAAAATGAAAATACTATTGGATGATATTAGGTATTGAAACACATTTTTAATACTACTATTGGAGTGTCATCAGGGACAAAGTTACATAAGTTTAAATTAATAAAACATTATTGTACATAATTAATAATAATCAATCGCTATAAAATTATTCTAATTCATTGGAACTCAAATTTACATAAGCTTTGATTATAAATAACAAACTAAACTAAATCTTTATAACTACTCTGTCATCATCAACGTTTGTAATAAGCTTCAGATTTCGCAAGTAAGTTTTGGCATTGTCATACATCTTCTCCCCGGTCAAGTAGAAACAGGGACGGTCAAAAGAGTTGAATTCGTCAATTAGTTTTTGAAGGAGTTCTGTATACGAGTCTCGGCTTAAATTGAACTGCGATTAGGTAGGAATGCGAATTAAGAATTTAGAAACGCAGTTAAAATGTGAATGGTGAGTGATACAATATTCTTGCAACATCCAATTAGAAATTGTAAATGACGCTTACCTTCGACATGTGCTTGTACAAACTCTGAAATAGTGGGTAGTCAGGTTTTCGAAATGTTCCCATATTCCCATGAACAATCCGTATTCCATCCCTCATTGAAGAATGACAGAAGCAGATAGGCCCTTCTGCTTTTTCACTATAGCAAATTCGCTCGTATGAGCCCGTGTTTGGCTCACCACAATGGGCCCAGATAAAATTATATGTACAGTCTAAAAGTTGAAGTTTTTCTGTTGGACGTCAAAAAATGTTATATGTACAAATTTAATATTTTGTTTAAGTGTGAGCTCCTGTACATAAATATTATTGAAACTTAACAATAATATGGGAATTAAAATAAAATGCAGATTTAGATTTAAAGCCTTGGGAATGTTGTAATAGTTAGGCGCCGTTTAAAACTACGAAGGAAAAACTTTGTAGCCTTTACTGATGAGCTTCTATTAACATTCCGGCTTTACTAAAAAAAACAAATAATTTAAAAGAAATAAGGAATATTTTACTGCATTTACCAGGATACGCATGAAACATAATGTTTAGAATATCTTGATCAGCCATTTGAATTTTGTCCTTGTAGAGTGTGTACGTGGCCAGTGCTTTATTTTCAAAATCAAATTGTCGTAGTCTTGTCAAATTCATTGTAAGGATTCCAGCATTGAGGCCTGTTAGTCAATTTTTTAAAACAAAAATGGTACACTTTTAACAGAAATAAATTCTAATATCTAAAAAAAATGTTGCAAAACTTTAAGCTGTAAATTATTTTATACGTCTCAGAAACTAGGCTATGAATATCCACATCCACACACTTCGATTTCGGCATAATTTAAGTATTTCTCCAAGAAATAAAATTCACAAGATAGTAAAAACAAATTTGATTTATACAAAATGAGAGTTGAACGAACCTCTTTGTCCATAATATGGAACATTGCTCCACAAATTATAAAATCCATTGGCAGGATACTCAGTGTTTGGCGCGATGCCAGCAATTTGTGATTCATTCATTCGTCCAAATTCAAACCAGAAATTGGTGAGGTTTGAGACGACGATTGAGTCTGCATCCAGGTAGACGAGGGAGTCGATGTGCGGGAGGAGGGACTGTGTGTGCAGTTTAAAATTATTAAGATCGTCATAATAAAATTAATCTATTTTCATGTATATTCATAGTTCGGAGCCGCTTACATATTACGTTGTAGCCAATTAATGATTTGTTACGGAAATTATTGCATTTTTATATTACCTAATATTGGAATAGCTTCTATTAAATTTTATTCATACTACGCATTTTGATAGCCAAGGTTACATAATCTAGACTTAACATATTTTCTCATTATCAATGTCAATATTTAAAGCGACGTTAATAACTTACAGCAAAGAAAAGACGCTGTGTCGCACACAATGCGTACATTTGCTTCCATTCTTCATTCTGATCTTTGGGAAACCAAACCGAGTAGAGTTCATATGTAAAATCCCAGCCGAGTGTGTTCACTGTCCATTTTAGACCAAGAACCTTTAAAAATGTTTTTTAAAGTCTTACATTGCAATTTAATTTTTGTAAATCATAATTTCTTTAATAACAAAAAACTGTTCAATCATTTTTAAACATTATTAGTTTATGTTAGAAGCATCAGTAGTTAAATACCTATTTTTGATACAATTCTTAATGTTCATAGTATGAAAAGAAAAATGAAATATCCAAACGGTGACATGTATAGCATTGAAGCATTATTATAAGTCAAAGTAAACATCAAATTCAAATCCTGAATTTTAATGTGATTGCGAATTCGTTTAAAAATACAATTTATAGTAATTAAATAGTTTGTTTGTTTTATAACAATCCAATACTAGTATTCGAATCTCAAACAATAAATCCAGTACTAAATACTAAAACATGTAGTATGGGATCGTCCGTAAATGATGCTATCATGACAGGGTGAGAGGGTTCACTTAGGTTGTGATGACAAACTATGTTAAATATAGCCGTTTACGTAATTTTAAAGTGGTGACAAGGGGGTGGGTGGGTCATAGGAAAGAGTTAATCTGGTGGACATAATGTATGGACCATCCCTAAGCGCATGCCGGTTTAGCGCCGATTACTTTTATAATATTTAATTTCCCCTATCATTTGAGAAGAGGTAAAGTTTTGCAGTATAAGAGGGGTTTAAAAATGAAGTTTGCAATACATTATTAAGAAATAGAATCGATGCAATGATAAACAAACTTGTAATTGCTGTACGTGTTAAATATCATTAACCTGAATTTAATTAACTATTCGAATTTTAAATGAAAAAACCTTCTCAAACCACGAGGCAGCAATAATTTTGATACATTTTGTGTGCTACTAAATGATGTATTTTGAAGAAACGAGTTGTATAAGCAACAACCCTCGTTTTTAATTTCCTTAAATTAATTAGAAAATTAATTATTGTTAATGTTGTTGATTGGGCTGTATATCCAAATTAGTACAATTAAATTTAAAAATAAAGAATGCTCAAATCGTACTGCCATTTATCTGTCTTACAATTAGCGTTAATCATTGAATTACAACGACACTGGATTTTAGAAGCTAAGCAGGATTGAAAACTAACAATAAATCAAGAAACAATTCATGACTTGGGTTGATTCTCATAATACGTGCAAAATCCTAAAGGAAAATGCTGGCAAAATTTTGTAAATTGTAAATTGCTGCTTTTTTGTGGCATTACAATGTACGTACATAGCTGCATAGGAACTACACTGATTTTGACAAAGAAGTAAAACTTTGACACATTAAAAAAGTTCTTACAGACTCAGCAAGCAACGGGAGTGTTTTATCCCCAAAGATAATGACGTGCAGATGTGTATCCCGGCTAAACATAACAGCTGATTTGAGCATTACCATCACATCAATGGTACTTTTACTGCAGGCGACAGTCGCAACATTTATTCGAAGCAGGTTTCGTTCTGGCGGCGGAAGTGTCCTGGTTACAATGATTGCAGGTAAAAATAAATAGGACACACATACAAATTAGTTGGAATTGTGTCTTTTAACCGCCGTTTTATTTTATTTATCATAGCGCGTTAACATTTTATTGCTAGATAATGCAGATTATCAGAATGTTAAGTTTTGACGTTTTAGTAGAAATTTTAGAAATAAATACCTGGAACTATTTGATTGATTTTGTAAAATTTTGCGAGACCTAACGCTTCTTGACCGTACTAATGATTTAAAACGATCGTCCATGTCCAATAGGGATTCTTCAAACCTAAAAAGTTCCACAACAACAATAATTAAAATGTGTGTTTGATAATTATTCAAGTGACATAATTAACACATAATTGTATAATACATCGGATATTGAAAAATTCTAGAGTGAATAATTAAATTTTAATTTAAAATTTGATGGTGTTTTTAATTTTGATGTTGTGAAGGAATAATCAAATTCTCTAATTTCCATTTTGAACTAGATACAAAACTTCAAAAATATACAATCTGCAAAATATAACGACAACATCCTATGATCCTAAAAGCATCTACCGTATTTCCTATTTTAGACCACGGGGTGTACTATTCAAATTCCGACCTGCTAGACCCGTGTAGTAATAAAGGCCCGTGTATAGACCCGCGTACTACCATATAAAACAATGTTATATAGACCCGTGGACTATTCAAACTCATACCTCTCAGACCCGTGTGCTAATGCAGGCCCGTGTACAATTACGGACCCGTGGTCTAAAATAGGAAATACGGTACATAGAATAGTTTGCAGTTTTTAAAATCATGTAAATGGATTATTTTGCATTTTCCAAAAACATGTAAATAGAACATTTTCACTTTCTAAAAACTTGTAGTTTGAACATTTTATACATTTAAAAAACATGTAGATAGAACATTTTGCTCTCTTCAAGAAACAAAGAAATAAAAAATTTTACACTTTCAAAAAAGCATGTAAATTGAACGTTTTGTGCCCTTCTAAAAGCACATTATTAACATAATGCGCATCTTTCCTAATTTGTTTTTTGAATTTTTGACATATAGCTCTAGATCAAACAAATTCTAGCGTAAGTTGGATATTTCCATTCATACCTTTGAACTCACACAACGTACTTTTATTTATTTGCATTCAGGATTTTATTCCATACCTACATTCATACTATTTAAAGCGCTGGTTTAAATTTTTAAATTGCAAAATTTTTATTTTTTGTGTGTTATGTAATATTTTATGCATGTGAATATTACTAATTTAATTTAGAGCTTAATTCTAATTCACGCAGTGATTTGATTTGTAATTCTTTGTTTTATCTGAGATTAGCAGATTGAGTTGTTCTACAAAATGTCATTTTAAAATAAAAGAAGTTAATTAAAAATATATTAGTTAACATACGTGTACAGATTAGTCCATGGCTTCCCCATTTTATTATAGAATCCCACATAGCGCTTGATCTCCAGCTCATTCTTCTCATTTGCATCCACAATTTGTGAGGTATGCTTTCTAAAAAAGTCTACAGTATTTGTAAGGTCAACCTCGTGACCCCTCTCTCCAGTCCCACTCCCCGTCTCTTCCTTGCCGTTGTCGTCATTTCTTAAGCCCGTCCACCACTGGGTCTTGAAGAAAATGAAAATCAGCACTGTGAGCAGACCAAAGCACCACACGTAATTGTAACGACGGACACATCTTGGCACTGTGCACGTATTTAAATTTGAATTTAATACATTTTTTACTTGGCCCATTTTACTGTTTACGGTCTTTTTTTGCTATTAACAAGATGTGTTTAAAAATTATTCCGCATGATTGAAGTCTTTAGGAACCTGTAGGTTTTATTAAAAAACGGCGTTAACGTTTTACATTTTTATTTTAGTTACAAATATTTAAAATTAGAAGGCACCAAAACCAAAAACCAAAAACTTTTTTTCAATCAATAAATATTTTTACAAAATGTAGATTATATCCTATTTTGAACAATTTAAAATTATTACTAGACGTAATAAATTAAACAATGTGTAATTTAAACTGACGATTAGTTTAAATATTCAAAGCATTAGGCAAGGTCTTATAATTTAATTTTATAATTTAATAGAAAATACTTTCGTATTTAAACTCGTATCTACACCAAGAACCAACTTAGCGCCTTACAAAATGACTGGTTCAAGTCAGGCTGAGTGCAATCTCATTATTTAGGAAATGATACTGGTTCTCCTACATTTAAGGGACTTTGCGAGGCAAACTAACGAAAAAAAAACACTTCTTTTTATACACTTACACTATCACTGCCACCACTACTGGCACTTTTGCAATAGCACTAAATCCAAAATCCAAAGTGTGAGTTTGGGCTTAAAAATGTGGATTGGATGAGAGATTACAATAATAAAGTAACGGAAATCCTTCATGCGTAAATTGACAATTTGGAGGTTCTACAACCAGCTGAACGTTAAACGTTGGTGCGAGTGAGCGAGTGATACATACGGCAGAGATGCGACAAGAAAACGACAAAATAGTTTTTTTAACACGTAAAAATCTGCACTTCTCACAATGAAAAGATTGTAAAAGATTCGACTACTTTAAAAGCAAAATAACAACCCCCATCAAGATCCCATAAAAAAGCCTTTAATAGTTAATACAGATCAGATATAAGATAGTAGTAAAGTAGATAGCAGCTGTTAATAGAACGCTCTTTTATTACGCTCATGATTCGTCTTCTTCTTCGCCGTACACATATGTACGTATGTACATCGTCTTCATGTAACGTGGTAATTATAGGATATGTATAACCTTCGACAGGTAAAATTAGTCTTTATATGTGCGTAACATGTGGGAATCCGTGTAAAACAGGTAAAAATGCAAAAACAGTAGCAGAAGAATAAAATGACATGGTTCACTGGGTCTGTGCCTCTGACGACAGACGATGAGTCCATACTTCTGCCATCGTCACTGTTGCCGTATGACAAAATCATTGCTTCTTTCTGCTAATTTACGCAGTGTAGTGGTGTACTGTGGTATTTTTCTGAGGTAAATTTCAAATCCTTTACTTCCAAATTATCCTTTACGATCGAGTGCGTACAAATTTTCAAAAGAAAGATAGAAAACATTTTTAAACCGCAAGCTGAAAATCTTCATGTTTTCGTTGAAGCAAAATTAATACATGTCAACTTCTGTGAAGTGTCAAAACGACTTATTTCTATTTTGACCTGCGTTCAAAATGCACTATCTACATAAAAATAGTTAGAAGTCATGATCCCACAAGTTTAAATAGGATATTTTACCATTTTCCACAGCTTGCAAATATAAAAAATAGCACTTTTTGACAACATGTAAATAGAAAAAAATTTCAATGTTCAAAACGTGCAAATAAAACATCTTTAAATTTTCAAAAAACATGTAAATGAAACAATTTGCACTTTTTCGAAACATGTAAACGAATTATTTTCCAATTTTTTTAAACATGTAAACGAAACAATTTGCAATTTTTTGAAACATGTAAGTAGAACACTTTGAAATATTTAAAAACATGTAAATAGAACATTTTTCAATTTTTAAAAACGTGCAAATAAAATAATTAACACTTTTTAAACACATGTAAGTAGAACATTTTGTACTTTTTAATACTTGTAAATAGAACAATTTATAGTTTTGGAAACATGTAGATAGAACACTTTGTACTTTTCAAAAACACGTAAATAAAACAATTTGCACTCTTTAACAATAGGTTAAAACAATATTTTACACTTTTGAAAGACACGTACCTAATTATCTTTTATATCATTCATCTCTTATAGTGTTTTTTTATATGCCTTACTTTGATTCTAACTAAAAATGGAAAATTAGGTTATTTTGATTCTTCGCATCTACCCTGGTCCCTCCCCGAAGAAGTTTTTGCGTAGGTACCAACTTAAACGCACTACGCACGTATCACTTTATGTAGCAAGTACATATATCCCCTATTACTATTAAAATTAAAAAACTTAACAACAATATAGAAATTCCTTTAAAATACAAAAGACACTTGTTTGTGGTTAGCGCTTTAGTAATGTTTGGATTTTTACTATAGAATTTGTATGAAATTAGAATTTATGAAAGCAAAAAATATAACAATATAAAGACGTTTCTTCAGTCAACTCATCAATGTTGAAACATGCGTAGAAGTTGCGTACTATGTCATAATACGTGCCTTTTTAATAACAAAAGACAAAAATTTCCGGATCCGGATAGTATAATTAATAATTATGCTATTATCAAACGCACTCAAGAATAAAATAGATAATGACGTCCGGATGTATATGTGGTTATGTACATTGCTATCGCTTAACATTGCTGTCATTCTTGTCAGTTTTTTGTTCACGTGGTGTTGTCTTTACCACGTGAATGTGAATGTCATGCTCACTCCTTCACGCACCACTGTTGTATTTTAAAAATGCCAAGAATTAAAAAAAACTCCTGTAATTGATTTCCAAATTTGACCGTGCATAGCGTTCAAAGACCAGGTAATGCTTAGTGTTTAGTTGGGAAGCTGCAGAAGCGTGAATAACAAGGGGGGCATTCACAAATTATTTAATATAATCACTCAGCAGTTAACAAAATTTAAATTCGCTCAAATAGTTTACGACAGGTATAACTAAAAAAATAAAAATGTTATCAAAGTATATATTGTTTTTGTTGATTTCAAAATATATTTAACAGCTTTAATGCAACCAATAAATATTATCTAGTAGCTTTGAAAACAACAATAACAAATTAGCGGAGCCATTGAAACTAAACAGAATTTTATTTTAAAGCCACAACACATCCCGTTGCATCATTAGCTATTTAATTTCTGCTCATAATAAAATACGGTTTGATATATACATATAGTTTTATTAGTTTTATGGATGGGCAGAGGCAAACCAAAAAAATGAATAAAATATTATTATTACAATAATTAGCATAATTGCTAATGCATATGAACAGGCATGAATTACCTAACACATATTTCTATAGTAAATCTATTTTATAGCCATGTATGTACAACAAATTGGACAGGAGGCGATCATACACAGAATAATAAAAACATATTGTATACCTATTAACACTAAAAAATACATATCATGAGTCACAAATTAAAAGTGCCAATTCTCCATATCGTCTGTGAAGAACCAAAATGACCTATATCCAATTTAAACTAGAATCAAAATAAGCTTTGTCATAAAAAAAATGAAAAAACATGCGTAAAATGTTAAATAAGAGTTTTTGAAGTGTAAAATGTTCTATTTACATAGTTTTGCAAATTTTAAAATGTTTTATTTTCACGTTTTTAAAAGCGTAAAATGATCTATTTCCATATTTTTTAAAAGTATAAAATTCTATTTAAATGTTTTTAAGTCATTTTTCAATATTTTTGTAAATAGTGGATATTGTTTTTAGTGAAAAATGGGTATGGGTAATTTTGGTTCTTTACAGACGATATGCAATTCAGGTTACAAAATAGAAACTGACGAGTGAAATATGCAAATAAAGCCACTTACAAAAAATAAAAAAAATATAATGCAAAAACATTCATAATGAGTAGTTCGAGAAAAGTTCCAAATTTTCCATTCACATGATTTTAGATAGTTCAAAATAATTATTTCTTTACCAGTTTTCAAAAATTGCAAAATATTCTATTTTTTTGTTTTGTTGAAAGTGCAAAATGTTCTATTTATTTGTTTTGTTGAAAGTGCAAATTATTCTATTTACTTGTTTTTTAAAATTGCAAAATGTTTTATTTATATGTTTTTTAAAAGTGCAAAAATATTTTTTTTCCTTCTTTTTATTACTGGGATCAAGAAATTTTAGGTTTTTGTACATAGTTGATTTTGGTATTAGCTAAACGTCAATACATAATTCCTTTTGAGTCTTCACTGCCGACACTGTATTTTAGCTTTTATTATAATTGGCGCATAATATGTGATATGTTTCTGAATGAATTATCTATCCTTACAAAGTCCAAGTATATGACTATATGAGGCTTAAAAATTACCATAGAAATTTTTGCCCACATTTCATTTCAATTTCCAGTCGTTCTTCTTCTAAGGATAAGCAAGTTGATTTATTAAACAATTAATATTGAAAAAAAAATCACCGATTCTGCACAACACCGTACAACTGTGTTTTTTGCTTATTTTGTTGTTTCCTGGCCAGGTCGTTACTTGTTTGTTTAGTATTTTACGTCAATTTATTTTATTGTTGTGGATGGCTGTACAAGTAGACGTGGAGATGTTGTTGTTGTGACGTCAGCAGTTCTATATGTTCTCCTGTGGAACCGTGGACACTTGTAGAAATATGGGGAAATGTAGAAGATAAAGTGAAGTTGACGTGAGAGAGAGAGAAAGATGTGAAATAATTTGACAGATTACGGATACATTTCTAATGGAATCTGACGATGAGTTCTTTCTCCGTCTGCTTCTCTTTTCCCTTTCCTATTTCTTCATGTGACATGACGTTTCGTCGAATTTGGATTCCATTTCGAATTTCGATTCCATCCAATTCCATATAGTTTCAGCCAATAATTCCAAGCTCCATAATTGTACTCAAAGAAATACACAGACAAATGTACATATATACAGAAATGTTCCTGGCGTCTACGACCTTCAGCTTTGGCTTGGGCTTTTGCAACAACAAAAAATAGAAAAAACAGAACAGAAAAAAATTCCCTGTCATCTATTTCATTTGTTAAGAAGATAAGACGAAGACAAATATCTTTTTGGATAGATGCTGCAGAAATATATGTACCTACAAAATGTATTAGACCGGCACCGGCACCGGCACCGGTCCACGGCCCGGCCAATGCCAGCAGTCAGTAGTGTCAGTCAGTACAATACCATGTCATTTTCTATTGATATTTTAGCCCTTCCGACACTGCACTATCTCACTAAAACACCTGTCATTTCATCCTCCTGATTGTTATTACCCATGAGCCACTTTGTGAGGCTGAGAGACAGGCAGACGGACGGCCTAAGAACGACATCAACATCCGCGCTCTCCCTTGTTTTTTTTTTGCTCACGGTTTGACTTGGTGGCTGCGGCTGTGTCAGTAGATTTAACGGTAACGGCGATGGTATAAAAACAACTGAAACTGAAGCTATGTATAGTCCAGTAGCACTGGCTTTCAGACAAAATTGACGATGGTATCATTAGTTGTGCGTCTATAGTGTAAAAAAGCGAACATGTTACATATTATATTTGAGTAAAATAGTCAAGGCGACGCAACCCCAGTTTTACTAATACAAACAGCTGGAAAAATGACAGATTAAAATGCAGATTAAAAGGATGTTTCTAGATTATAGTGTTGTCCAGTTCCAATCATAAGTATTGAAATACATTACCAAAAATGGTCTGTTAATAATATTGTTGATTAGGGACTTAGGGATCAGTCATAAATGGTGTCATTATCTAGTTGGGTGGGTTTTAAAAATGTCTTTTCAAGACAATATTAAAAAATTGTCGTTCTATTGTTAGAATCGGTAGGTGTGTTAGAAAAAACGCCATTTATCCATGAAGTCAATTATGGAAAAATCCTTATCTATATTTATTAAAATTCTAGGTACTTATGGAGCTAATGTAAATAAAATTGAAGTAAGTATTAAGCCAACTAATTGTGCTGTTATGAAACCTAAAACGGCGTTAACGTGCCACAATAATAAGGCTTGCAAATGTGGATGTTTTCATTTTTCTAACTAGTAAGGTGTATAGGAGATTTTGTTTAGCGTGTATTAAACCCTCTTAATATATATAGTCTTCCACAACAGGATCAGCTATTTTAGTCAAATGAACTTGCAAACAAATAGCTTCTTTTCTCCTATTTTCTAAAAATCAACAAAATGTATGCATGTAAAATGTGTGAAAAATGTACTTTAAAAAAATTTATTCTGCGACATATGTATATATTCTATTTTTGAATAAACTATAATTTCCGTTAAAAGTAAAATTGAGTAAAAAAAACAGACAGTAAAAATTAAGTTGAAATTTGTTCCAAAATCATTGAGTTTTCCATCCTAAAAAAATACTGAGGTTTTGTAATTTTTTGTAACTAGCGTATAGATTTTTGTCTAGTATAATCAAATATTTACTATTTCTGTCATTCTACATAAAATGAAGTAGGAAATACCCTAATATATTACTTTCAAAACTTTCAACGTCCGATAAGTTAGATGTGTGTTTCGTTTAGAGGTGAGACGCATTTATATGACTAAACATAGGATTGGCCTTGGCTATTACGTTGAAGCATTTATAAATATTTAAATGCATAAATACATAACAAATTATGAATTTTAACCATCGATAATAATAATATTTTTTCAATACGCCTTTTGCAGCTTTTCCAACTATCTTCCCCATCCTTTCACGGAAAAATTCACATCATAAATATTAGTCGGCGTTACGCAGTAATTAAGTCCAAGAATGTAAAAAAAAATATGCTAATTTAAAAAATATTTCCACTTGACTAGTTTGGATAATGTTTTAATTTGCATTGCAAAAACACCTAATGGCTCGTAGCAATTTTTAACGCCAGGTCGCGCGTTGTATGAAGTTTTAAATTTGATTGTAATAAATAATAATTAAATTGAAACTACAGCTACTTTATTATGCAACTATATGAACTCTAAAGTGCGTCCTTGTCCTGTGAAGATAGCACATTTTGAATTTAAATATTTTGAATTGGATTAGAGCCCTAGAAAAGTATGTGACACACTTACATGGAATTGGAATTGATATTACATCCAAAGTTTTTGGCTCAAGTTAAAATTCAATTCTCAACTTCTATTCAAAACTGGGTTAGGCTCCTTGTCTTTTGGTTGTGGCCATTGTCGTTTTCATATTAGGAATGACCGAGACTGTTCCCCGTCGTCTAGTCTGCTCCGCTTTTCAATCGCCATAATAATGAAATGCAATGCCAAAAGTATTCAAAGTCTCAGCTGAGAAGAGCGATTGCAAAAATTGCATTCCACATTTTCACAAGAGAATCTGCACCATTTCTTTTAACAGTTTTTTGCGGATGGCTTTCGTCCTTCGCTCTTGAAATTGGATCGATTTCATAATTAGCATCAATTGTTAAGTTTGCAAGTTTTGGGTGAAAAAAATTAGTAAACTTTTATTTTATGAAAGTGCACAAGTCTCTTTTTGCATTCTGTACAACCATTGCCACTGACATGCGAGAAGTTTTAATTAATAATAATAGCAACTTTTAATACTTTGAAATTAAGACTAAAATTTTTATGAAAAATATAGTGTTTTTTTGTGTTTTGAATACAATGTGGTTTTAAATCAAATTATCTACTTCCGCGCCACCCATTTTTATTTTGACATGTAAGCATGTCTAGCTAGACTCAAAATTATTAAAACAACGTAGTTGACATTTAAAATATACATTAATAAAACATATCTTGTGCCAATATTTTAATAGTTATCTACATCATGTAAAATTCCATTTCCCATCCCCTCCCATTTAAAGTCAAACTCAAAGAAACAGCGAAATAAAATTTTGTGAATTATATTAAAATTTTGTATTTTGTATTAATAGTTAAAATGTAAAGAAAATGTAAAAAAATCTGCACTGTGATCTCTGAATGTGCGTTGCTTCTTTCTCATCACAATATCTCTCTGCATCTCTCTATCTCTCTGAACTCACTGGATTACAATTTTTCATGCTACACTGCAGAACATCAAAGGGACGAGGAAATGAATACCGTGAGCTGCTTCTCTTTACAATTCGCAACTTTCAAACAACATGTATTCAAAAAGTGAAATCCAAATTCCGAAAATCCAAATTCTAACGATGCGATGACGATAAGAAGAAGTTGGAGATGCAAAGGGAAATTTCATTATAATATCATCTCTATGCAAAAAGTGGAAAGTAGAAACTATGGCATCAAACGAAGGCGAAGGTATACTACAGACACGCAGGGATGCTTGTAGTAAAGCATAAATACTTTTTTAAGCTTATTATTATTGCAGCGCATAATATACATAATATTTAAAAAGTTACAAGCAACATAAGCTTTTATAATTTATGGCTGCAAGGCAATTGGCAGTATGGGGGGGGGCAATAGGCAGTGAATTAACGCGTAGCCAATAGGCAGTACAGTGTTTGCGGCAATAGGCAGTATAAATTAAATGGGTCGAATAGGCAGTATGAATATTGAAAAAAAAAATTATTTTTACGAAATTTTTTGTCAATATTTAATTGTTATATGAAGATTATAAAAAAAAAGATTAGATGAAACAAAATAGGATTAGTAATCTATTGTCGAATGAGCGGTTGGCGACTCGCATTTGTAGGTCTTCCTCTTTTCCGTCGTTGTACGTCAATCCTCATGCATTTTGCTGCCAACGAAAATTCAATTAAGTTTCGCTTAGCTGCTAGACCATAAATGTGCTTGCAAACATACTTCTTTAAAAATGATGTGCATGCGCATGTAGATTTCATCCACTCGGAGTAGTCGAAGTTGACAATGTAGGCCGCAAAGTATAATGTTTCGAAAGTTGAAAATGTTCTGTACCTACGTTGAATCTGCCGTATTATAGAATCGTTAATCTTTCCTTTGGTTGAAGGTTGCACGTAAGATATTTGCAAGTTGTTTTCCACAGGGAGGTCCACAATAGGCGGCTGCATCTGTTGCCACTGGTAAGCAGATCTTTGAATGGCCAGCGGGTAAGGCTGGTACCCCCATCGAACAAACGAAACCTCGTTGACGTACCTGAAAACTCTTTCCATGAATCACACAATAGTAAACTGAAGTCGTCGCCGATATATCCCCGAAAGTTGACTTGTTGGAATATCTCCTCTTCCACTTGTCCGCAATACTTTTCTGAGCTTCATTCAATGACACGAAAGGTTTAACCAGCTTCCATGTATTAACTGTCTTGAACCTAGACGGCTTGGCTTGCAAAGGCATGTTTTTCTGACCCAATATAAAAACGAACTGAGCAAAAAGACTAAAAAGCCGCCTTACTATTATGCAAACTTATTTAGATTTACTTTTGTTAAGACGTGATGCATAAGTTATGCTAAACGTGTGATTGGGAACACTAATTTTCAATACTGCCAATAGTCGCAAAATAAAGAGCAATTTTGTGACTTTTATTACAATATTCGACTATACTGCCTATTGCCTTACGCATAAATAACTGCCAGGTTACTGCCGATTGCCTTTTTAATACTGCCCATTGGCTTTATGCCATAATTTATTATGTATACCATAGTAAAATGCAAGGGCGTAGTTTGTAGTTGGACATGGTCCTAAAATTAATAAAATGCAATTTAATATACTTTATCTTACAATATTTCTATTTAAAAAAAATTGTACTAAAAAAAGGCGAAATTTTTTGGATGCATTATTTAGGGATAAAATTTAGTTTCGACGCCATTTGACCTATTTATTGGGAAATTGTTAATGGTTAATTGAAGGTTTATACTAATTAACTATCGCGCTAATAATTGTTTTCTGTATGATCAAACATGGGCATTTGCAAATTTTAAAATTTTGCCGCCTATTATTTCTACACGCGTGTTTTTTTACGAAGATGTATCCATGCGCTTATAGATAGCAATTCGAAATAAAATAAAATCGAGTTTTGAATTTAAATCAACAGCAAGCTCCATGATTCCTCCTTCTTGTGCCGAGTTTAATTTGTCTCTTTGGAAATCAAAGAGATTTCTACTGTAATAAAAATACGAATATAAATTTATAAATGTGAATGTAAAACACGATCCATAGCCAGAACCAGGCACTAGGACAGAGCTACAGACTCGGATCGGCCTGCTGAAATCCCTGACGTCAACGGCGGATACAGAAATTTTGTCTGGGGGGGGCTAACAATGTTAAGCCGCCATATTGGAAAATGGCCGCTCCTATCTCTACAATGTTAAAAAATTTCCTTCTGGGGGGGGCTAAAGCCCCTAGCCCCCCCCTTCTGGATCCGCCCCTGCCTGACGTAGTCAGCAGGCACTAACTTTCCCTCCTCTCGTTTTCGTTTCCCTATCTATTTTCTTCAGAATTGGACTTTGTTGGGTTCTTTGGACTTGGGACTTGGCTATGGGTTTGGATTTCGGATTTGGAAGTGAGCCTTAAAGTTAATACGTAGCAATTGAGAAAAGCTGGATTTTGGTATGTAGGAAAGAAGGACGAGATCAGCACAAATTTCTCGTTTACTTTGCGTATTCTCTCAATGAATGAATCTCTCTCTCGGCGGCCCTCCTATCCTATATGTTTCACATTTAAATTTACTCCTGTCGGCTTCGGCTATGGCTTCGGCTTCGACAACACATTTCATTTCGTTGGTTTTCTTCAAACACGGCCGCCATGTGGCTTCCAATATAATGTGCTCAGTAACCAGCTGTAAACAAGTGCAAATATAAATGGTGTTCATATTAATAACATTGTCACATACATACTGATAATAATACATAATAAAAATGCAAGAACACATAGTGCAAAAATCTCTTATCCAACTACATATTTCAGGTTTTAGTTTTAATGGAACGACTGTTCAGTTTAATGTCTTCATCAAAATTAGATAGGTGAATTTTGTTTATAAAATTTAAAGTCCAAGGCAACAATCTAGCAGGTAAAATGTAATTATTAATCTTATCAATTAGTTCGTTGGAATAGTTGTTTTACTTTTTATTTAGACTTTAAATAGATCATTCCTTACGATATTATCTTACTAAATGCCGCGTCAAAAATCTGGTTGATATGTAATTAAAAAACTTGGGTATTTTGAAATGCACGTCGCTAAACTCTAACAGCCGCAATGAATGTGTAATTCATCACTAATTCGGTGCCTTGCAACGACCTAGCTTATTTTATCCTTGGAATTATTTGAATTTCTGCTTGAAAAACAAAATGCTTTGTTTACAGCAATACTAATAGCAGCGGTGAGTTTCAAAAAATTCAAATAATTAGAATTGAATAGTTTAGAAATATCTATATAGCTAGTGTTGAGTTTTTCAAATATAAATGTTTATTTTCTAATGTTTCGTTGTTAGGGATCGTCCATAAATGATGTTATAGGTAGAGTAAGATGTAAGGTAAGGATAGTAATTTATATGTTTGTAGGCTTGGGTCTCTAATAGTATGCAAGCTTCGAGTAGAACACTGGGTTTTCTATTCTAACATTGTGCTGAATTTTTTCTCTACTTACAGATTTTTGCAATAATAATTGTAAAATTCAAGTGGTTTAAAAACCCAAAACAATTTCTGTACAAATTTTTGAACAACGTCAATGTTTTAATTAGAACGTTGTATTTGGATCAAACTTTCGCTCTTATCATGTACATGTGATTGCTTGATTACAAGCCGAGTAAATTTATAAATAATGTCAAATAATTGTAAGATATCACTCTTTAATGACCCATCCACCTGCCTGTCATCAATTTAAATTGAAAAAACGGATATCGTCAATATGGTATGTCCTCAATATACCTGACTACACTCACCCACCATACCCATAATATCATTTATGAACGATCTTTCAGAAAGTGTATAAAAATAATTACTTTATAATTAGAAATGGTAACCTCTCACATATTGTTATTACGTCACCTGAAAATTTACGAAAATATTGTATGAATTCTATTTAAACTCAAATTGACACGGCTTCCAAGAAAAAGTGACGGGTGCCGAATTGGCTCAAATCTGGAATTGGTTTCAAAGTTGGGACTCACATAATTTATTTAGCTGCTATGTGATTTTTACTGTAGAATGTAGAATTAATTAGAAATTGAACTAGGTGCTCTACTTGACAGTACTAATAGTTGACAAGAAGATTTTTTTACTGGAATTAAAGAGACGCTGTTATACATACGTTGGTACGTAGTAGGATTGGAAATGGGGAGAGGCAGGTAACTAGCAAGTCACAAGTTTAGTTGACTTTGACTTTGACTAGAGACGAGAATTGCTCAATTGCCCCTAAATTTTCATACATACAGACGATTCAGATTCGGACGACAGAAAAGACGGCGTCCAGAGACTATAGAGACAAAGAGAGAAATGAGAAAGCGGATAGTAGAGAAGAAGCTAAGAAATAATTGAGAGTGTGGGGAGATATGGCGATGTTGAGTTGAGCAGGAGCCAATGGGGAATGAACTGACGAAGCAAAAGCTCAATCCTAAAGTAGTCTTAACTTTGTCTCCTGTCCGACCAAGATCCCATCGGTTCTGATGTGTGTGATGGGTTGGATGTTGGATTGGATTCCAGCGAGACATGTCTGTGGTATGTATACTGTGTTGGTACTATATTAGGGCACCCGTACCGATCCCTGTAGACACATTTACTACGCTATGTCAGAGCAAGTTTCGTAGGTATATGTACGTACACTATTGATGAAGGACACAAACTTACGATTAGAAAACAAAATGTGACCATCGCCACTCGCACGTAGTAGGTATGTAATTCGAATTCGAGGAAAGAAACTATGCCAACAAAAATAGCTGTACGTATAATTACATTACATTCGCTCGCTCGCCCTGTCTACATATTTGTGCCTTATTGGCAGAAACTTGACCCAATAGCTGACCAACCGGACAGTAGTACTGTAGATACTGTATAGTGCTACGGAAACATTTTCAATCCTAATTTTTAAAGCAAATACTCATAGCTATGATTATAGGAAGCGTATTTTTTCAAACTAGTGCTAGGGTTAGCCTTGGTCGCTTAGTATGAAATACGAAAATAAATGTACGTTCAGTATTGCATACCTTTTAAGCCTTTACAAAAATACTTGATGACTACTGTCGTTTTTAGAGATTGTGTGCAACTGCATTTAAATTTGTATTTCCAGCTCCGCGTGTTTTTCTTACTGATTACGATTAAAAAAGACGAGCATAAACTTCTCCTGTAGTAGCAGGAAAACCAAGAAAAATTATTTAGGCGACGTTAATACATTAAGAATTTTGCATTTTCTGTATTGCTGAAAAAGTTGAAATAACACTTCATTAATATTGTATTGTCAGTTAATGCGAGATACCTTTGTTAAATATTCTAAACTTTTATGTTCTATGATCGCAAGTATTACGTAAAAATAGCAAAATTTTGATAAGGAGGAGTATGTAAGCATACATACATAAAATGTATTATGTGTGCCAATTAAGATTTCCAAGCACATCAAAAAATACAAGCAATTCTTGTACAACTTGTCTGTAAAATAGTAAAAATAAGTAAGTGATCTTAAAACCGTATATAAATAATGAAATGTACTTTTTTGATTTTTGAAAAAATGTATCTTTTTTAGTTTCTAACAATGCGGAAAATCTAATTTCTACTTATCAAAAGGTAGAGAAGAAATGTAAATTGTGATTTTAAGAAAGTGCAAAGGTGCAAACAAAACGTAATTCGTGCTTTTAAAACGAAGCAAAACACATGTAATTCGTACTTTTAAGAAGGTGCATACAAAGCAATTTGTACTTTTAAAAAACTTATAATTAATTTTGTACCATTCAAAAAAAATTGTAACTTATTTTTTTATTGCTTTTAAAATCGTAAATATTACACTTATCTTCTGAACTTGGATTCTACATTATTTACGATTTTTTTATAATTCATCTTCCAAAAAATAAATTAATATTATACTCTGTATCGAATGTACTAAAAACTATCCAATTAATTTGCTTATAAAAATATTTAAAAAAGTCTCCCTGATACTAAACTATAATTCTATTCTTATCATCTTTGGTCCTCACACAAATTAGAGAATCCTTTGAGAAAAAATCCGTCCTAAATAGTGTGCAGCTACAACATCCATAACCCAGAAAACACTGTCAACTGTTCCCTTTACATAACTTTACACTCTACTCTTTACGGTCCAATAGATCTAGGCTTAGAATATGTCGTGTTTTGCACTGTAGAATGTAGAAACAACACAGATGAACAGACATCCACTTCAAGTTCGACCCCAACTTATGTACGATTAGACGGAGGGATAAAGTAAAGTTCCGAAAGGCCCGTCTAAAAACCACAAGAGAAATCTGAATGTGAATATAACAGCCTCATATTTTATGGCAAAACTTGAGAGCGAACTCTTCATAGTTTGCTATCCACTTTCTTAACAAAATTCTTCCAAGGTTCTGCACACTGTCACCGACACCCACACTGGGGTGAAATTAGAACATGAACAAGAACAAGGCAACGGAAAGCGCTATAGCGCTGAAACATCCATACCAATGCATAAGAGGGAAAAAGCAGGGCAACCTCTGAAAGCATAAAGAAAGCATTAAAGACGGCCAAGCTCAAACTTTACATCATACCATACGAATATACATAAACCTCTGCTTTCTCCACTTTCTCCACCCGCAAGTCAAACTTGAGCTACTTTTAGAGTCCGACGGCGACTGATTGACCTGCGATAGTGAAAGTGTCCCGCACGTCCGTGTACCTCCTCCTACTAATTATTCTCATCTACTTTATTTTCATTCTATGGTTTACATGTTCAACACGTTTTTTTGAAGGATTTCACATGCTTTACATTATAAGGGAAATTAACTTTGGAATTTTATAATTTTACACATTCCGCAAAGTAGCAACTATGGCAGCACAGTGCTGAGTGTGGTGGCGATTTCCTTGTCCACGGTACAAGCATTGTGTTCAATGGTCAAAGGTGGGGCAGTAATTATTCTATTTGTAATACACAGTACATATTCAATTCATTCGGATAAAACAAATTTGTAAAATTGTAATTTCTACTTTGAAATTCAGATTTATTGGTTTGCGCATTTCAGATAAAATGTTTAGACCTTCAGGAAACTAGTGTATGTAGGTTAATCAGTAACGGTCAAAAATTTAAACGGCGTTGTACCTCAGCAATTATTTAACATCGCTAATTACAAAACATGGAACTTGGTCTCATACATACTACATTCATTACAAGTTTGGAGTTTTAAAAAAATTGTAATGCTTTCATTGTTGACTTTGTCCAGACTTTCCAGATTCTTGGTCATATTTGCTACAGCTAATAGTTGCGTGTGCCCACTATAATAATTGTATTTTAAAAAATTTAAGAAATAATATCTAAATCCAATCGTAATCGTAGTGGTACTTGTTATCGCAACTAAAATCGTATTTGTTAATAAACATAAAATATAAAGGTCATAAAGCATCCAATATGGTTACGCATAATTAAAAGATTTTTATATGGTGCCCTCGCAGTGAGAGTGTTTTGGGAAACTTTCTCAGAATTTATCAAAACCATAAACATAAACATATTCCGCTCTAAAAACTTGATGCGTAGATAGTATACATACAATATGTATAGGCCGTAAAAGTGTTAAACAAAACTAGTTACTATATGCAAGCAATTTCCTAGAAGACGGAGACACTGCAGAGACAGACAGGGCAGAGTTAAACCACTAGAACCCGCAGCAACCAGGAACCAGCCTTAGATCGTATATCGTCTGTGAAGAACCAAAATGACCCATATCCAATTTTATCTACTAACAAAATGAGCTATGTCATAAAACTGAAAGGAGAAACACGCGTAAAATAGTAATTCAGATATTTTGAAGAGAGTAAAATGTTCTGTTTACATATTTTTTAAAACTGTAACATTTTCTATTTACATGTTTTCGAAAGGTGCAAAATGTTTCACTTACATGATTTTGAAAAGTGTAAAATGTTCTATTTTCATATTTTGGAAAGTGTGTGAAATGTTGTATTTAAATGTTTTTGAAAAGTGTAAAATGTTTTATTCACAGGGTTTTTTAAATTGCAAAATATTCCATTTATATGTTTTTGAAGAGTGTGAAATGTTCTATTTAAATCCTTTTGAAAAGTGCAAAATGTTCTATTTACATAATTTTAAAATGTGTTAAATGTTCTATTTATGTACATGTTTTTAAAAATTTCAAAATATTGTATTTACATGTTTTTGAAAAATGTGTAAAATGATTTATGTAAACGTTTTTAAAAAGTGCAAAGTGTTCTATTTATATGATTAAGAAATTGTCAATTAAATGTTATATTTATATATTTTGATAAGTTTAAAAAGTGTTCTATTTCAATGCTTTTAAAGCATGCATCAGTTTTCGTGTAGATAATGGATATTGTTTCTACGTACAAATGGATATGGGTCGTTTTGGTTCTTTACAGACGATATGTTTCTCGTAGACTGGATATGTTGCTGTTCTCCTATTCTCTCGCCCTCGTCGCGTTATTATGTAATGAAAAGGAACATTGAAATGGAACACCTGGCTTACCTCATCAACAACCTCAGAACATGAACATGAGCCGTGTAATCATAATGGAATCGTAATCGTACAACTTCAACTTTCCAACTTATAGAGGAGCTACGACGAATACTTGACTACTTTTGAGTCCCCACTCAACTTTCACTTCTTCACTCCTTCACTCCTTCACTACTACTACTACTACTACAATATAAAACTTTTCGCTGTTTCCACTGGTACTATGTACTATTTCCTATATGGAAAATTTAAAAACGTTCAGGCCTTTCCTCTCTACGGTATATGTACTACATACTATAAAATGGTAACATAGAAGACCACGACGGAACCGACCGCCGCATAGTAATAATTTCCCATGGAATCCTTAAATAAATTATTATAATATCTTATCTCACGATTAGTCCCAAACTATTAAACTCTAAAGATTGCAAAGTTTTTTTATAGGCAAAAAAGATAAAGTCAAAGTCTCTAACATGCCAATGATACACACTCTTATATGCAATATACATAGCACAAGGATTGCCTTGACTTTTGTGGAGAGAGAATTAGAACGAGAACGAGAACGACAAAAGTAAAGCTGATGTCATATAACACAAGATAGTGCTACATACAATGTTCTGGTTTTAGCCTTTAATTCGTTTTCAAAATGTGTTATCTCCACCTTGAGAGCGAAGATTCTCTGTAAACGTCGCAAGCAAAGGAGTAGTTCTCTAATGTATTTACTAGTGAAATTCTTGAAATGCTTGATAATATTTGGTAAATATGTTTTATGTAGGTCAAGAGCGTGAGATAATTGCTACATAATATTTTGATATTTTTCAAAATGACATTTTAGTGTTTTCTAAAACGCTATAAATTGTGTTTTAGTATTTTCAAAAAAGGAGAAATAGCAATATTTAACAATTCGAAAGGTGCAATAAATAATAAAAGTTTTAAGTTTTTGAAAAATATAGCAAAATAGGATTTTAGTTGCTAGAATAATCTTCTTGATGTGTTTTTCCATCTTTTTAAAATCTTTTGTGGTTTTTATTTTGTATATTCAAAAAACAATGTGATAAAAAATTACGTATTTAAAAACATGTGATTGTTGAATAATTTTCAAAATATTCTAAATAACCAATTTGCAAAGTTCTAATTTTTGGAAATTTAGAAGTAATTATTTTTATACTATGTCAAACAAATATGCATTTTTTTTACGATTCAAAAACGCACAAATATTATTTTAAAACAATTTTTAATCTTTAAAATACTGAAATAATCAGCAGAATCGTGTAAATTTGATCATTTAGGAAATTCAAGTGAACAAAAATACTCTGAATTCTGTATTTTACTTAAAGCTTTATGTAACTAAATACCTTTGGAATTTTATCCGTTCTAATTGACGATAGTAGTTTTCCAAACCTTTAAAGTATACGCTATTCCCGTCTTTCTTACCATGTCAACCATTTTTACATATCCCACTCTGCAACTTATGAATCTACAAAACAATATTTGAACCTTAATAGCATCATACTAATCCTTCACAAACTAACCCAAGTTATTGCACTCCACTCCTTTAAACTCCATATTAACTGTATATAAAGAGAAAAGAAAAAAGTATCAAATCCAACTGTTTGCTGTTTGCGCTGTGTACTACGGCGTTCAGTTCCCAAAAAAATCGCATAAATCTACAGGCACCAGTACCGGCACCGGCACCCGAGTTGTTGAGCACGTTTGTAGTACATACATGAAAAAAAATTATTATTATGCACGTACAACCAAACCACCTCTGTGCTGCATCGTTTCGCGTTGTCGTTCGTTGGCATTTTACTCGTTGGTTGGTGGCATTGTGGAGATGAGCGAGGAGAAAGACGGAGAAAGTAGCTTGTAATGTATGAAAGTGGAGAAAGTCCTTGTGACTAAAATCTATGTAATCGGTGAAAAATAAAAATTTACTTCCCTCATATTTCATGAAGGGGAAGAAGGGGAATAAAAAATTGGGGAGAAAAAAAAGAAAGTTTAGTGGGAATATTTTTACATTTTATGCATCGTACATTTCCCGATCGGATTTTGGATTTGGAAATTATGTTACTTTTATATTCCCGCACGCTATCATATTATTATCATCATATCATTCCTCATGTCACTGCACGACTTGGTTCGGTATCCTTATGAGCTTTGCGGCTATACAATGCTTTCTAATGCTGATTTGGCCTTTATATGAGAAAATTCTAGTATAATTTGTTAACGGAATTTGTACTATGGTAACTGGCGGCACTGGTGTTAGTACAGTACCGTATTACTCCAAATAGAAGCCCCCGGCTTCTATTAAAAACAGCACCCTTTACCCCCGGCTTGTATTGGAGGCCCGGCTTGTATTGGAGGCCCGGCTTGTATTAAAATTATTTTTTTCGAAACCAAAATAAAACTTAAAGTTACCTTATTTTTGACAACTTTTCATTATTTTCAGGCATTACATTCTTTGCTATAATAATATACAAACATTTTGTAAATAACACTCTATCTTTATGATGAATAAATGGAAGGAATAGGAATAGGTAGGTAGTGAGAATCAAACTTTTATTTTATTTTCCGGAGAAATAATTATGAGTAGCTAGTCGGTAGGTGGTTGGTTTGATTCTGATTAGCGTTAAGTTTTACATTACTGGGACTGGGGCAGATTAGGATGACTCGGGCAATATACAAACAATATTATTAATTTTAGTAATACTATTCAGGAGGGGGAGGTTGCTATGTCAATCTTCCAACTCCTGTCATGACTTCTCTCCCTCCAAACAGACCATGTCCCCATGGTGAGGAGAACAAAAAAAACAAATCCACACACGAAATAGACGAGAAGCGGAAGAAATGCGGTGGACGCTGGCGAAATCTTCGATCTGTAACTGCAAACAACTACCTTGGCCTTGATCGGGGATCTGGACTTGGGTGCTTATCCTATGCAGAGCTGCTTCACGTTCTTAACCTAGGCAGGGCTGCTTCAATTCCTTCACCTATGCAGAGCTGCTTCACTTTCTTAACCTAGGCAGGGCTGCTAGGGAGGTTGGGGGGGGGGGGGGGCGGGGGGTTGAAGAAGAGGGTTTGAGGGGAATGGCGGGAGGTAACTCTTGCTATGTACCCGAAGAAAATTCAAGCCACGTTCCACTTCTTTCTTGACGCCACTTGCTGGCATTTACTTCGGAGGATTGCTGCTTCTGAGGTCAGAGCCGGAGGTCAATGTCGCTAGGGTTCGCTGGGTCCGGAGCGTGCAGACGACGGTAGAGACTCGCTTGGCTTAGAGAGGTCGGCTTCCTCGTCGCGCACTCTGCCACCGTAGGGGATGAATTTTCGTCCAACTGGAAAAGTTCTGGGGCCAACAAGAAAAACATAGCCTCAGCCGCTATAGCTCGCTAAATTCTTTTAGATGGGCCAGGGGTGCAGTTCGCAGATTGGAGAATCTTCACGCCACCGAAATAACGGGGAAAAGAACCCCGTCACCTACAAACGTTTTGTAAATAACACTCTATCTTTATGATGAATAAATGGAAGGAATAGGAATAGGTAGGTAGTGAGAATCAAACTTTTATTTTATTTTCCGGAGAAATAATTATGAGTAGCTAGTCGGTAGGTGGTTGGTTTGATTCTGATTAGCGTTAAGTTTTACATTACTGGGACTGGGGCAGATTAGGATGACTCGGGCAATATACAAACAATATTATTAATTTTAGTAATACTATTCAGGAGGGGGAGGTTGCTATGTCAATCTTCCAACTCCTGTCAATATTGTTAGTGCTTTTTAGTGCAACTTGGTCAAAAGAAACACTAGTCTCATCCATAGCTATTTTTTACCCCCGGCTTGTATTGGAGGCCCGGCTTGCATTGGAGGCCCGGCTTGTATTGGAGGCCCGGCTTGTATTTATACTTACACCCGTTACCCCCCGGCTTGTATTGGAGGCCCGGCTTCTATTGGAGGCCCGGCTTCTATTTGGAGCAATACGGTACATTCCTTGCCGCATGGTATGGAATATATTTTTTGAATAATTTCCATTATTTTTCTGTGTGCTTGTTGTTGTCGTTGTTGCCATGCTGTTGATTTGGAACGTTTGTTGAACGTAGTAAAAACTTTCGGATTTAAATATTACAGAAGCTTTCTCCATCTTCTCTGCTAAATTGCTCTGTTCCCCATTAAAGAAGCAGTTTGTTAAAAATTCAAGAGCAAAAAAAAAGAATCGTTTTTCGGGAATAGACTATACACACACTACACAAGTACATACCCAGCGTGTGTCATTAATAATCAATGTATAACTTTATTATCTGTGAAGTAAGTAGGAAGAAGGCAGAGGATACGTTCAGATACACACAGCGAGTCAGACGCTAAATGGTCTTTGAGCAGGACACTTAAATGAGTATAGTTTGTGTATGTGTGTGTGGGAAAATTAATTTCTTGGGAAATACGGAAATATATAGCATGTTTACTCCGACTGTGAATACGAGATGGTTCTGTCTGATTGTGAATGTCTCCTTCATACATGTTACATTAACAATGACAACTGAATTAATTGTATGTGCTTAGATTTTGTAGGCCAGTTTTAGTAAGAAATATTTTTATTTTTCCAAATTTATTTGAATTTAGTATACTAAACTTGTACTAAGCAAAGTTGTTTTCATACAGTTTTTAATACAATTTAGAGGTATGTAGAACATTGTTTTTAAATTCGAAATTTTAAAAAGCATTTGTAAGATTAAACCTTGTTATTTAAAAAATAAATTTCAGAATGTATTTTACAATTAATTTTTTAAAAGTAGGTGTTATAGAAAGTCTTATTTTAGGAAATAAGCGTTTTCCAAGATTTGTTTGGTTTCAACGCCGTTTTTAACTTTTAATTGCAAGGTCATATTTCTAACTAGTAGTTACACTAAACATCCAGTTTTCAAAACATGTTTGTAGATGACATGCTAGAGCTCCATGGGTTAATTATACCTAGACGCAATTTGCGATTTAAAAAATGGTTCTAAGAACTAGCAGTTTTTCAATTCTTAAGTTTACGAAAACAAATCTTTTCTTTTTAAAGACATTTTTACCAAGTTTTTGATAGCTTTTAAAACCTGTTTCTACAAAAATCAAATCTCTGTATTTTTTAAAAATAATTTTCTGGATAAAAATATTTTTCAGAATAAATTCGCATACAATTTTGTTTTGCATTCAGCTAGTTTAGAATTTGTGTTCCTGTTATAAATACATAATTCATTTTTATAAATTGAATTAATTAAATATTTAAAATATATTTCTACCCACATTTATCAACATATCGTATATGAATAGACGTTAAATCAAATTACCTTCCTAAAACTGGCTCTGGCTTTGTCCTTGGCTTATCATCCCATAAAGATGCACCATTACTGATAACAGAGACATAAAATACATAATATAATTGTATTTGGTCCTTTTGGGCCTCCTTAAATAAATTAAATCCAAAATACCATAAAAATACAGAGCAGTATAAAAACTCAATGGTAATGGGCCAATTCTAAATTAAAAATGTATACTCGTAATTTAAATTTTTTTCCCTGCCTGCAATCCACATAAAAATTAAAATGATTATAATAAAAAAATGCTTCACAGTTCCAACTATTCTATACTTCAATTTTCTATACGAGGCAACCTGCTTCATCTAGTTCACTAGTCCTATGGTCCTACTTAGTGAAATGGGAATGGTATAATGGGGCCGCGATGCCGATACTAATAGCGTGATGCTTGTAATTATGCGACGGGATATATTCATATCTTGTGTCTTATCAGTATTGCTTCTATAACTTTGACCAGGAAAACTACCGGTACCAGTACTAGTAACGGCACTGGTACTGGTACCGGTAACGCAATATATCTGCCCTTGGAAAGTAGACAGTATTAAAATGCATGCAAAAACATAAGCAAATATAATGAAGATACGAGCAGACAGACCTGCCTTGCCCTCCTGCCGCCTGCCATTGAAATGAATGAAGAAAGTATTTAGTTAAAATGATAAGGCACTTTAGATTAGGCCAAGTATGAAGTAAGCGAATCCGACAGAGATCATTTTAGATTATGTGCTGATGTTAATAATGGAAATATATGTACAGATAAGACCTGTGTGTGTAACAACTCCACTGCTCTGTCCATGATGGATGAAAGTTCATAGGCTCACAAAATATAGGCTGCTGGACGGTGCCGGTACCGGCACCGATACCGTATACTAGAACTGGAATCCTGGAAAGTGAAATTCTCTCTCTCTGAGAGAAAGCACAAAAGCCAAAGGAACTAGTGGAAAGTCTAAAAGGAAGCGAAAGCTTGTTATCTTCATCATAAAATGTTTTTTTTTTCTCCGTCTTCTTCTTCATCTTTTTGTACATAGAATTCTAGAGCCGAGTCTTACTTATCGTTAGTTTGTTCTTATGTTCCCATGAGTCACTACATTGGTACTTTGGGTCTCATTTGTTCTATTATATTTCATAAGTAAGTTCCACTCCATACTGACTAAATTCCCTTCTTTCTTTTTACTACTACTGTACTGTCCCGACGTCTGTACTTCTCATGTTTCGGATTCGGAATTTTCTATTACAGTTAAGAGTTGTTTTTAAGGGAGCCCTTACATGCTACGTTGGGTTTTGCATAAAATAAAAGGGGTAGGGCCAGGGCTGGATAATAAAGCCAGAGCATAGGCATCCCCACTGCCTGAATTTAAAAAAAAACATGTATAACATTTTGCATTTTCCAAAAATTTTTGTATAGAATATTTTTAATTGTCTAAAGAAAGCAAATAAATTGTTTTTCACATTTAAAAAACATGAAAATAAAATATTTAACATTTTTCTCAAAACATGTATGTAAATAAAACATTTTGCATTTTAAAAAAATATTCAAATCAAAAGTTTTTGCACATTTTAAAAACAGAAATAAAATATTTACCACTTTTTTCAAAACATGTAAATATAACATTTTGAATTTTTTAAAATATTCAAATAAATATTTTTTTCACCTTTCAAAAACATGGGTAATAGTTTTTTAACACATTTTTCAAAACATGTAAATCTAGCATTTTACATACAATTTTTTGAACCAAATAAATAAAACATTTTGTACTTTTCTAAAACATGTAACAAAAAACACACCAAGAAAAACTTAATAAAATCAAAACACAGTGGTATTTTTATGGAAAAAAAATTCTGCCTACAAGCAATTCCTTCGCCTGACCCTGGGTGCTGTTTGGAGAATTTCAATGACTAGCAAATATACAAGGTGCGACTAAAAATAGTTTTAATAATTTGTTTGTGAATTTATTTAAAATTATTTTACATACTAATTCTATAAAAAACAGAAGTTTTATTTTACCATTAGAACTATTATGTAATATATGTACAGCCCCTTCTGTGAATAAGTATAGGAGAAAGCAAGATGGAAAAAACTCTAGACATAAATTGGCTTGAAATTTTTTTTTAGAGTTGTTCTATATTATATACTTTGCCTTGATGAAAGTAGAGTAGAATAGATGGTGCATTGTACTGTGTAGAATGCCGAATGCGGAATGAAGGCTGTGCTGTACAGCAGGAGAGCAGGACATAGGGAGTAGAGTGCAGAGTGTAATATCTCTTTTAGTTTATCATTTGATGTCAGCTCCATGTATTTCCCCCTCTTTATATATTCTCTCGACTCTGACTTTTACTCGGTAGAATATAACGAAAATATGAAAATGAAATATCAGTGAGAAATAAGTAGGGAACTAACTACATTATAAAGTTATGCGAGGGAAAGTCAAAAGTTTCCATTTAGTTACATGATTCTATGTATAGTTTTGTAGTGGTATTGTTTCGTAATATATCAGTGAAGTAGTACTATCAGTTTCAGTTCCAGTTTCAGTGTAGTAATTCTGTAGTGGCCATTATCCCTCTACTCTCTTAGTATATAATTCGCCAGTCTCGTGTATATTTGTTTTTATACTTGGACTGTGATGTGAAAGAATGTATAATTATACTTGTAGATAATTTTGACTTGGAGGAGAAAGTGTGCCATGTACCAGGATCAGTCACTAATAATACTTTCACTTTCAGCTGATTAATTACTTCCTATATTTTTTTTCTTATTATAGGACACATATATAATTATTGTCCCTGTATTTTTAACTAATTGTAAGCTACTTACACCACAGACATACTGTAGGGGCAACCGAGAGTGAGGTCTAGCAAGGATAAAGCTGTCGTTCATTTGCATGCAAAATTTATCCTTGCCAGACCTCACTCTCGGTTGCCCCTACAGTACATACTTTGCAGCATGGCCGTTTCCTCTAAGGCAGTGGCGGGCTGTATAGTTAGTAAAAAAATATTGGATTAAACTAACCGTGAATTTTTGGGTTGTTGTGGAAATAATAGACAATGAAATTACGGCCTTTCTTAAGTCGACGTCAAATCAACAAAATGAAATGCGTTATTGTGGACCATTATTAATTAGCCATATCCTTGTCATGGATCAACGCATTTGTTTTGAGGGGGGGGGGCTGTTATTCATTTGAGGATATATTACAACTTAGGGCTGAAGATTTTCAGGGCCTGACGAAGGAATTACTTTTAGGCAGCAATTTGCTTTAATATAAAAACCACCATTTCGATTTTATTGATAGTTTTCTTTGGTAAAGCAAAATGCTGTATTTACATGTTTTTAGAAAATTTTAAAATGTTCTTTTTACTTGATTAAAAACAATGCAAAATGTTTTATTTACATATTTTAGAAAAGTGCAAAATGATCTATTTACATGTTTTTAGAAAACTGCAAAATTTTCTATTAAAATAGTTTTTGAAAAGTGTTACATGTTTTATTTCCATGTTTTGAAAATGTACAACAAATGTATTTGCATGTTTTTAAAAAGTCAAAATATTCTATTTACATATTTTTGGAAACTGCAAAATGTTCCATTTGCATGTTTCTTGAAAATTCAGACAGCAGGGGTTGCCTACACTGCGCTGGCCGCATTATTTGGAAGGTTTTGTAGATACATCAAAAACCTTATACATACATTTAGAAACAAAATCGCGTATATATTTTTACTGCCTACTTAAATCGTTCAAAAATGTTTAATTTTTTGTGATGCGAATGTAGTTCGCATTTAATTGTTATTACTGTAAATTATGGATTCTGCATTTTGAATTCTTATTCTCCTAATCTTATCAACACGACAAATTGGAGTACGCACCTGTAACTACACAGTTAAGAGTATTTTTGAAAGATATTATAGTCGGCGTTGAACTAGATAATAAATTAAATTGTGAATTAAGATTAAGATAGCAGTAATAATTGATTATAAATATTTTGATTTAAAATTAAATGTGTTTAAATGCATCTTCTTAACTGTTTTTGAATTCGTTTTTATGGTATTGTATGCGTCCACATGGCCTTATTATAAAAATATTACAAATTCAATTTGTAAAAATTCACGTTTTGGTTTTATACATCGCAATGTATGCTATAATATAATGCAAATTTTCGATATTGTATTGAAACAACGGAATCAGTTTGGTCCACTTTCATTTCCAGTCCAATTCTTTTCTGGTTGTTTATGAAAAATTAATTTAAGAAAACAAATTTTAGCTTTTCTTCTAAAATGCAATGTTTTATTTACCACAACGAATTCTAAAAGATATATGTCCGATATTTAAATAACCATTTAAATATTATTTTCTATTCTTGGCCTATACATTATGCAGCTTTTGATCGTATTTGTGCCTAGCAATTTAAGACTGGATCGGATCCGATGGAATCAGATCGGTTTAGTTAAAGTTAAGACCTGACCAATTCGATTTCTTGCAAAAATGTAATGTCATTGGATTACAAGTTTGATATGGATCTCGATCTCGATTTTGATTTGAATGTCAATATAGTGATCAAAATTAAATAAAAGATGGCAAAGTACCTATATAGATAGTAGGAAAAAATAAAGGCTAAAAGCAAAAGCAAAGTAGTAAGTACGTAAACCAAAGTCAAGGAAAGACACACTGCCAAACCAAAGCCAAAGCCACCCAAAAAGGACGAAGCCCAATTGCTTTTTGATCACTATATAATCCTAGTATCAGTATATTTATAGCATTAGTATTTTATCCATGAAATCAAAATTGCAGACTTGGTCGTAATCACAAATTGTAATCACAGACATACACAAAAGTACATAGGGAAGAGAGACGTGGTGGAGGTGGATAGGATCGAGTATCGAGACTTGAGAGTTTGAGACTCGAGCTCAGCACAGCAAACGCAGCGAAAAAAAAATATCATAGATTTGCAGTACAGTTGGCAGTTGGGGTTGGCATTGGCATTGGCAGTTGGTCTATTATGTGAGCAGTTTACAAATCAAACAAACAAAAAATGAAACGTGTTTCCTTTGCTTTCTTTTTTTTTTATTTTCCTTTATCTCTTTTCCCTTGCTACGCTCTGTCTTATCCCACTGGGTATGTCCGTCCCGTCTGCCTGTCCTACCTCCTATTTTTTTTACGATTCTGACTGTAGTAAACTGACACCCAATGCTATTTTATGACTGTACGTAAAAGTTCTATTTTTGTTACATTAATGGCTACGTCTGTTTGTATGTAGGTAGGTGGGTACATATCATTGAAATAAAACAAATCTTGCAATAATATGGCAGGCCATTTCATGTAAGGCATATATGATAACATTTAAAATATTTTCTTTTCTTTCCTATGTCAAATTTCTGGGATTTCAAGGCTTGGTTTCTAGTTGGTTATTCATGATCTTTTTAATTTTGAAAAATTCTGAGGATTTACTTGTACAATAATACAAAATTAATTATTAATTTATTTAATATTGAAATAGAAAAATAATTCTAAAGTTTTAAAGTACAAAATTGAAACTAATTAAACTAAACTCTACAAGAATTGTGTACTGATTTATTTTTGAAAGATTTAAAAAATTCTTGCATTGGCTGAATTGAAATTGTGGTAATATTGGTGATACACTCTGCGCTCAAGTGTTTTGGTTTTACAGAATTACTACAGTAATCGCACTATTACTGTAGTCGTAGCTACTGCTGTTGTTGCTGTTGTTGCATGGATTTCTAACGTATGGACTGTACATACAAAACAGTTGGAATGGAAGTTTGGGTCAGTAACATAATTTATTGACTATGACAATCATACGTGTTTTCCTTTACACAAAAAAAGAAAACTAAACTTTTCTTTCTTTTTTCACAGATTCCACGTTTATAGGATCTCGTTTCTTTCTTCGTTTCAGATTTTCTTTTAGACATTCAGATATTGCTCTACGTGAATTTAATGGAGTTGAAAAGATTAAAGGAGGGAATATTTCCCCGATTCGCGGTGCGGATATTGGGCTTTTGTACCTAGATACCCTTCTGTTATACTCACATTTCGTATTGGTATTGGTCGTTGAGTAAACAGTAAGCGGTGGCAACAGATTCAACTGCTCACGATCGATGGATACTTGCTGCCCAATCCAATCCCAATCTCTAGCATATTAGGAATTAGGGATACAGCTTAAGAAAAACAAGTTTTCTATCAATTTTTAAAACCATTTTTTAAGTGCGTTTGTGACGTCATTTTCTGCGAATGCATGTTTCACGTCAGTAAATATAATTTTTGTTATCGTTTTTGCATTATCTTGTTCACTGAAAAAAATTTAAATTTTCCTATGGGATTTAACATTGGGATTTTATAAAAGGACGTTTTCCTCCCCCCTTTCATACTTTAACCAAAAGTTCCTTTTAAAATAGCATGCTAAGTCCCATTAGAAAAGTTTGAATTTCCCTATTCCCGCTCAGCGCGCTTGCGAAGATATATAAATTAGAATTATTTTAGCGCAGTGGAGGGTTATAGAAGAAAATGGGTTTAAAACATGTTGCAGTTAGCCACATAGTACCTACATTTCTTACAAAAGTAGGAAGTGTCCCTCGTGCGCCAACAGGTTTGTTGAACACAGGGTATTTTCTATACCTATGTGTGTCCTTTTCTATGTTCTCTATGTTCTTGTCCTTTGCACTCGGATAAAATAAAATAAAAATAAGTTTGGAGTTAAAGGGGGGGGGGCAGTACAATTCACATTCAGGATATAAAATAACAATACAAAATACAATTGAATATATGTACTACTGTATTAGCTAATATCAATATCTTTATCTATGTGCTTATTTTGTATTGTATTGGATATTTGGAAACTACTTTTGATTTCTATTACTATTGTATCTTAAACTTTCACCAGAGCCAGGTCCAGGTCCAGTGCCAGACCTCCGTACGTAGAAATTCCCCCTTTCTCCAGTTCTATAAACTGCCATATGAGAACGATATCCGTAGGCCGTAGACGTAGCTACTTTACATTGTTTCCTAGTTTCCTTTCGTGGTTCACCATATTCACCCCATTTCATTTATTGAACACAGTTTTATTTATTTGTATACTTTTTGTAAGAGGTTTATCCATATACTAGCTGATATTTGAATCCGGATCGGATTCGAGATCTAAATTTGATGTCAAAATTGAAATTGAAAATCTACACTCTACCTGTTTCCTGAATGTAATGCTATAGAACAATATATTAGTATCAAATATTGTACACTGTGTTTTCAATTTTCCTAATATAATCGCTCTTAATAGAAAATGTATTGATTTTATATTTACTTTTGTATACTTTATATAGGAAAAATGGAAAAAATAATTTATAATTTAATAATATTATAGTTGTTTGCATTGTAAAGTTCCCTACTGGGAACCGGACATCGGAGCGCAGACAAAAGAGCGCAGACAAAAGAGCGCAGTCATTGGAGCGCAGGGGCATAAGAGCGCGGGACATTAGAGCGCAGCAGACAAAAGAGCGCAGACAAAAGAGCGCAGACAGAAGAGCGCAAAACTATACAGTGTAAGGACAAAATATCGGAATTTATAAATGAGTGAAATATGAGTGCAAGGCAGTAGAGTTTGAGAAAAAATGAATGCGTTTCCGAAGTAACAACAAAGTCAATTCAACGCAGCTCTTGGAAGTAATTAGTGTATAAACGGGTTTGTTGTGGGTTATTGTATATAATTTATACGTCAACAATAAAATGACAAAAAAAGCGTATTGAGGGATGCCGTAATTTATAACATTATATTACTTATGCATAAGCTCAGACAATTGACGTCAATCATGAACCCAAATTTTTAAAATTAAAGTAGATAATATCATTTTACATGCTTGTACACAATTATAGTATTAATAATTGCTTTTATTTTTTCTGTTTATTTAACCTCTTAAGGTTACGATAGTTTAAAAAAAAACATCAACACTTGCAAGCTAAAATTTAGACAGAGAATCTATAAATATTTTAGTTTATAGTTTACTACAAAAAAATAAAAAGTTTGCCTTTCTCTAAATGCATTAGAATCAGTGAGGTCAATGGCTGTTATCTACTGCAGTACCGTTGTAACTGTAGTAAACTGAATGCAAGCTTTAATTTGCTGGAAACAAAACTAAAAGTAAGTTTTAACTATTTAGTTCATTTTTTGAGACATTATATATAAGACTCATGCACTCATTTTTTCTTGAACTCTACTGCCTTGCACTCATATTTCACTCATTTATAAATTCTGATATTTTGTCCTTACACTGTATTGTTTTGCGCTCTCCTGTCTGCGCTCTTTTGTCTGCGCTCCTTTGTCATGTAGCCGTCCCTACTGAGTGTTTATGTCCCATTAGGTAGGATTTACATTTGCAGGGCTTACATTTATATGCTATTTGAAAATTTGAATTTTAGGAATATTTTTTATTTCCATAGTTTATGTGTTGTTTAAAATACAGACATTGAGTTGCTGCTATTAGGTACTTTCAGGATAAAAATATAAAAATACAAGAGATTTATATTGTCGCTGAAGGATCGAATCTGCTTCCAGCCACTTTTGATTTAAATACCTACGCGTTTGAGCTGACTTATTCATTAAAAAATGATAATAAAAATTGCAAATTTTTCTAACTTTATATTTTAAAAAGCAAAAATTTCTAACTTTATAGCTTTAAAAACTGCAAATAGTTCTTAAACTACATATACGATTTTAAAATGCGAATTGCTCTAACTTCATGATTTAAAAAAAATGCAAAATGCACTAAATACACAATTGTAGTCGCGAATTGCTCTAACTACATAATTCTTAAACGCCAACTGCTCTACGTCTGTAATTTTAAAAAGTGCAGAATGTTCTATTAACTGGCTGGTTTTAAATGGCAAACTAATCAAACTAAATGATTTTAAACAGTGCAAAAATATTCTACTTATAGGTGCTTTTAAAAATGTTATGTGTAGTTTTTTACGCTTCCAAAATTCTGTGTTTCGAAAATTTTGCACTTTGTAATATTATGCTATTAGAAAATTTAATTAATTAAATTAACGTCCATAAAATACAAAACCCGAGCACGCTTTAAAGTATGTGAGAATTGATGTCGTTTAATATAATTAGCGTAATCCAAATCACACGAATACATATGATGGGTACTTTGCATTCAAGGTTTACATCAGTAGTTTAAGTTCAGATACACTTTTGGCAGTAGTCCGCCTTCTCAAATTTCAAAAGGGTCAATTTTTTAAAAGAAGGTTTACACAGATTTTGAAATTTAAAATTTTTCAGAAAAAAAATTGTTTTTTTACGACTAAATAGCATTGTAGTAGTAGTAGTAATTGGAATTCCATTAATATTCCATAACATAATATGAGCAGCCCATTGGATTGTAAGAAGAGAAAGGAAGTCAAGATCGAGATTTAAGTGGATAATTCAACTCTTTTTTTCATTCCTTCTTTTTCCCCTGTCGTCCCTGTCCTTTCTCTCGCACGGACAAAAGCCAGTCTATAATATCTGTTCTGTAATAATAAAGGAGGTGGACCAGAAAACAGAACAGTAGAAGTACATAAGAGTAGATTTATTTTTTCATTTTCTTCTACTTACTCCTTCCTATGTTGGCTAGATAATATGTACTGACTTGAACTTTGATATACAGAGTTGATGCTCAATGCTATACAGATACATATAGTTTAGTAGAAAAAGAAAACTACTTGGAGATGGGGTGGACAATAATCTAGTGGAAAAGTCACAAGTTTCACTTGCAGCTGGGAAAACTTTCATTTCAATTTTATTTTCTTTGGCCTCCTATCCTCCACCTACTTCTATGTCCTTGTCCTTATATATAGGGTTTCTATTTTCCACATTTATATTAAAGCAATCACAACTCATATTATAGTACTGTACTATGCTACAAAAGCATATAATTTGATTTAAAGAAAATAATCCTATCTACATTTTTGAAAAAAAAATCCATGCAACTGTTTTCACACGCGTTTAACAGTAAAAACAAACGTACAACGTGTACTTGTAATTTAACTGTAATTAACAACAAGCTTTCTACTTTCTATATACCCATTTAAACAAGACACTGACCGCAAAGGTGCACGTTATTTAAATTATTAAATCAAAATACATTACAATATCAAGCAGATTAACGCACATTTTTAAGTAATTTATTTTTACATTTTTTTTCACGGTAGATTTCTACTTTGTAGCTTCTAATAATGGCGACAGTGCATTCACATTCCTTTTCAGTCAAACTTTTTAACAATTCTAATTGACTTGCATGACGAAGTACGCGTTGCTTGTAAAAAATGACATAACATAGCAAGCGGCGTCGAAATAAATAAGCCAAGGTACATAGAAATTACACATTTTATAAAATAAATATATAGAAACATAGCTGATTTTGTATCTTAAATTTCAAATCCATATACAGAAAGCACTACCCAGAAATATACGGATGGAAATACAAAAAATGTTATTAGACTTTGTTTTCTTTCTAAATAATCAAAAGTTTCTTTGGAATCAGGGAGAGGCATGACGCGTATTAACTGTTATACTATGAGTATCATTCATACCATATCATATCATACTTTACTTTACTTTATCAGACTTTCTCCGGTCCGCAACTCAATGTACGTATGCTTAAGGGCCGGAAAATGGGGCCATCACTGGCAATTTCTGCTGCCTGAATTTTCAAAAAACATGTAAATGGAACACTTTGCACTTTTCAATGATATGGAAATAAATTATTTTGTACATTTTAAAAACATGCAAAATAAATATGTGTTTATTTAAAAACATGGGAATAAAACATTTTACACTTTTTCAAAACATGTAAATAGAACAATTGGTACTTTACAAAAAAATGTAAATAGAACATTTTACACTTTTCAAAACATGTAAATAGAACAATTGGTACTTTACAAAAAAATGTAAATAGAACATTTTACACTTTTCAAAATCATGTAAGTAGAACATTGAGAACTTTTCTGAAGCAAGTTAAAAGGAAATTTTAAACTTTTCTAAAAAAGACATGTTAATACAACGCTTTTACTTGCGAACAAAAAAGCTTCAATAAAATCACAATGGTGATTTTTGCTTGAAAAAAATTGGAGCCCAAAATTATTTCCTTCGTCCGGCCCTGGTGTGCTTACTACCAGAGCGTATTTCTATGCCTTCTAAAGAAGGCCAGATGCAGGTATTAAGAGTTGTAATTCAAAAAAAAAAGGGAAGTTGTCTCCTCGTTGAAGGTTGAAAGAAGGAAGATGGGGAAGAAAGAAGAAAAACGAGTGCGAGAAACTCCAATTTTAGAAGTGGACCAGGAGCCAAAGCCTAAAACTCAAGACTTAAGAAATCAGGACGATGTACGTAGAACAGTGCAGTGGTCAACTGTGGTTCTAGTTGGAGCTGGACTCTGGACTTATTGCTTCTTTCCTCTATATATCACACAAACCCTGAAGAAAGAAAAGGAGAAACTCAAGACTCAAGATTGAAAGTTGAAGAAAGTCTGTAATAGTCTTAAAGTCAATGAAAGTCATATACAGTCGTAGTCATAGATGTTATTGTATTTTCTTTTTAAAATCTTGTATCATTTATTCTAGTAAATAAACGCATACGTTACATAATACGAAAACTCAAAAACTCGAAAACATTATTTTGTTACTACTGTATTTTTATATTCGTATTTAGTTTGTATTGACAGGAATTTTTCTTGTATGTAAAAATTTTTGTTTTGTTTTATAAACTTTATTTTGAAAAAAACAAACAAAAAGAGAAAGCATCTGGAATCTGGAAAATACAGTTTTTCATACAGGAAAACATACGCAGAAGCAGACTTTTTTAACTTTTACACTCCCATGGTCTTTACATGAGCGTTGGTGTTGGTGTATTATTTGAGTATTCTGTGCATCGAAGTTTCTGCTTTTGTTCGTTTCTGAAACTGACACTGTTACATACAGATATATACAGTTTTTAAGTATATACTATAGGTATACATACATAGTATTTTGTTTTACTTTAGTTTTTACAGTTTGTGGATGTATTCATCGTCTGGTCCTGGTTCGGATTCTGGTGTTAAACTTTTAATCACGTTCCATTTCCGAATCAAGTTCAAAGATTTGTCATCTACCTACATTCTGAAAATTAAAAAAAAACGTGATTTTTTTTTGTTGCAAACTTGACAGATTCTGTTTTCAACAGTTATGATTTCGTTGTTGTGTGTGTCGTGTTGTTGTGTCTTTTTGAACAAGAACTTTCAACTTTTTTTTATTTTGTGTTTTTTTTTAGTTTCCAAATTCGGCGACTCAGATTTCACGGTTAAATGATTAAGGGAAAATCAAAATAATATTTGGTATGTAAATGTAATTTTGCTATAGTGTGAATATGGCTATATAGCGTAAATGTCTTTAGCAGTATTTTTAAAATTCAAAATTTTCAAATATGTTGTATTTAGCAGTGGCATAAATTAATGTAGAATTTTATAAGTGTTCGTTCATAAATGATGTTATCGGCAGGGTTGCAGTGGTTCTAGTCGAGTGTAGTCGACATGTTATGGTAAAGATAGCTGTTTACTATAAATGTGATGACATGAGGGTCCAAGTGGGCGGTTCAGATGGAAGCGTGTATTGGGTGACATCATTTATGGACTGTAACTAAGCTGCTGATGTATTATGCTTCAGTTTAGTAGAAAAAGTGACAAGGACATTATATGTGTAGTTAAACGCCACTTAATTACTTATATACACTTTTAGCGTGAACCATAGGATCATGTTGCGGTAACTCAAATTATCTGTAATTCGCGAAATAATTAGGTTACCATAAAGATAACATTGGGAAAAACTTATTCGTTGTAAACCATAGACAGAGGATCGGATATTATACAATAAATTGACGACATAGGACGCTTAATTTTTAATAAAAATTATAATAATTTTATTATTGTTTGTATCTGCCACAGACGGCTAGGTTTTGTTGCTTGTAACTGTCATTGATGTCAGGGGCAGGTTAGAATTATATTTAAGTATTCCTATGTGGTTTGAGCTGAAACTGGCACTGGCCTTAAAAGTTTATCTTTCAGCATATTTTCTGTGAAAAAACAAAATGACCGATATCGAATTTAAGCTACAATCAAAATGAGCTATGTCATTAAAAAAATGAGAAACATGCGTAAAATTGTTAATTATGATTTTTTGAAAAAAGTAAAATTTCCTATTTACATGGTTTCAAGAAATGTAAAATAGTTTAATCTTATGGTTTTGAAAAGGTCCAAAATATTCTAATTCCACGTTTTTGAAAGGTGCCAAATGTGCTAATTCCATGTGTTAAAAAATGTAAAAAATGTTTTAATTCTATGTTTCGAAAAGCTGCAAAATGTTCTAATTCTATTTTTTTGGAAAGGTGCAAAATTTTCTTGGTCCATGTTTTCTTAAAGGTGTAAAATGTACTAATTCCATGTTTTTGAAAAAGTGCAAAATGCTCTAATTCTAAGTGTACCATTTTGTATTTACATATTTTTGAAAATTGCAAAATCTTCTATTTAAATTGTCGCAAGACATATTTGAATATTTTTGTAAATAGTTGAAATTGGTTTTAGCTAAAACTAGACATGGGTCATTTTATCATTTTGGATCTTCCCAGACGAAATAGTAATAACAATTTCTTACATAATGCAAATAAATGAGCTGAAGTTCTAATTCTGAATTCTGACAGACCTCCTGACATTTCTGTGTAATTAAAAAGGCCGCCAGAAATTTACAAAGAATTTCAGAAAAAAAATTGTATTTAACTTACACTAACGTACGAGACATATTATGATACCCTGTACATGAGACCTAATATTAATTAGTGTTAGTAAAAAACGTGCTGACAGCTTAGGCTTTGAATAGGAATACCAAATAGAATAGAATAAGCACAATACAAGCCCTTAGGAACAACAACTGCTCCGGATGCTCCTAAAAGGAAAATAATTTGCATAAATATCTGTGTGTAATCTTTACTTTGTATCATGTTCCAAAAAAAATGTGTTACTCGTCAGAAATACATTGTTTGCTCGTTGTTTGCCTTAAGCCTTAGAATTTAGAGTGTACATACCTGCATGAGTCATCATCTTCTACTTTACTATGGCATGACTCCTGTGTCACACACACACAAAGTACGAAGACAGTTCACAGATTAGTTTGACTTTGACGTTAGCATCATCATGGCAAGCAATTGTATAAAAGATGAAGGGCTCATAATCATCTGGTTGACTATCTGTGTCGCCTGTCATTCAAATGTTGAGAAAGGCAAGGATTTCTTTTGTGCTAATCTTTTTAGAAAAATTGGAAAGTATTGTACTTTTTTTTGTGCTAGAAACAAATATTTTTAACAATAGTTGCAATCGAATTACTCTTTCTTTCTTTGAAATGCAATTTTCTACCAATTTGTAAAGCCTACAGAAATATATGATTAAATGCATTGCATACTATTTTTTGTTCTTGGAAATTTGTTTTTTTAACCAATGAGGCAAACAATGAGTTAAGAATTTTAGAAAATGCACTGCAGTTTTAATTTTGTAGTATAAAAGGTTTTATAGCTATGCTTAATAATTTTCATTTCAAAATATATTTTCAACAGCAGTTTAAACTGCAGCAACAAACTAACACATTTAATATTTTACTGTACCATTTTTCAATTTTTGGCGTTTATATAGGCGTAATGATTTTTTTAAACTTGTAAAATGCATTTCTCGAGGCTTGAGGTATAAAGTTTTAATTTGTTAAATAATTTTAAAATTTTAAAATAGCAGGTAAAAATGAATAGTATTAACTTATTACTTTCACATAGGCAAATCCACTATATGGTTGTGCAAATCTACTGTGGCTTATTTGACTACTATTAATAAAATTAATACACGGCGCCAAAGCATTACAAGTTTTGAAAGTATAACTAATAATTATATTATAACAAGCCCACAAATTATTCTTCCAAACGGAATACCTAAACATTTACGCAATCACTGTCAGCCGAAGGAATTGCTTGCAGGCAGCAATTTGATTCGATACGAAAACCACTTATAATTTTAAGTTATTACCAAGTTTCTCTTTGTGTTTTGTTACATATGTTTTAGAAAAGTGCAAAATGTTCTATTTATTTGGTTCAAAAAAATTGTAAAATGCTCAATTTACATGTTTTGAGAAAAGAGTTTAGTATTTCATTCCCATTTTTTTAAATTTGCAAAAAATTGGAATTTGCATGTTTATGAAAAGTAAAAATATTCTATTAAAATATTTTTAAATAATTCAAAATGTTCTATTAATTTGGTTTAAAAAAATGTAAAATGCTCTATTTACATGTTTTGAAAAAATAGTTAAATGCTTGTTTCCACTTATTTCCAAATAAGGAAAACAATGAAATTTGCGTTTTTTTTAAACGTAAAAAACTTCTATTTACATATTTTTGATAAATGCAAATTTTTCTATTTACATGTTTTTTTTTCAAAATTCAGGCAGTGGGAGATGCCTGCGCTGGCCGCAACTGACCCTTGACGTTTTTTCAATAACTAAAGCTATTTGTACAATTTTAAGCTAAAATATTTGCGCTTTGGTTATTTTAATATGCAAGTTTTTAAAATTATTATTTAAATTACTTAAATAAATATTCAAATAATAAAGTATACTTGCCTTTGATATTCCGTGCAATGCAAATTAATGCTGACAAAGTAGATATGCGGCTTATTTAATTATACATACATGAGTGCAAGGGTGATAATATTCTAAGTACTTAGGCATGTGGCAGCAACAACAGCAACAACAACAACAACAGGAACCATCATAAAGGTACTTACAATCTACCAGTCTACCATAGTCTACAGTTCTACAGCATACCAACCAGAGACACGGCACGTATTAGGAGTGTGCAGTTTGGCTCCAGGGAATTATTGTGTTCACGTACAGAGCACAGAGTCGTTAAATCGTGAATATCACACCGAAGAAACCGAAGGGCGAATGGAATGAAAATGAGCTCAGTGAGTCTGCATAATACACGAACGCCCATAGTAGGCACCTACTTGATTTTGATTTTGGTGTACTGGCAAGTTTCGGTTTCCCCCTTCGTTTTTGTTGTTTGTTACGTCAGTAGGTAGCTATAGAACATTACACTGGTGGTAGTGGTGGTTGGCTAGCGTTGGCATTGGCGTTGTCGGTGATGGTCTGTCTATTTTACTGTTTACTTCAACACTTTTGAAGAGTCCTAGATTTAGTTTGGGTGGCGAAGCCAAATTCAAAGTCGAAGGACGGAAGAAACTAATAACTAGAAAGTACAAAGCATAAACTGATATTTCTATTTCATTTATGTACTACAGTCTACAAAGTATTTTCCATTTACGATCCAGCCAGTTTCAAATATGGGATACTTAATATGTATGTAAAACATATGGACAAACCAAAAATAGAAATTCTAAAGGTTTACAACATTATGCTTTTGCTTACAGCTTCAGTTTTACTGTATGTACTTTGGTCCTTTGGTTTTGGTACAAGGCACTATGTGTATGTCGTGAGTGAAGAACCAAAATGACCCATACCCAATTTAATCTAGAATCAAAATGAGTTATGTCATAAAAACAAAATGAAAAGCATGCCTACAACGCTAATTAAGAGTTTTTTGAAAAAGCAAAATGCTATATATGCATGTTTTAAAAAAATTTCAAAATGTTCTATTTGCCTTTTTTAAACTTGTAATAATTTCTATTTGCATGTTTTAAAAAATGTCAAAAAGTTCCACCTGCACATTTTTGAAGAAAGTTCAATGTTCTATTTGCATATTTTCAAACAGTTTAAAATTTTCTACTTGCATGTTTTAAAACAAAGTATAAAATCTTCCATTTGCATGTTTAAAAAAGTGCAAAATGTTCTATTTGCATGATTTTAAAAAGTGGAAAATATTATTATTGTACGGTATTGCCTTTCATCCTTACTAGGATATATCAGCACCGATATTATTGTACGGATGTATATGATTCTTGAGCACACCATGTGGATGTGCTCATCGAATCTACAACCAGTATGTAATTAGTATGTAGTCTATGGATATAGTCGTGACCCAGACGTACTCCTTGCGGTGATATATTATCCTGCATCTCTGCATGTATTGCAATATTTCCCTTGCGGAGGAAGCTGGTGGACTGAATTATCCTAATAGCCTGAGAGTACCAATCCCCGACTAGAAGTCATCAGCCACCACACACCCATCTGACCCCTGCACTATATGAGAGAGCGGAACGAGAGAGACCACCTGCAGGAGAATCGGCCGATCAGTCTTGAAAGTGGGAGGAAGTGTATGCTGTAGCACATGGAAAGGCTGCTGAGTTTACTCTGCTTTAAATGTACACTACCTCCGTCTCGTGCCATGAAGGCAACGGATGAGCACATGTACATACCTCTCCACTTACACAACTCCCCACCCCAAACTGATCCACTCCGACTGCTCCCAAGTCCTATCTCTACTTGAACCACAATCCATGTGTGGGGCAGACTCCCCGACTCAGCAGTTCAGTAGTTAGACCACTGACCCGCCAAGCCGGGTTAAAAAGTGGAAAATATTCTATTTACATGTTTTAAAAAATGTCAAAATGTTCTATTTGCGTATTTTTGAAAAATTCAAAATGTTCCAATTAATTCTTTGCATGTTTTTCAAAGTGAAATTGCGAATTTAAATCCTTTTGAGACATATTTTACAACATCTTTGTAAATAGTAGAAATTGCTTCTAGTTAAAAATGGATATGGGCCATTTTGGTTCTTCACGGACGATATATAACACAGAAAATAGCATTGAGTAAGGGGGGAGAAAGCACAGGAAAGCTGAATGTGGATTCTAACTTCAAACAGACCAAGTTGAAGTATCCGTTCTTGTTCTAACAGTTATTATGCATGTATGTAAGGGACGGCCATATATTACTTTTTAAAATTTAGGTTAACTTGTAATTTTCTAAACTATTCGTTTTATTATGTGATTAATTTGCATTTCACACACACAAGTCAGTGTTAAGTACGTCACATATAATTATTGCTTTTCAAGAAAGAAGCAATTTTCATCTGAAAAAAAACTAAAGGTACTTTGTTAATAATTTAATACAATTACGGATTTTTATTGATTATTTTGAAGTCTTACATCTACTGACTGTGGACTACGTTGCCTTAATGACATCTGTACCAGTAGCTGCTAAAACTTTAAATACAAAAAAACCTAACGGCGTTGAAGTAAAAATTAGAATTGACTCCCACATAACTTATGCACGACCCCGCATCCCCCATTAAATCTTATCACTGACCATAAATATAGTGATGCATATGCAGATGGAGAGCAAAATTGCCAGAGGCATAAAGCCAATTTCCTCAAGAATGAGCTCCTCTCGGAATAAATGTAAAATTTTAAATAGGAAATATAACAACATCACATCCCCTTGTTGTAGTTGTATAGAGTATGGGGGCGTCAGCACACAGTCATAGTGTTTGGGCTTATGGTCAAAACATTAAAAAAAATCAGAAATGCAATCCAATCCAACTCATAAGTGTCTTTACATATGCATAATATATAGACAATCTCTTGCAGAGCTTCTCTATATGTATTCTGTAGCAAGTCTTCAATATTTTTGCACTCCACTAGCCTCTTCCAAATACAAAATAAAAACCTACTACTTACTATTTGGCTTCACGTTAAAACATATAATCGTAGTAATAATCGTATTTTCATATGATCATAATATGAATATGAATGCGAACATGATTTTTTTTACCTTTAGCGTTGTCTGTGTTGGTTGGCGCTCATGGTTGTGTTATACAACTGGCTCTCAATACTTGTGATCCTAAACGGCCTAAACCCTATAGTGTGGCCCTGTTCTTTTTTAGTGATACAAACACACCATATTATGCATCTTCATTTTAAGTTTCAAAATGTGTTATTATGCAAAATTTTTAAATTTCAATTTTTTTGATTAGTACATATGTTACTCGACCTTTTTTTAAACAGTTGTGGAACCTTCATCTGTTTCCTTGGGTTTAGCTTATGGTTAAAAATAAACTACACGGCGTTGAACTATTGTAAAATTTCTTGGTTTTACCGACAAAATTGCCTACGTTCAAATCAACTAAAATCAAAACAGTACCTGTTGTGTTTTTTAGTACAATTTACAGTAGTAATACTACCGTAAATTGTACTAAATTGTAATAGTAGTATTTATAAGCTGTACTCGTCTTAAAAATAAAAATGTACAGAACCCGACAAAGGAATTGGTTTTAGGCAGCAGCAAATTGTTTCCAAACAAAAGCCACTATTATGATTTCATTGATGTTTTTTTTTGTAAAGCAAAACGTTGTATTTAAATGTTTCAGAAAAGTTTAAAATGTTTATTTTACTTGATTTAGAAAAGTCCAAAATGTTAAATTTACATGTTTTGAGAAAAGTGTTAAACGTTTTATTTGAATGTTTTTAAAATGTACAAAAACATTTATTTGCATGTTTTTCTAAAGTCAAACTATTCCATTTACATGTTTTTAGAACATTCAAGCAGCGGAGGCTGCCTGCGCTGGCCGCATTTTCCGGCCTTGAATATGAGAGTGTCAAGCACTGCCCAAGAACTAAACAAGATTATGTAAAGATACTAAACCATTTTTTTTTAAATTTGTACCTGTACATTAAATATAAGTACTTGTAGTAATGCTACTGCTAACGCTTCCTCGCACTCAATTCCCGTCAGTCTGCCAGCTGTACTCGGGCCTGGTTCTGGTTCCGGCTCTTGCTGTAATGCTTGTCCAGCCCCAGTGCCAGTCCCCGCAGCAATCTGTAGTCAGTCAAAACCCTAGTCATGCAGTTTTTCTCTCGCCGATGTTAAGTTATGCCACACGCAGCATGAAAAACTTTCAAGTCAGTCACACGTCACACCACACACCTTCCCAAGTCCACGTACTTTGTTCCATATAGCCCACAGTCCATCCATCCATACTTCAAGTCTGACCATGAAAAATGAAAACAGTGGAAACCCTCCTAAAAAATTGAAGGGTCTAAAAGAAAAACTGTAAAAAAATACGTAGACACGTACACATCGTGGTTTGCCTTACTTAGTACCCCACACCTATCATCTTCAGATAATTTGCAAAATTGAATTTTGCTCAAAATACAACTATAAACAGGCTAGCGGCACCGGTACGTAGCCAGAACTGCAGCATATAGCACTATAACTATTACACACATGTACATAGCCCCATTGCTGACTATAAATATAACTGGATGAAGCACATATCGCCTGTGAAGAAAAAAAATGACCTATATCTATTTTTAGCTAAAACAATATTAACTATCTAGAAAAATATTCAAACATGTCTTGAAAGCATTTAAATAGAACAATTTGCACTTTTCAAAAATGTGCAAATAGAACATTTTCAAAAACACGAAATTAGAAGATTTTGCAAATTTAAAAAAAAAAGGAATCAGAATATTTTGCGTTTTTTCAAAAACATGGAATTACAACATTTTGCAACTTTTCAAAAACATTCAATTAGAACATTTTACACTTTTCAAAAAATTGAATTAAAACATTCTGCACCTTTTCAAGAAACATGGAATTAGAACATTTTGCACCTGTTCAAAAACATGGAATTAGAACAATTTGCAATTTTTTAAAACATGGAATTAGAAATTGTAGCTTGTTTTCAAAATCATGTAAATAGGACATTTTAAGTTCTTCAAAAACTCCTAATTAACATTTTACGCATGATTATCATTTTGCTTATATGACATAGCTCATTTTGATTGTTGCCTAAATTGGATATGGGTCATTTAGGTTCTTCACAGACGATATATTACCCCAGTACATACATAAGCACACGTACATGAGCATCAGTCAGTGGTTTGTTTAGGTATATTCAGCATTTTCCATTTTTCGATTTTTCCCCCAGTACATACTGTAGTTCCAGCTATAACTTGTAGAGCTCTAGAATTCTAGAGTTACAAAGTTCTATAATTCTAGAAATTCTAGAATTCTGGAGTTAATAAACCTCTTCGCATACGATATACCTATAGCCATATACTAGGAATGTCCATACTCTTATACAAACAAACTAAGTTATTAGCCCTAAAGGAATATTATGTTTCCCAGTAAAAAAAAAATAAGGAGTGGAAAAATTACTACCTACTACGAAAATACTGAAATTGTGAAAATACAAAAAACTACAGTGTACACAGTAAACACATTTATAGCTATAGTTACTTGTATCGCAGTGGTGGCTGGAGAAAGTAGAAAGTAGAAGGCAGCATAAAGCTCTATAGCTGCACTGGAAAGGCTTCATGCTTCTGATCCGTGAGTAGGTACGTAAGTTGAGTATACCCAGCGGGTGAAAGTTAGAGTTGAAGTTGTAGTTTCGGCTTCGGCTTTGGCTTCGGTTCGAGGATCGGTATTGGCAGTCGCCTTTTTCACGTTCAACTTGAAGCATCTCTTCTGTACCTTTCTTTTTTTTTCTTTTTTTATTCAAGCCAGGAAATCTTTTCTCAGGTTTCCAGTAGTTCCCAGTCTTAGGCAGAGGACCAGGAAGGGAGCCTTATCATTACCGGACTTTTGGTTTCTAAACCTAGGCAAGGAAAGTCAGGGCGGGACGATGGAATTGCCTTTAAGGCTGATTTCAATGGAAAGCGGCAACTAAAATTGCTCAGCTTTGCGTCAATTTTTCAAAAATCGCTCCCAAAAGTTGCTTGGACAGAAATTCGAAAATCGCTAAGATTTTTAAATTGTTTTTCCATAGATCGCGTCAACGTGAATCTCACAGAAGCGTCAGTTTTTTAAAGTAATAATCCTCGTATTTACCATTTGACTTCAAAAATAATATTTCAGTTGCAAAAATAATTAATTATGGTTGCCAAACACTGATTATTTATTTTTTTCTACTCGGATCAGAGTAATTCTATATACAATAACATTACGAACTAATAAGCCTAATTGCATTAAGTTTTGAGATATGAAAATTAATCATGACATGGCTATTATTAAATACTTTCGTGTAACTGCGGCATTCATTTAATTTTACTTAGTTATTGCTAACCATGAGATTTAAGTTTAAAAATTATAAACTTTAGAAAACTCACATGCTGCATGGTAAGCATAATTACATAATAAAAATTAACTAATTAAATAATAAGAGCAATTATTATTTCACTTCTTTGTAAATACTATTCTTCATATCAAGCTACATTTGCTGTTTACAAACTGACTTTACTCAGTAATTAATTAATTAATTTAAAAGCATGTGCTACTTGGGAATGTTAATTTTAAAAAAATGTATTTTACTGATAGTAAGTTTTTAATGGCGTGAGTGGCATTAGGTTAAAAAAAAGTAAAAAACATTGTTGAAAAGGAAAAGACAAATCATGTTAAATTTGAGTGCAGTCTTTAAATAGTCGAGAGCTCCTTGGTTGAAATCTCAGTTTATTGCCCATGCGCGTGCAGTTTTGCTGCTCGAAACTTGTTGACGCTAGCGTCAAATATCAAACTCAGCTTGATGTCAGCGTCAGCGTCAAATTTTGAGCTAGCGTCAAAAAATTCAGCTTGATGCTTTCCATGGAAAACAAAAAACGGCAGCAACTTTTTCAAAAATTGCTGACGCTAGCTATTTTTGTGGTTGACGCTTGCTATTGAAATCAGCCTTTAGGCAGCAGCAATTTGTTTTCATACAAAAATCGCCATTTTGATTTTATTGACGGTTTTCTTTAGTAATGCAAAATATATTGTTTTTAAATGTCTTGGAGAAATTTAAAATATTCTTTTTACTTGATTCATAAAATTGCAAAATGTTTTATTTACATGTTTTAAGAAAAGTAGGAAATGCCTTATTTCCATTATTTTGAAATGTACAAAATAATTTATTTGGATGTTCTTTAAAAGTTTTAAATATTCTTGTTACATATTTTTGAAAACTGCAAAATGTTCCATTTACATGTTTTGTGAAAATTCAAGCAGCGCTGGCCGCATTATCCGGCAGATTTCGTAAACATTCCAAGAACCTTATACATTTAGAAACAAGATTGCAAAAATTGGTATTTTTTAGAATGTGCAAAAACGTTTTATTTGCATGTTTTCGAAATGTACAAAAACATTTGTTTGCATTTTTTTGAAATGTAGCAGCAAAAATTTGTTTTAATGATTTTGGATTGTGCAAAAGCTTTTTATTTGCATGTTTTTGAAATGTCCAATAATTTGTATTTGCATGTTTTTGGAAAGTCAAAATATTTTATTTTACATATTTTAGAGTACCTCAAAATAATCCATCTACATCCATGTTTTTTGAAAATTCAAGCAGCGAGGTCAGCCTGCGCTGGCTGCAGTATCCGGTCCTAAGGAAGGTTAATGGGAGTGTAAGAGGTTTTCGTGCTTCTGCTCACACACATACACAAGATATAGCGGCGCTCAAGAAAACAAAACCAGATACAAGTTGGTGGAGTTGGATTGGTAGTGGACCATACGAGTACGAGTACGAGTACCAGGAAAAGAAGTCTTACGAACGAAGAAAGTTGAGAGAAAGCAGGAGAAAGCAGGAGAAAGCGGAACAGTCAACTCGAGACGTATTACGAATTGAGATGACTATACGCGGCACTTGCTCATTCAACGTCAATTATATATCTCGTTCCTATAGCTCGGAATTCGGACCTCCTCTTGCTGCTGCTTTCACTTCCGTGCTTTCACCAGTAATATATGTACCAGCACCAGCACTTGAAGCTGTTACATTTTTACCTCCCAGTTCTCACCTCTGCTTGACCGTTGCTACTGCTAATAATACATGTAGGTACATATTACCCGTGACAGCCTCTATCACACCTGGGTGGTCATATGGTGTTAATAGAGTGTCGTACTATTTCATACGCCCACGGTGCCATATTGATATTGATAATACTACGCTATATTTATATATGTAAATGTTCATTCAGAGCCGTGGTAACGGCTAATATGGATAACGGATAATATGGTAAGCGCAGGAAACCCCGCCGCTTGAATTTTCACAAACCATGTTAAAGGAACATTTAAAAATTTTTAAAAAATGTTTAAAAAAAATATTTTGACTTTTCAAAAACATGGAAAATAAATATTTTTGTACATTTCAAAAACATGGAAATAAAATGTTGAATACTTTTTGCAAAACATGTAAATGGAACATTTTGAAGTTTTCAAAAATATGTTTAAAAAAATATATTGACTTTTCAAAAACATGCAAAAAAAATACTTTTGTACATTTCAAAAACATGAAAATAAAACATTGAACACCTTTGAAAAAACATGTAAATAGAACATTTTCCACTTTTTTGAATCAAGTAAAAAAAACATTTTAAACTTTTTGAAAATATGTAAAAATACAACATTTTGTTAGAAAACTATTAATAAAATCAAAATGGTGGTTTTTTCATAAAAAATTTGCTGCCTAAAATCAATTCCTTTGTCCGGCCTTGGTAATGGTGGCATTGTGAGGAAGAAAGACTTGTGCGTTCTCGTATTTCCTACACAAAGTAAACGAGTCCGTAATAGTAAGTAGTTTTAAATAATTGTTGTAAATAGCACTCGTTTTTAGAATTGTCCATAAATGATGTCAGTGCAGTAGGGTGAATTGGTCGAGCCGAGTATCGATGACTTGCTTTGATAAAAATAGCCGCTTTCGTAAAGCTAAAGTTTTTCCATAAAATTTGGGTGTTATAATAAAATAGTAATAAATTGGGAGAAATCATTTATGCACCACTCCTAATATACAGTAATTAATTTCCTATATTTTGCGTGTTTTTTATGTCGTACTACTCGTTTACCGGCGAGTAGGGATTTTTTTTTTAAGTCTTGGAAGACGATTGCAGATTCAACGATGACGAAGAATGTATCTTGCAGCTTTTGAAGAACGTAGAACCGTCGAAACAATTGAAACAAGGTGTAGACGTACCGTATTTTCTGTAATGGTATACCTGTCTACTAGTCAAATTCCGACATCCGAGACCCGTCTGCTATTGAATAAAATACTGTACTTACCTGGTAATATCTGATTCTGGTTCTGGTTCTGTTCCGGGTCTGGTATGTGTGCATAATGTGCAAATAGAACGTGATCCAGGAATGGGAGTGAAAATAGGAAAAGATTGGCCGTGTTCTTTTGTCCACTTCTACGTACTTTTTTTACCTATATTTCAGTACACAAATACTACACAGTACAACACACATACGCATAGTAGTGGAAATGGAAAGAGACGCAGTCAACTTCCTCTCCCTTTTTTATGACTCGCTATAAAATATGAGGGCCCAGTCGTTGTGTAATCTAATACATCACTGTTGAAGAAAGTAAACAAGCCATATTGTGAGTGAAGAATCCAAATAAGCCATATATAATTCAAACTAGAAGTATTAGGAGCTACGTGGAAAAATTCACTAAAAATGGAATAAAATGTGAAGCGCAAAATTTTAATCCTACGAGTTGTTAGAAGGTGCAAAATATTCGTTTTACATGAGTTTTGAAAATAGTGCAAAATTTTCTCTTTAAATTGTTTTGAAAACTGCTAAGTTTTCTATTTACATCTTATTGAAAACTGTGTAAAATGTTCTATTTACGTCTTTTTACAAACTGCAAAATGTACTGTTTTCTTTTTTTTTAAAGTGTGGAATGTTCTATTAATACGATTTTAATAAGTTCAAATTGTTCTATATGCAAGTTTCTATGATTATGGTATGTTAATTTTTTTTTGTAGATAGTGAATTTGGATTCTGGCCAAAAATTGATTTGGGTCATTTTGATTTTTCACAGACGATATTTATATTGTTGGTCATAGTCAATAAAATATTCGTGCCATATTAGACAATTTAGATTTGGCGGGAAATTCAAAAGTTTTAAATTCCCTATGAAATGCAGAGTTACTACAGTATGTCAGGATCATAATAAATTATAAACATAATTAATAAATGATTTTGTTTTGACCAACCCATTTTTCCCAATTTACATGCAGAAAATTCAAAATAATTATTTAGCGGCAATTTAAAACTGTTTAAATGGTATTGTGAAGGGCTTATATTTTATCTCTTGTGTTTTATACGATTAAGTGATTATGAATATGCAAAATGCATACTGTATCTTTTTTTTAATACAGGAGCAGTATTGGCACTTCACTCATGATGTCTACTACATAGCTCCTTTCAATACTTCATCGATGAGTCGACGATACATAATCTTGACTTTCCCCTAAAGTGTGAAAGGAAACACACACACTGCTTCTTCAATTGGCTTCGTTTACGCATCCAAGTAGACAACAGCTACAGATTCAACTGAATGTGTGAACTCTCCAATTGAAGATCGAATCGACGTGGATATCATATCTGTATTGAATTGACGGTGGCAGGCCACTTCCACACATGGATCTTTTATGCAGGCGACGGAGTAATATTGAAGGTGAAGACGTCCTTAGTAAAGAAAGACGGAGTACAAAAGGAAGAGAAGACGCTGAATGAAAGCTCTTCTGTGGGTCTGACCAAGACTGACTGAGTGAGAGACTAATTCGGATACTGCATTTCCAAGAATAGTAGGCGGGCTTATTAAAATGGACAGGTCTAAGAGGTTAGTGCTTGAGTAGTAGCCAGGCCAATTTAACAAATTATTATATGGCAGTACGTATCTGTAATAATGGCTATGGGTATGCGATAGTGCAATAATATAAAATTGTAGAACAGTAGTAAGAGTAGTGATCAAGGAGGTCAAAGTTTGACTAGTGGAGGGAATGCGGTATTTAGAATTTAGAGACACCTAGAAGAAGGAACATAGAGACACATTGCAGCGCGTAGATAGAACGTAGAGCGTAGAATGTGGATAGGAAACGGCGATGGTACACATTGTAGATTTGGACACACACTAGACGCTAAAAGATACATAGTAGCAGGAGCGGACCCAGGGGGTTGGCAGCAGGGAACTATTTATCACCCCTAAAATTATTTTTGTTAGTGTGGGCTAACAAAGAAGTAAATTTCAATCATGATGACCAACTTTAAACGTGAGTAAAGAATTAAAATTATTGATGTATACAGTTTAAACAGAAGCAAAATTAGCTATATCTGCACAAAATTAAAATGGAACATTTTGCAATTTTCAAAATCATGTAACTAGAATAATTTGCACATTTCAAAAACATGTAAATGAAATATTTTGCAATTTTCAAAAACATGTTAATGAAATATTTTGCACATTTCAAAAACATGTAAATGAAATGTTTCGCACATTTCAAAAACATGGAAATTGAATATTTTGCAATTTTCAAAAACATTTTAAATAGAATATTTTGAACTTTCTAAAAACTGGCAAATGAAAGATTTTTCAAATTTTAAAAACATGTTAATGAAATATTTCGCACATTTCAAAAACGTGGAAACGAAATGTATTGGACTGTTCAAATGCTTATAAAACGTAGAATTGAGACTTTTCAAAACATAGTTAAATGTGGTTTTTGAAATTTTCGTGCTTACTGTAACATTTTGCATTTTTCAAAAACCCATAACTAACATTTTTTATAAATGTTGTATTTATTTAGTTGTCTGCTAAACAGCTCATTTTGATCCTAGCTTAAATTGGAAATGAACCATTTTGATTCTTCACTCACCATATATGTAGCTCACTCTAGGAAATATGTCTGGATCCGCCACAGCAAAATCCACACACGCACTTATCTATATAACTCCTTAATACAGGTACAACCCGTACGACTGAAGACGGAAGGTGAGGTATTGGAATCCCACTACAACAAGAGACATAAGTAGACACAGTGAGGGACAGGCTGACGAGTGAAAGCAAGACTCACAAAATACGAAAAAAAAGAAGACGAGAACGCGAACGATCTTTTTCATCGCGTTCGGCTGGAGTCCCGTACCCGGTACCTCCAGCATGGCTTGATCCACTCTGCGTTCCATTATGCCGGTCCCGGTCCCAGTCTCTGTCCCGGTCTCGGTCTCGGTCCCAGTCCCTACTTTAGCTCCAAGTCTCTACACAGTACAACTGCTGGCAGGCGCATTCTCAAAATTGAGTCAGCCTTTATTTTTCCCTTACTTTTCAAAGTTCTGCGATAAGAGTAGTAGACTACCCGGACTTTCTCCCAGTACTACCTCAGCATCTTACGGCACCAGACATGACAGACACAAGTCAACCACCAGTCCAACTCCAAACCGAATCTCACATTCAGCTTTAAAGCTAAAAATAAAAATTCACAATAGCAAAATACACTCTTCAAAAACAAAGAAAATGATAAAAAGTTAAAGTAAAAGTGGAAAATTTATCTAAACACAATTATACGGCTACGCTTGGAATCGAAGATATTCTAACACTCATCTGAAAAGTCCTTAAAAATACTCAAAAAATAAAATTCTTAAAAAAAACAACATTACCATTCTCAGTCTGTAAGTATTTCGGAGAAAGCAAAAATCTCATAATAGAATTTACATTCTGCGAAAAAAAGCCATTGACATTTTATAAGGCATAAGCGACTGTATTGCAGTGACAAAACATGGTTTTTATTTTGATTTGGTGAATTACAGTTTATTTTTGTGTGGTGGTGGGTGGATTTGTCCGTGTCGATTTGTGTCAATACATAAATTATATTGAATTTCAAAGGGATTTAAAGAAGAAAAAAGAAGGGTGGGTGATGGGATGAATAAAACTCCTACGCCTCATACACCTACACATTTTATTTACTTTGAACTTTTACTTGTGGGCTAAACAGTGTGTTTTAGATTTTCAATATTTCCTGGAATTCAATGTACACCTCTCAGTTTCCACTGCCAGTTTAAACTAAACTAAAAGGAAGTGTATAAAAGCTCATGGTGTGATTGCTCATCCATGGGGAGATATCCAATTGCCAATGACGTGTGTGGGGATTTAAATGTTTGAAGTTGTGGAGATATTACCATGATACAGTGTGACAGCAACTAGTCCATACATGCTTCATTTGACTTGGTTGTGTTTATGTGAGACGTTTTAAAAGAATTGAACTGAAATTTGAACTATAGATATTACACTGGTGTAATTATGTTGATTACATTTGAGTTTGAAAACTTGTGGTTTAAATCATCGTCAGTGGTACTTTTCACTTTAAAAGAAATCAAATAAAAGTGTGCGATACTAAATTATAAATAATGCCTACAACTTTGTAGGTTTATTTTTCATTAGTTGATGAATATTTCTAGTGACATTTAATTGTGTCGTATATGTAGCTCACAGTACAGTTTTAAGCGAAATATTATGCCAATGTGATTTTGTTTGGAGATTGTCTTGGAAACAATAACAGGTAATAAGATTTTAAAATTGTGTATGGTGTACACATTTATTGTATTTTACAACTGATTTGTAAATTAAATTCACGCCGCTCAGAGTTTTAAGTTGCATTTTGTAAATTTTTAAGATATGAGATTTACATCCCTCTAGGTCACGTAATTGCGATATCAAGTGCGTTTAATTACATGAAAGGCACTAATTACATTTAAGATAATATTTTTCAGTTATTTTTAATGTTTTATTTTTTTTAAATCAAAATTCTTAGTAAAATATTTTTCAAAACTCAAATAATCCAGTAGGTTTAAATTTAAAAGTTTGAAAATTTTAACTCGCATATTTTAAAATCCAGATCATTTCCTAAGCCTCTAGTAATTATAAGTATGACACTTTCCAACATCCATTATTTGTATTACCAAGCCAGCTTAAGGTTAAACAAGTACAACTTAAGCCTTCTAATTTACCGTAGACACTAAACCTAGTAGAATATTTATGTTATCTGATGCCTCCTATTTTAAGACTATTGAGAAAATTTCTTGCACTAATTGTGGCTTTTGAACGCCGAATAAAATATTTTGAAAAGCGCAGTAAAGTTTAATACTCCAGATCGAATCGGGGTTTCAGCTGTGTATACAATTTGTCTTAAAAATTAATAGCAGAATTAAAATTGTTAAAAATGCCTTGCAAATATTTCAAAAAATTCAAAATAGAAAGTTACTGGACCAAACTTTTACACACTGCTCCGTTCACTGTATAATTAACTAATTTATAATTTTTAATACAATTTGATTGTACACCTCGACACCGATAACATTGAAATTGTAATTTAAGAGCGTAACAATTTGAACTAATAATATTGCCTTCATTCCAATAACGAAAACGATAACAATAATAATAATTTAAAACATTATCATTTAACAGTAATAGTAATAGAAATTAGAATGTATAGTGTGTAAACAATGCGCAAGAGCCCATAGTGCTAAATAATAAATTGACCGGTGCCGGTACCGGTTGAGCTGGGCTGGGACTGGGACCGGATCTATATACCCATTCTAATTAGTTGTCATTTAGATCTCCATTAATTATCATCTCTCCATTTAAGCTTAATTCTCTCCCTGTCACAGGACTAGAACTAGAATCAGAACCAGTACGAGAACCAGCACCAAAACTAGATGCAGTAAATGAGGGAAGCTCACGCTACCTTTCTTACCGTACGGTACATATGTGCGGGAGTGAGTATCTAAATGCCGATCCAATCCGCTAAATAGTAAGCGAGGCATTCAAAATACCATTTTCTCCCATTTGCACACTCCCAACCGAATATTTATCGTGATACCTGCTTCCGTACAAAATTTATTACTTGACTCTGACATGACATGACCCTCCAGTTCCCGTATAGTACAGTGCAGTATAAGCAGGACTTACTACTGCTACTGAATAGAATTTGTGATCTGGACGAGCATCTTCTCCATCGGTGTGTACATATAGTAGTTTACATCTTTCTCCATTTTGGCAGTTTATAGTCTATTTAAAAGCTCATACAAATAGGAACAATGCGAGGCCATAAAACGATTAAGGATAAAGACAACAACAGTTACAGACACTATACACAACGACAGCGACAACGACAACAAGAACGAATAGTGCAGAGGTTCTGCTAGAATTGCAATATTGTGTACAGTAGGGATGGTCCATAAATGATGTTACCCACATCTTCTTTTTTTAGAAATCACACACCCCCTGTTATCACTTTAACATTAAACGGCTATATTCAACATAATACCCAACTGCTTGGAATAAATAACCCAACGCCTAGACATCAACTATGGACGATCCCTGACATGTAATAGTAAAGCTATAAAATGTTATAAATATGTATACTGTGCATAATGTTTATTGCCGTTGTCGTTGAAGTGTTGTAATTAAAAGTTAAGCAACTTATTATATTTCGACCATTCTTCGTATGTATTTCATTGTGATTATTTTGTGCTTATGACTATAATTACAATTTACTGTACAAAAACTGAAATACATTACAATTTTCACTAAGCGGTTGAAGTACATACAGTAGAAATAATACTGATTTATTTTGTGTTTTTGGAAAACCAAATCAACGCAATTTAAATGGTAATTTTCATATGTCGCTAGTTCTTTTTTATGTTTAAAATATTGCAATTAACATGAAAGTTAGCGGGTACGTGATGGTAGCCTTTTCCTTTAAAATAAATTGCGCAAAATATTGAAATCTCCCGCCTTCTCCAAAATATAAAACATTAATTAACAAAATTTGTAACGTCAGTTATGTACATACATGCAAGTCAAAGGAAAGTAATTAACACAATGAGAATTGTAATGTACTTTCATAAACTGGTAATTTCGATAAACGTTAAAAACAGAAGGAATTTAGAATTTGAAAAAATATTCTTTTTTAATGCAGGAATTTCACCCATATTGTATTAAAAAATTTGCTACCTTAAAAGATTAAATCCCTAGTTCTAAGCGTAGGTGGACGGCTATATAGAAATAGCGCCTATTAGGTAAAATTGCAGTTTAAAATATGTACATGGTTGAATTCATAAATTCCACGATTCATAACTGAATAAAGTGATCTTGAATTCAAAAGTCTAAAATTTCAAAAAGAACCACTACTGCTTTTTGGCTTTTCTGATTTTCTCTTGTTTCTGTTGTTATTTCTCGCCTCCGTTGTCTCAATGCCCCCCTTCCTACATTGCCACCGTTTTTGTCGCACTATTATTAATTGCAATCGTAGTCATACACATGTATAGGCGGACAAACGACTGCAAGTGGGCTTCCTACAATGCCAACCTAGTAGACATTGCAATGTCTATTTAAAGCCCAAAAGCGTAACTCGTCAGAGCAGTGGCGGATCCAGTGCAATGGTAGGCAACATAGGGCACTTGCCCAGTCTAAAGTTAATATTTTAACATAGGCTATAATAGGAGCATTGAAGCCATGATGGCAGAATTATATGGTGTGTGAAAAATCAAAACGCTCCAAATTCATTTTTATTTATAAATAAATTGCACTACACACAAAACAGTTAAAAGATCATAATCCAAAAACTAATGAAAATAGAAAAATTCGCATTGTTTTCAAAAGCATGAAAAATGTGTCATTTCGTAATTTTCAAAAACGTGTAAAAAAAGAAAGTTTCGTACATTTTAAAAATGTAAATAGGACATTTTGAAATTTTTAAAAATATACAAATATTTAACTTTGTACTTTTTAAAAGCGTGCGATATGTAAAACGTTTTGTACATTTAATAAACTAATAGAAAAAAATTTTTATTTAAAACAATATGAACATATTTCATTTTCTACTTTTCAAAAGCATGTAATAAATAGACTTACATTTTAAAATAACTACTACTATTTTGTACCTATGTACATTTTAAAAACGTGAATAGAACTTTTCTCGTACTTTTTCAAAACCTTGGAATTACCATTTTGCGTATCTATCACATGTATAATTTTCTTTGGCATAACCTATTTTAATTCTAGCCTAAATTAGAAATGTACCAATTTGATTCTTCACTCATGATATATGTTTTCCAGCTCAGAAAATATTACTAGATCCGCCCCTGCGTATGATAGTTGCATACATTTTACTGTGTGGAGTGAAAGCAGTGAATGCGGTGAAAGCGGTGAAAGCAGTGAAAGTAATAAAAGAAGTGAAAGTAGAGAAAGCACAATTCTATTTAAAATTATACAGAGCTTTCTTGTTGTACTTTAGAATGGCGGCTAAAGTATGTGTGTACTTTAAAGCGTAGAGAATATTATGCACTACATATAGATTAAGACTGACTAGTGATCGTGTTAGGGCGCGGTGCTAGAGCTGATGGAAGGCGGAACTCTCCCGAGTGAAAGAGCGTGAGCGTAGAGATGGACTTGTTTAATTTTGCCTGTAAGCGATACCACTACGACGCCGACCGTTGTGTAGAGTAGAGTGTAGGGTGGCCAGCACTCGACTGGAAATAACGCTTGGAACAATGTCTAATTCGATGCATTGTTATTTATGCCTCATTCATAGTTTACAAGTTACGATACAATACACACAGGACAATACACAGAGAAAAGGCTCGTAATCGTACGGGGGCCATGAGGCCTGTTGTAGTTGTAGCCGCCTGTACTTTGCTTGGTGAAAACCAAAACCATTTTCGTGTTTCTATATGTAGTCGTTACCGTTACCGTTAACGTAGACCGTGACCATAGACTGTATACTTTAAACGCTATACTATATAATAGGACTGGAGACGGAGACTGCTGGCTAGCAGAACTGATGGTTTGTTACGTTTTACGTTCTACGTTTTACTTTTATAATATACCTTTTTGAAACATAATAACCTTTCTTATGGGGAGACTCTGAGCCAAGCAGACTCTACGAGTATGAGAATGAAGAGTTTAATAAATATCGTGTAACATGGTGGAGCTGACATTCCATTCCACATCATATTCACCGCATCCACTCATCTCCCTCATTTTAAGCGAAGAGCTTTTTTTCCTTTTAAATAATTACCAATTATGTAGAGTGTAAAGGGCAACACATACATGCATAGGGACTGAGCTAGACAACATTTTTGTTTTAATAACGCATAGGACATGGGCACTAATGGAAAGGCTGTTTTTGAAGAGTTAGGTGGCAAAACAGGAAACGTCCACCAAAAACATGGATTTCTAAATTAAATTTCGGTTTCTGAGTGTTTTGGTTGTTTGTAGAAGACAATTGACGTGCGTAAATTTTTAAAACTGCTAAGAGTTTTGTAATAATGCTTTTGCCATTATTGTACCTGTAGGATATTATTGAGTTTAAAAAACAAATCCTGCCATTTTTTATTCACTATTTGTTTTTCCCAGAGCCAGATAATACGGCCAGCGCAGCTGATGCTTGAATTTTCAAAACAAAACATTTAAATGGAACATTCTCTGGTTTTCAAAATATAAACAAAACAAATATATTTTGATTTTTTAAAAACATGCAAAATAAAAATGTTTTTACATTTCAAAAACATGAAAATAAAACATTTTCCACTTTTTTCAAAACTTGTAAATAGAATATTTTGCATTTTTCTGAATCAAGTAAAAAGAACATTTTAAACTTTTCTAAAAACATGTAAGTACAACATTTTGCTTTGCTAAAGAAAACCATCAATAAATTCAAAATGATGGTTTTTGTATGGAAACAAGTTGCTGCTGTCTAAACGAAATTCGGTCGTCCAGCCCTGGTTTTCCCTGTACAATTTTGGCTTCAATGGAATTATTCTGTTTTGCAAAAACACTCTTCACATATAGATGAGCTCCCATCAACATCGGCTGATATATTTTTATACCCTATAGCAGAATAGAAAGGATATATATAACATATACATTTTCTATATGGTAGGTAGGTTTATTTTAATTTTGTTTCTGTCGGTTCTGTAGCGGTATGTTAATGTTGTTGTTATAATTTGAATTCTTCTCCCCTCACTTTTTCTGTGATTTATATCCCTACAAAAAAGGTTTAAATAGGGATCTATCTACAGCTTGTGAAAAATTATTGCATTCATCAGAAAATTATAGTGTAGACTGTGAATAAAACAAAACGCTTGAATTTTTATAATTTGGAAATTTTATTTCTGGATTTTTCGTGTTGCTGGTCAAATCGCTTATGCATTATTGGTTTATTAGTTACTGTGCGTAAGGGAGCCCATGCCACATAAAAATATTCTAGGCAGCCTTCAACTTCACCAGTGGCATTAGAATCAGCACCGTGGATCTGTCTAATTATAGCCTGAAAAATCTAAAAGTATGAGCCACACTTATAATATTTAACTCAAGACAAATTCGTAGAACGGGGCAAACCTCCTTTTAATTCTTTTAGATATGCCCACGATTTTGCATAATTCTTTTCCATTTTTGTTAACCTTTAAGAGGACATGGTGACTGTGACGGTACGGTATTGCCCCCGCATGTGCTGCATATTGCTTCTAATATGCGTCTAATAAACTCATACGCAGCATTTGCTCTTTTAAGATTATGTTCTGGTTCTGACGATGATGAGATTATGAAACGAGAAAAAATAGGGAGGCAATAATATAGCCATATACCTACTGAAGACATATAAATAGAGTTATTAAACTTTCCCTTTATAGCTTTTACGACATGATACAAGTCCGTACGTACGTACATATTATTTATAGTTATGCTTTCTACATGACATTTTTTACATTAGTAGGTACGTTGGAGTAGATATGGTTCTCTAATCTGAGTGAGTGACTGGAACTGGGACTGAAACTGGGAACTGGGAACTACTGGCACAGGTTCTTACGACGGTTACGGTTTACGGTCTGTTTCTGTTTCTGCTTCTGTTTCTGTCCTTGGACTTGGAAATTGGCAAAGAAGCTCATAACTCGCTTGGGACATGAGTATAGAGAGAGATAAAAGCTCAAGTCTATAATATGCTACAGTTTTTCGCTAATACTAGAATTTCTAGAAATTCTAGAATTCTAGATTCCATAATATCACCAAGGATGGAGGAGAGTGACTTTGACAGGAAAGGTATAGGATATTTGTCCTCCATAATAATTCACAAATCCTATTCCGTGTGTCCGTGTCTATAAGGCCATATATCGCTATTCTGCCGCGTGCTAAATGGCTGTACGTTTCAAGGTGTTAAAGAGGTAATAATGGGAGTGGCCAATTTGAATACGTATAATTTTAAAGAAAATACTGGATTCCAAATCGTATACGGTGCGCTGACATACACTGACATATAAAATGGCACTGCAATTAAGAAAAACCTGAATTCGTAGTTAATATATGTACACCCATTTAATATCAATCACGTGATCTGCTTTTCTGAACAACACAATATCGTCTGTGAAGAGCCTTAATGACCAAAATACAATTTAAGCTAGAATAAAAATGAGCTATGTTATAAAAACAAAATGAGAATAACGCGCAAAATGTTAGTTATGAGTTTTTTAAGTGTAAAATGTTCTTCTTACATGTTTTTGACAAGGTGCAAACATTTCTAATTCAATGTTTTTAAAAGGTGCAAAAATTTCTAATTTCATGTTTTTGAAAAGGTGCAAAAATGTCTAATTCCTTGTTTTTGAAAGGGTTCAAAAAATACTAATTCAATGTTTTTTGAAAGGTGCAAAAATGTCTCATTCCATGTTTTTGAAAAGGTGTCCTATTTAAATGCATTTAAGACATATTTGAATATTTTTGTAGATAGTTGATATTGTTATTAGCTAAAATTGGATTTAGGCCAGTTTGGTTCTTTACAGACAATATGTGGCATTTCACCTCGGGTTTAAAGTTTCTAACATTTTCGGGCTCATAATTTAGTCACAATTTTAAAATCAATTTAAGTAGTTTTTGAAAACTAAAGCCTGTTCTTTTTTGGGTCGTTACTTACACATCTTCGAACACATTTTCAAATTTAATTTTGTTTTTCAAAACTTCGACATTTTTTTGAGAGTCTTAAACTGTTTTCATTTTTTAATCCGTATTTGAGTTTACACATGCAAAGTACATCTATAAAAATACTTACAATTAGAAGCGACGGAAAAAAAATATGTAAAAAATTGCATTAAGAAATGATGTTGACTCTACTCCTACTAGAAACTGTAAATAATTTAAAAAATTTAATATTGCCGCCTTAACGGGTCTTACGTCGCAGTGAACTGTAACCTAATTCTTTGTATTATTTTACAGTTGTTTTTTAAACGACTTTGAACAGTTGTACTAGTGCAAATAAACAATAAAATCAGTTTCTCAAAATTTTCCGATGCGAAAATATCCGTTCAAGTTATTATCCCGTATCATTTTCCTAATGATAGGAAGAGGAGCAGTAGCTTAATTACTGTAACCGTAACCATACAATAATACCAAACTACCCCCAACCAACAGCACCAGTCACAAGCAACAGTGCCTATACACTATTTCCAAACCGTGTGACCATAAAGTGAATAACACAAAATTTGGAATCCAAAAATTTGATTTTGAAACATAAACTGAAGCCAAGACCAAAGCAAACATAAAACTTGTATTTTCACAAATTATGTGTACAAAATTGTCCAAACTTTTAGAATGTACTCACACAACATATACTTACGTACTTCTAGAACTGGAAACTTTGCGTAAGCCAATGTAACGACAACGACTCCGTCAATAATAGTAGCAAATACAATCTGGTTCACGTAAAGTAAATAGTAGCAGACATTTCTGAATCGCAATCATAACCGTAGGCTTATCTAATCCGTATCTACTATGTGTATGGTGGTCCAGTTTCAGTTTTAATTCCAGTCGCGTCGTAATGTACATACATACTAATACTATGTCATATGTAGTCCAACAGTTTCAGTTTCCTGTTTCACTTGCTTAAATACTAAAAAACCTACTACTAAATTCCTGCACCCACACGACCCACAGCTCAGGGGCTCATTAATTCCAAAAGCTCTGAATCATAGAATAAGTCAATAGCACCATGGTTATTGTGGTCAGTGTCAGTGGGCGGCCAGGCATTGTATGTAGATAATAGAAATCAAGCGGTGCTTTTACTTTATAAATTAATGCGAAACTACATAAAATCTAAGCAAATAAATAATGTATCAAACGCAGAATTTTGCAAATTTTATTACGTTAAATGTGTATGCCCTATTATGCGTGAAGTATGTAATAACCTTTGTGGCTCAAGTTTTTTTTATATTTTATAATACATAATAAAAGCAATATATTCATATCGTCTCTAAAAAACCAAAATGACCCATATCCGTGTTTAGCTAAAAACAATATCAACTATCTACAAAAATATTCAAATATGTCGTGAAAGCATATTAATAGTACATTTTGCATTTTTCGAAAACATTTAAATAAAACATTTTGCACTTTTAAAATAAATGAAATTAAAATATTTTGCAAATTTTCAAAAACATGTCAATAGTACATTTTGCACCTTTTTAAAAACATGGAATTATAAAATTTTGCACCTTTTTACAAACATGGAATTAAAAAATTTGCACCTTTTCAAAAACATGTAAATAGGACATTTTACATCTTTCAAAAACTTGTAATTAACATTATACGCATATTTCTCATTTCTCAATTTGTTTTTATGACAAAGCTCATCTCAATTCTAGCATAAATTGGATATGGCTCAATCTAGTTCTTCACAGACGATATATTAAATCAATATGATTGAAATAGTACACACAGTGCCTGGATTAGTTTATGAAGAATGCAAGAAATTTTTAATTTAACGCCGTTTTATTAATATTTTGTAAATTTTGTAAACCAGTAAACATAGATCCTTGGGACGTTCCAGCGTGGTGAAACAATGTAGTTTATCGAAAAAATTGGCAGTGCAATGCAACACTATGCAAGCCATAATTTTACCGAAATCAATACAATTTTTTGATTTTTATAAATGAAGTATCGTAATTCTGCCTCATCACCAGGACCAGCACTAGAACCAGTACGAGTCTTCAAACAGTGTACTTTTGAAAACTCGACAGAAGACAGAAAATAAACTCAAAGCCGCAGAAACCAAAATTGACTTTATATATTGTCTAGAATTCTTACATAGGGTAAAAACGTACGTGTAGATATTTTTAATAAACCAGAATCAAAACCTCTACCAGAACCTGAACCAGACCAGCTTCCAGCGTTCCAGCTTTAGCGCTACTGCTGGCAACATACTAAAAAATCCACCAGTCTCTTGCTCTGTATTCAGTACATTTTGTAAGTTTAGTCTAGTCGCAGTTTCGTTCTTGCTATTTCCTTCTTTATAGTATTAGCGGTAGCATGTATAGTTTTTGCAGCTTTTTGTATATAGTTCCAAGTCCCAGTCAAGGCTCTGGCTCCGGCTTTTCTCTGCCTCTGCCAGAATGCTGAGTAGTGTAGTTAGATTAGACCATTGAACATTGAGGGAAGGAAAGTTTTTTCCCCTGGAGTGCATCGCATTCCATTTGAAGTTGAATTTGATATTATATGAAACGAGATAAAACAAAAGTAACATTGCGGATCCATATTTCAACGCAGCAGTGAGTTGGGGAGTGGAGTACGATTTGCAAATGGTAGGTTCATATTTTCATGAGCTTAGATACTATGTTATACAGATTTTGTAGGTGGATATATACCTATAGTTTGATAGGCTTATAGGGCAAGTCACTTTACAATGTGTCATAATACAGTTGACAGTAAGTATATATAATATGTAGTAGAGCTATGTAGAGCTGCATTCATGAAAAGAAGGAGTGGAAAAGTTAGGCTAAGTACGTACCTAGGCAAGACACCGGTACCGTAATGCCGCAATAAATGTCTCCGTCTCCGTCCCGAATAATGTATAAAAAAATGTGTAGCATACCTGTTCAGGTATGGATGTGGATGTGGATGTGGGCGTCAGGGCGTGGTGCATGTGGTAGGTGTAAAATTGTCATTGATTACACTGCAAAGATTGCACTTGAATTCTCTTATTTTCCCACTACTACTATGCACTAACCACGTTTACTGTTCAGGGGAAATTGAGAGATAAAATGGCGTTTTATTTCTACTCAGAAACTAATAAAAAGACCATCAAAATTTTAGAGAATTTAAAAACAAAATTCGACATTTCTTATTTAACTTTAGTGAGCAGTCAGTACTAAGGACTGCTGCAGTACTATTATCTGGTTAGTTCAACTGACAAAAATGTTAAAGGTCAATGACCTTAATTAAATGATGACCTTCCACCTGCCCATAAGTTTGAATGCATATGACAATGTGTGGGAGAGGGGCAAATTGCGCAAAACGTAAACTCTGTAGGTACAACTGCTCATCGTCAGTTAACTTCAAAGTTGTATGCGAACCGCATTTAAGTTGAATTTGGAAAATTCAATTTTTATAAAAGTCAAAGTTGAAGGAATAAAAATTGTATAAGGCTCTGCACTTTCGTTTTTAAATGAAAAAAGCCATAAAGTTGTAAAACTTTTTATAACTACTATAATATGTACAGGTTTATTTTCAATTTTCAATAATTTTGTTACCTTTGACTTTTATGTATAATGACAAAATAAAAAAAATAAGAATTTATTTCACTTAGGTGTTACTGGAATGTAATTGTATTTTTAAAATTTAAAATTTTTTTTCAAAACTTAAAAATCTTAACGTAAAATAAAACTGTTTCGGCTCTTTTTAAAATACAAAGTTCAATGGTAAAGTTTAGATTCACAATTGGATTTTTTTCAACCATTTTCTACTATAATTGGACTGGTAGAACAATGCTAGTCTAAATTTTCCAAATACAAATAGTATTTCGTTTATAATAGGTATTTTTTTTAGAACTTTAAACATTACACCAATTCCTAATTAACCACTGCATACAACAAGGAGCCAAATAAAGAAGGTTTCATGGCACGTCTGTGCATAACTAGTTAGCAACACCGTAAATATACAAAAAATGTATTTTGTTGACTAATTAAAAAATTAAAAAATACTGAAACAGTAAAAAGTAGAACAATAATGTGTTGTAACTTTAGCACTGTTTTTATAATTGTGATTGCATTATATTTTATTTTGTTTAAACTTTTCGAATTTTTTAAAAGCTACAACGCCGTTTAGGAATTAACAGGATTAAGTACATGCAACATAGTGGAGGTATATCTGGTGGTAGCACGTGGCATAAAGTAGCAAATAAATGGTTGGACCGATCAAACAAAATTACATTATTGTACATTAATTCAATTTCGTTTCTTTTTTTTTGGTTAACCTCTTTAGCTCCACGACTTGGAATATTACGGTAAAACTTACATAGAAATAATAAAGAAAAAGTCTCAAGCAAAAACTGAAACTGCTTCACTGCCACTAACTGTGACTTCCATTTTCTTGCTTCGTTGTTCTTTACTTACTTACACCGTCTGTGAAGAATCAAAACGACTCATCTTAACTTTTAGTCAAATCTAAGACGCATTATCTACAAAACCATTAAAATATCTTTATGATGACAGCATGCTATATAGAACATTTAACACTTTTTAAAAACACGTAAAAGGTGCATTTTACACTTTTCAAAAATACGTTACAGGAGCATTTAACACTTTTCAAAAAACATTTAAATAGAATATTTTGTACTTTTCAGACACTCTTAAATACAAAGTTTTCCTGTTTTCAAAATCATGTAACTAGTAAATTTTGAATTTTTTTAGAACATGCCCATAGAACATTTTACTCGTTTCAGAAACTCACATTATTAACATTTTACATATCTTTAGTGAAGGACTAAATTCGTGTGCTTGAATTTATCACTAAAAACAAATATGATTTATTCCAATTTTGAATTTTACCTAAAAGCAAAAGCGTGTCTTTCCATTGATATTTAAAAAAAATGATACCGTTTGGCTTGTGGACAAACTTGAAAGAAGAAGCAATTTTACTTATTGTGAAGAAAAGAACTGCACGGGTCTGATCTTTTACCGATACTGACAACATTATTACGAATTTCATTTTGGTGCTTTACAGACTTGGCTCATTTTAGTTGTATCTTAAAAATTGGATATGGACCATTTTGATTCCTCACAGACAGACGACATACATTTTAGCTCCGACTTTTTCACGAAATTTTTGCTCAGGGCAATTCAATTCTCTCTTGGTTAGGAAAAACCCTCCTTGTAGTTTTCTACATGCAGAAAACAAACGAACGAGAGAGAGAGAGAGAAAGAATGCTGGAAGTTAAAAGGCGGAGGAGGTGGACGGGTAGACGATTAAATGTGAGCTGTGAGATCGCTTTCCTTTTTCCCTGGCCTGTCTCCCTACACTGCCTCCCCGTCCACCAACCAGCCAAATTTAAATTTAACATTCAACATTCAACGCTGCTACTGGTACTGGTACTGGTAATGGTACTGGCAGTGGCAGAGTTAAGCGTACCATTTCTTCAAACTCAATCCACTATATTGCGGCAATGCCTACTACTACACGACTTTCACTGCGAGCTATTTCATTTGGATATGCGAAAGCACAGTATTTAGTAGGCTGGATCTGGATCGGGATCTGGATACTGGGTACTGAGGATTGTATTCTTGTTTTCGAAGAACGGTTAAAGTCAGCGGAGAGAATAGCATTTCCTTTCCTAGTTTCCTTCATAACTGAATTAGCTTTGTTTACACGTTGTTTCCATTGACTTAGTTTGACTTGGGTTCTCGTTTTCTGGGCCCTGTATTCTCAGTAACTCCAACGGTCTGCACAATGCCACGTCGATGCAACTCTCTCCTTCTGTGCTGTGTGTGTCTGTGCTTCAAAACTTTCATGACAATTTAAAAGTGGAGCTAATAGAAAATAAAAATAGGCTGGGTTTGATTTCTAAGTTTGACTCCTTCTGCCTGTCCTCGATTTAAATGTGTCGTTGGTTTTGGTTCTTGTTCCTGGGGCTCCTGTCAGTCCCCTGACTATTTAAAACACCAAGGCCTTTGAGTCTTTGAGAGAATGACAATGGAGTGCGCAAAATTGTAATGCAGACAAATGTCAAAATAGAACAGAGACAATGACAGGGCTGGTGTGGAAAGACAATGGAGATTGTATGTAGTATGTGGCGGCGGATCTAAAACAATTTCTAGGATGGTCAACAGCCAGTCGTCCATCTTGTTTATCACTATGACCTATGTTTAGGTCTGGACGATGGAATTACTTTTAGGCAGCAATTTGTTTCCATACAAAACCCACAATTTCAATTTTAATAAATTTTTCTTTAGCAAAGCAAAATGTTGTATTTACATGTTTTTAGAAAAAATTTTAAATGTTCTTTTTACTTTATTCAGAAAAGTTCAAAACGTTCTATTTACATGTTTTGAGAAAAGGGGTAAATGTTTTATTTCAGTATTTTTAAAACGTACAAAAAAATTTATTTTGCACGTTTTTAAAAAGTCAAAATAGTTTTTTCAAACAGGTTTTTGAAAACTGCAAATTTTTCTATTTACATGTTTTTTTAAAATTCAAGCAGTGAGAGTTGCCTGCGCTGGCCGCATTATCCGACCCTGCCTATATGTTAGAATACGCTCCTTGAAATGAATTATTGGTTTGGCTAGTTATGCTTAGTAATAGTACCTCTTTGGTTGTGTTCACAATTAATGAGAATTAATAAAATTAAAAATATACAATTTTTAATAGATTTATTTATTAAGGACAATAAGAGCACACAAAGGCAAAGGTGTTTGAAATTAAATTCAATTTCATGCTCAAAGCGTTATATCAGAAGCTCATACTATATTTTATTTAATTCGCTTTATTATTAAACTGCAAGTTATTCAATTCAGTTCAGCTCACAATTTTAATGTTTAAAGATAGGAGGACCGTCCACAAATGACGTAGCCAAACAACCTTAATTTGTCTATGTGTCATGAGCTTAACCATTTCGTAAATGGCTATCTTTAACGCGAGGTGTAGTAAGACGACATGAACCTACGGATGACGTAATTTGTGGACCATCCCATAATATACAGTTTTAGTAATATAAGTGTGCACGCAGAAACAATACGGAAATGTTTTGAATTTGTTTTGAAGTTCCACTTTGAACTTTGTTTTCAATCATATCATAGGGTTGTCCTTGTTCTCTTTGTCCAGAGCAAAGGGATACGAATACATTCATTTGTCCACGATTTAATTAGATTTGATTTGGGAATTCAGGAAATTTAGTTATTTACAAATTTATGTACATTCAAGCTATTACGAGATTGTTAGGATGTTAGCTCAGAGCGTGATGAGTCCAGCAAGTAAAGTGTGGACTTGACGTGATTTGAATAAAATCTTTACAATTAGTACATAATATTATGTAAACATTATTTGAGCATTGGTTTTGAAATACCTAACCAATAAAATAAATTACAAGGAGATAGTACAGTAATGTAGAAATAAAATAAATTTCTTTATAGGTTCTATGAAAACAGTTATTCAGTCAACTTTGTAGTGAAATCTCGAGCAATTTAGAAATTTTGATGATAACATAAAGACAAAAGCATGAATTTTTATTAAATTTTCATATCAAGTGAACAAGCGCGTTAACTTTTCTTTTGCAGGAAACATAAAAGCAATTATGAAATTTTGTTATTGCTTAACGCCGATCAGGATTTTCTCCGAACACAAGCGTTCCATTTCACAGAGTTGGGTCGTGATCTTCGTCTCGCAAATGCATGATACTTAAAATAATAACATTAATGATTAGGTTAGGTGCTTAAAAAATTGCAGTTTTTCAAAATATACATTCTTACGAAATATTCGAAATAACTTTAGTTTTTTTATATTTACAAATAATTTTGAAATCGTAGGTTTGAAAACAATAAAAGTGTAGGTAGGTAGGTATTACATACACTCTCTTATTGTTAGAGGCACAAGACCTATGGGAGCAATAAAAGTGTATTTCAAATTCATTAATTTATAAAAAATAAACACTTATTTAAAATTCACGTAAATCATGTCGTCTTTTAATTTTTGAATTTTCTAATAATATTACTAAAATATTTTATTTAGTTACTATTAATTTTAGCAATGCCATAGCTTATCACCAAAGAAAATCCATTTGAACAACACAATTATCCTGCACATCATCAAATTACTGCATATGCTAGCACCGTTGTTCCATTTCCCAGTCCCAGTAGAACAGCTACAATTTTAAACCCAAGGCCACACGAAGGTCTCCCACTTTGATGGAAAATATTCCAAACATAAATGTATTTTTACACCTATGATACAAACCATCAAATTTGATTGCAAATTATACTAATTAACCTGAAAACCTTCCACCATTACAAAATCTAATCAACCTTGAAGCCCATAACTGCATTATTAAACTTGCTTTAAATTTGAAGCATTTGTTTTAACTACTATGCCTTCAGCTTCAGCATTGACACAAAACTTTAGAATCAATTTACAGCTCAGAGATTTCCCCACACTGCCACTGCCATTATACTGCAACCTGCAACTGTTTTCCTTCCTGATTTTTGTTAACCTGCTACATACTACATACTGAGAACGAGAACTTCATATCGCCACTATCAACGTAGCTACTGCATCTTTTAAGCCATCAGAAGCCTCTGATTGTAAGTGATACAGAAGGGAACTAATGCTCCTATAAAGTGTCTATGTAGAAGTCTCCTGCATTTTGCCGCACCATGAAACACCGGCACCGGTCCCGGAACCGGTCCCGTCACTGACACAAAACCCGATCCTGATGATCCTATAGTATAGATAGCTACCAACAGCAAGCAAGCAACATGGCAATGCCCCTGACATGACAATCACGAAAAGCGAAAGAAGCTATTGATATATCCCTATATATTTCTCCTTTAAAAAATACCATGCCCTATATTTTAGTACTGTGATACATATCTAAATGGAGACGGGTATAATTCAAGTAGAAAAAAAAACGAGAACTAAAATCAAGAAAAAAAAAAGAAGAGAAAGTCGGGGAGATTCAGAGACGACATTTAATCCAATGTCAATTGTGACGTTGTCTGTAGTCTGTCGTCCGTATGTACGTGGACTGCTGTGTGACTGTGTCTGTGTCTGGATCTGGGACTGAGTGCGTGTGTCTTGGAGGGCACTTATAGAACCAATGATGTGTGACGAAAGTGTCCCATGGGTGTCACATCTGGTCCTCAATTGGAAACTAGCATCGCATCCTGTACCTCTCCCAGTGCCAGTACCAGCCCCACACTAAACTAAGCAACGGCATGACAATCTTCTTCAGCTTCTTCGTATTCCTCTTTCTTTCTTTCCTTGATTTTTTTTAGTTTGATTTTGATTTTAACTTTGAGAGTTTAGATCGAGAGCTTCGTTTTCTCGAGTTGATTTCTGATGTCCCTTCTTGAGTTCTCTCTGGATTCTGTATAGTTTTAGTAGGCGTGGGCTTAAATAGATACTAGAATTTTTTTTGATATTTTCAAAGTACATTTTGTCTGTTACGAACCAAATTGACCCATATCCAATTTAAGCTACAAGCAAAATGAGCTAATTGTTATAAAAACAAAATTAAAACATGCGTAAAATGCTAATTAGGAGTTTTTTGAAAAGTATACAATATTCTAATTGGCATGTTTTTGAAAAGTGCAAATCGCTCTATTTACTTGTTTATGAAAAATGTAAAAAGTTGTATTTACATGTTTTTAAAAAGTGTAAAACATTGTATTTACATGTTTTTTAAAGTGTAAAATGTTCTATTTACATATTTTTGAAACTCGTAAAATTTTATAATTACATGTTCTTTGAAAAGTGTAAAATGTTCTAGTTACATGTTTTGAAAAGTGCACATCGCTCTCTTTACATGGTTTTTGAAAACTGTAAAATGTTGTATTCAAATGCGTTTAAGACATGTGTAAATATTTGTGTAGATAGCAGATATTGTTTTTAGCTAAAAATGGATTTAGGTCATGTTAGTTCTTCACAGACGATATACGTATATAGATATACATAAACACTCATGCCTCCTGTCATTACCCAATTCCTCCCAATCTCTCCACTTGAAAGTATTCCTTCCTTCCTTCCCCATCAGCCATCAGCTATCAGCTATCAGCTATCAACCATCAAGCTTTTTCAAGTCTCTAAATCAGAAAAAAAATTTAGGTTGTAAACTCTACGAGAGTGTCTTAACGTTTCCTTCTTTCATCTTTAGTCAGGTTATCTCCCTTCTTGGTTTTTATTTTATCGATATTGATTCATTCCTGCGATGGGCCTCCTTGTGTCTCTGTCACTCTGACTGCCTATGTGTGTGCGTGGGTTGTTTTCATTTTCTACGGGTTCCTGCAGTTTTTCAAGTTTTAGCTCAGTCCGTAATGCCGTTCAGTTCATCTCCATTGCCGTTTCCTTATCATCTAATACAATACATTGTAAAATCAAACTGAAACTGCTTCGTGTACAAAAGGTTTTTCTTTTTTTACCATAGTAAGCTATAGTAAAAGAGGGAAGTAAAAGCAAAATGTGACACTTGAATTTTACGATTATGAGATGCTTTATTTTTTAAAAGATTATAATTCACTACGTAAATTAAAAGTACCTACCGTATATCTTGTAGTGTCAGGACCAAGTAATTTTACGAACCTGCGTAGGATTAGGGACCCGCGTACTGCCATTTAATAGTGTGTTAAATAAACCAGCGCACTATACGGATTCATAATTTAATTCAGATTATACGAAACCAAAACTCATATAGTAAAATAAAAAGTGTCAAGCATGTTGTGCTGCACAACATTAAACAAAAAATCATTAAAATCATTTTTCGTAAACTATTTTCAGATTGATCCTGCTCGTTATTAAAGCTTAACTTCTAACCTACCAAAACAGAAGTAATTATCAACATTGCAATCACAGACATCTCTGCCATTAAACTAAATAACATTACATGAAGCAAAAAAAAAATTAAACACACACAAAAAACCCTCAAGCCAAAAACAATAGTAAAAAAATTCTTGGCTGTCTTGAATGAAACTCTAGGGAAATTGATGTTACTTCCATGGACCTCCATATAGGTAGTAGGATGGGTGAAAGTGGAATATCTGGATTTGATGTGAGGACCACCAAGTAAAATATTATGGACAAGAAGTTTTCAACGTCGTGCTGGTCAATGTCGTTCTCATTCTCGTTTTCGTTCTCGTTTCATGGATGCTGCTCACACAACATATATAAAAGCCCCTTGGCCGAGTGTCCATCTGAACAACGCATAGGAAATATGTGAAAGTCCCAGATAGTCCAGTAAGAAACAAATACACATACACACACACGATACCAAACTTCTCTAGTTTTTTTCCAAGGGTTACAAATAGGACCACACTAGACCACACCAGATCTAGATCAGACATAGAAAACCGAGAGAGAGAGAGAGTCTGCCTCCCTCCTTATTTATAATCTAGGAACGAGTGAGTGAGACACTGAAAGTGGAACTAGAAAACAAGCGAATTTCGCTGTCGGTTTTGGTTTTGTTTTTAGTTCACACACACATACAAAACACTTTCTCTCTGTGTCTTGTGCTTTCAGTCCAATTTCTCAGCTTGTTTGTGCGCTTCGTCTACTAGATTTGGAACTCAAGTGTTTTATAAATACACTCACAACTTTTTGCTTATACTTTCACAATACTAACACATATAACAGCAAAACGTAGTAGAACCTAAGCTAAATCTAAACCAAAAGCAAACGTTCTTGGTCCCGCTGTGTGTTGTAGTACTACGCTCAGTAAGATTCTAAAGAAAGTAGGAAAAACTACCTACGTTTTTGGAGAATGTGTCGTAAATACTTTTAGTCTTACGACCGTACGACCCACAACTACTACACAAGTAAGTAGCGAGAATACATAAGTAACAAAAAACACGTATGCACAGTTAAATTCGGACGCGAGTGGTAAACCTAGACTATAATATATATAGAGAGTGTAAGTATGAAGTATGTGAGAGTGAAAGTTAACATTAGCATTAAAACTGATAACTACAGAGAAAGTTGCTATGAACTAATGACGATGAGTTTAATAGTCGAAGCATAAGTCTCAAATCTCAAGAACTGTGTGAAGGACACTGACTTTCTCCTCCTCGTCTTATATTACTATTGCGTGAGTATCTTCGTATCCTATTACTATTAAAGAAGGAACAAAATGCTTAGGTAAATATTGAAAAAAAGTTCTATCTACATTTGTTTTGAGATTCTATACACTTTTTGAATTTGTATTTGTGACAGAGCTGAGAATTTAGAATTTGTTATTCTTAGACTAGAAGTATCGAGTGAAAGCTATTTAAACGTTTTGAATATGACACAATTATGGACTTTTACTTTGTGACAACTTAAAAGAACTGCACTTTTGGAAGCATTCAAAATAAATTCTTTTTTACATTGTCAAAAAATTTGAGTGATAAAATCAGAAATTCAAAAAAAAACTTTTTTGAACACAATAGTATACACATCATTTGTGTTTAAAAATCTAAATTTCGAGACACACATTTGGTAAAGTATATTGCAAACTCTTTACATTTAAATAGGGACAACTGTAAGCCATGCAGTTTAAAAATACCAAAAGAATGTCAGTATTAAAAAAATTTAAATCGACAATTTTCTAGCTTCTTTTAAAACAATTTAGTTGGTAAATTTTGATCTTACATACTTTGTGTAATTTTTAAAATTAGGTTTAAGATATTTACATGGGCTATATTCATTCTCCAAACTATTTTTGTTTAAATTGTAGTAAAAGAAAATTTAAAAGAATCACAATTTACAAAGTATAAATAGTAGATAGCACCTTTTGAATACTTGAAAATACAGTAAAGCAGAACAATTTTGTGACTTGTAGCAGTAATTTAAACAACGTAAATATTCTATCCTCTCTTGAGCAGTAAAACTTGGAGTGAAGAAGAAGAGGAAAAGAAACACAAGCTTTCATTTCCCTCCATTCTCTTTCTTGTTCTTTCTCCACTAACATTATTTCTCGTGCAACAATAATACTTTTTCCCCTCGGCCCCATCCTTTTCCTTCCCGTTGAGTGAGTGAAAGTGAAGGACGTGTGAGGAAGTGAGCTGAGTACCTCCAAGGAGAATAATAGGAAAATACAACGAGAGATAGGGAAAATATATAGTGAAAGTGAAGGAAATAAGGAATTGACCAACCAACCAGCCAACGAAGCTGCCAGGGCACGACAAGGCAAAACGAAGAGCTTAGAAAAGAATCAACGTGTTTAACACATTTATTATTTTCAGCTCTAACACTGAAAGATACTTTTTTATCTCCGGCCTCACTTACCACCAGTACTATCACCACACGCTCAGAAAACCACACCAGACCACAACCTGCAGAACAAACCTCTAAACAAGTATATAAGAAAGGTAAGTCAAAACTTTATCTTGACACGCTATATGCCCTAAAGTTCATACATTTCTTTCACTTTATAGCAACAAAAAAATAGAAAAATGATCCGCTCGCCAGTTTATTTCGCTCATAGCTTTATCACTTACAACATACTATGTTTATGTCAAATTGCATCGCATAAAATTAATACTAGGCCTTGTTTGCCACCATAAACACGAATTTGCACTTTGTAAAATTAAATTAAGAAAATTCAAATATCTAAGCTTTGTTATTTAAATTTTAAAATTATATTTAAATTTAAAATTAATACAAATATTATAAAAATTTTTCCTAGAACGCGTATGAATTAAAATTTTCTTTCTCCAGGGCTTAACTTTCACTTATAAATTAGATCACTACGTTGCCTATATATGCTCACCCATGTTCGAAGATACGTCAAGGTGAAAGTCGACAGAAAGTGAAAGCATAAATAAACTTTTACACTTTTTTCTATCTTAAATAAAGCAAGCAGGGAAAGTTTATCATGTTTTCAACCAACGCGAAAGAAAGTTTAAAAAAACTTTATTCACTTTTAGTATACTATGGTTTTTTTGAATATTATTATACTTTGAGTTTGCAAGTCATATTAGATTTCTACCCTACGTGCTTGATTAAGTTCCAGGTATTAAATATGCACCGGTGTGAGGTTTTTTTACAAATTTATTAAACGCCTATGGGCACTTATTCGAACATTTACGGTACAATATGTGTATTATTCAAAAAATATTTTTAGAGCAAAATGCAAAAGGGTGATGATGCAAATGCAATGCAAAACGAAATTCACCTACTTGAAAAAAACGTCTTCAGTATTATTTTCTTAGATGTGTACACACTTTCACATGGTTCTATAGTTTCCTTCCCCAAAGCCCAGACTATTTATCTAGCCGTATTTTATTCCATAATAAATCTATATTAAGTTTTATTAGGAGGAGAATTATCATGAAACTTAAGAAGACTTTTTAAACTTTATGGCAACTTTTCCCTCTTATTGAGACAAATGGGATGTACATAAATTGTGTTTTCGCTCTCGGTTCAGACTTTATGCATTCCCTATTTAGAACTGACATCTGACACGGTGAGTTTGTCCCACACTTTATTTTAGTCTTAATGTGGAGGAACCCTATTAAAAGGATGATAGAACCAACCAGGAATAGGGATCTGCTATCTCAACACACACACATACACACTTTTTTAATTGGCAAAGTTAAACCTCTAGCAATGCGACTATCACTGTGTCCCTAATTTTGTTCCTGCATTTAAAAGTTTATTTTTACGTTTATCAATGTATGTTGATGTGTGTATTTTTATTTTTGAACTTGCGAATTGTTTTAATAATTAAAATTAAAACATAAAGGAATACACTGCAATCCCCATAAACGCTTGAAGTGTTGGAACGTTATAAACAATACTATTAAATAGTAGCAATATTATTTCACAAGTATTGACAGAGCTGGATTAGGCGGCCAGTGCTGGCAGACTACGTTGCATGAATTTTCAAACACATTTATGTACCCACATGGAAAGTTCTGATTTTTTCAAAAATAATTAAATAGAATATTTTGACTTTTCTAAAAACTTGTAGATAGAATATTTCGAAATTTAAAAAAACATGTTGATATAATATTTCGAGTTTTAAAAAAGATTTAAATAAAAGGTTCATGCATTTTTAAAAGAATGCAAATAAAACAAATTAAGGCTTTTAAAAAACATGTAAATATTAAGGATTCTCTGACGCTCAGAATTTATTAAAAAAGAATATTTAAAACTTTTTTAAAACCCAATGCAATAAATTCAAAAATTTAGATCACTAAAGATAACTACCAATAAAATCAAGATGGTCGTTTTTTATAGAAAAAAATTGCGCCCTAAAATCTATTCCTTCGTTAGGCTCTAAATTTTGAAAAAAATAAATTAAATCCTCTTGAAAACAATTTCAAAAACGTTGCACGAATAACACCTTGATAACACAAAGTAACGAAATTGTTTTGGACGAACGATAATTAATATCATCTGAACGACCTTTACGTTCAAAGCACCGCACCGCGTTTTTGACTTGTTTCAAATTTTTTAAATTTTGCTTTAACAATTATTCATAAACTTTAGTGTCTTACTATTCTCAGCTTATATTTTTTATTTCCTTAAATTATAATTTGATATACATTGCTATTAGTGGCGTTTTGATGGCTTTCGTATTTTCACCAGGAATTTTTGATTTCGGGTTTTATTGTATAAGGAGTAAGAAAATGTATAATAAATCATTTTATATCTCACAGTGCTGAAGAAGTTTATATTATTGCATTAATGCTCGTTTTTATCATATATCTATTGTTGTTAACCTCAATTGCAATTTTTATTTGCGTCTATATATACATATACACAAATAGGAAAGTTTTACACCACAAAAGATAGTCTCACAGTAAAAGTATCTAATATACATATAGCAGTTCCCTGTTGACTATATTTCCTTTATTTAGACAGCCAAATACCCCAAGACAATTTTTTTTTGTGAGTGTGTAAAATATATTATAGACTCTGTAATAAACTGTTGATTGAAAAGGGGATGAGAATTGAGCTCAATAACAATATTTCAAAACAAATATAAAGTATATTCAAAAATGAAACGGCAATTTGTCATGTTGTCCTAATGCTGAGCCTAATGCTTTAGAGAGGAAGGCTTTTACTCTCTCGTAATATAATACTATGCCAATTTCAATCTGTAATGCTAAGTTTGCGTACAATGTCTCAAACAGAGAGAACGTCTCGTGTATATATGTATTTTATACCTGTAGCATTCTGCGTATGTTACTATATGAGAGATGATGGCCTATAGTATGTAGTAGTTGGTGGTAGTGAAAGTAAAAGTGAAAGCCAGTGAAAGTTGGAGACCGTTACCGTTACCGTTGCCGAAACCCTACGCGTAGTTTACGTATCGTTTTCGTTCAGAATTGGAATTCCCAAAGCGATGGGTTTTTACACTGATGTATGGGGATAGTATCGGGTATTGTATCACATCGTATCATCGTATCGTAGCGTAGCGTATCGTAATCGTTATCATAATGGAAGATCTTGGCCTGTTCCTATATTCCTACTCTTGGCAATGGCAATGCATCTGAATGGAATGGAAATCGAACAATAAATTTGATACATTTGGACCCCCCCACCCTTCTCACAGTCTCTCAGTCTTCAACTATCCTAACTTCAACCAAGGGCGGATGTGAAAACAGTTTTTTGTGGGCTATAAAAATATTTAATAAGGATTAGAATAGTTAAAATACTAGTTAGGCTAAAATTAAGATGAGCTATGCGTTTAAAAAAGACGAATTAAGTAGAATGCAAAATTGTTAATGCACAGTTTTTGACAAGTGTAAAATGTTTTATTTCAATGTTTATTATACATTATGAAATGCCCTATATTTAAATGTTTTTTAAAAAATGCAAAATATTTTATTTACAAGTGTATAAGAAGTGCAAAATTCTCTATTTACAAGTTTGTAAAAGGTGCAAAAATTTTTATTTTCAAGTTTGTAAAAAGTGCAAAATAATCTATTTACAAGTTTGTAAAAATTGCAAAAAAATCTATTTACAAGTTTATTAAGAGTTGAAAATAATCTATTTAGATGTTTTTGAATTAAAACAAACTGTACAATTTACTTCTTTCTGTAAATGTGCAAAATAATGCATTTACGTTTTTGAATAAATAAGTTCTAAATTTTCGATTGACATATTTTTTAAAAGTGAAAAACATTCTTTTTGTATTTTTTAAGGTGCAAAATATTCTATCTGCATGTTTTTATAAATCAAGATATTACAATTTGTATACGTTTATTTCAAATTTAGTTAGTCAATATTACATCAAAATTGGGGAGTACAATCCTCCATTCTCAATTACCATTTATTCTCACTCACCATACGCTTACTCACACTTAACAAATATAAGTTTAGTGTGCCATTCTGGTTCAAATTTCCCACTATGTTTTAGCCTATGTTTAAAACAACACATTTGTTTTGTGGCAACTGCCCCGCCTTGCCCACACACCGGATCCGCGCCTTTAAACCCAGCGAACCCTTCTTCTTTCGTTTTCATCTGTCCCTCTTACTTCTTTTTCAACGTCTACCTTCCGTACTCCCGTCCGTCCGTGCGTACTACGTAAGTTCTTACGTATCATATAGCATAGCCCATTACGCGCGCTTCTCAAATAAAATATTACAAGATAAAATAAAAAGAAATCGTAGAGAGCATAAATGATAACCTTATAGTGTATTTTCTTCAGCCTCTGTACTGTGTCACTGTTGGTCTCCGTATTCCTGCTTTAGTATGCGTTTTTCCCTTGTAATTTATCCATCATATGCAAATATTTATTCTCATCACATTCCCGTTGTTGCAGGCAGATTGGATGCAGGCGGAGGAGATTGTGGATGCGTCTGTCGTCAGTGTGCCTAAAAATATGCAGTGGGTGAGTGAGTGCGAGTAAGGATATTCATAAAAATCTTCACACAGTTTCAACATTCAGAATCCAATTTCACCAAATTTCCGTCCCACAGTCTCTCACTCTCCGTCAGAGTTGCAAAAGAACTGATTTTAGATTGTGACAGAATTTTGTGATAAAATTTGGTCTGTAAAATATCCGTTATTTATTATTATTGGATTCCAATAAAAAATTCCCATTTCAATGCTGCAATGCAATGTAATAACTTCCCCCCCGGAGGAAATCAAATATCCAATTCGGTGGGTTGCAAATATTTGAAATTACAAATTTGGTTTTGTATGAGGAGGCCTATGGGAAACCTTTGATGGGGATTTTTATTATATCAAGAATACAATATGTATTGTAACAGATTCCTGTGCTATATTGAGCAAATTTATAATATCTAATATGAAATTGTAAATTGTAAAACTGCAATTTTGTTTGATCGTTTATGGTATTCTCAGATATTACAAATAACACAATAAAATTCTGTTTTTTTTAAATAGTTAACCCTGACTACGGCATACTGTATACTCTATACATGAGGAGTTTGCTAGCAAAACGCGTTAAGTCCATTTTTTCAGAAATTGAGATTATTGGTGTTTAAGAACGACTAAGTACATATAATTCACACCGTGCAATATTACGGGTCAAAGGTCACTGGAACTATTTTAAATAATTCGCTCAAAAACCGTTTTCTGGCAAAACACGTTAAGTCCATCAGTCGTTTGTTGGCAAAACACGTTAAGTCCACTAAACCCAATAAAAACAACTGATTCTTATAAAAAAATATCCTTATTTTCCCAAAACTGCTTCTTGTAATGAAGTATAATTTATTCGCTTTAACATCAAATTCACGTGTACTATTTGTAGGGGATGGTCCATAAATGATGTCCCACAAATTTTCATTTTTTAGGGCTAATCCATCGCCATGTCATCACTTTAACATTGCGTTCATCTGTTATCTTTCCCACGGCATGACATTTCATTACTACATGACTAGATTCACATACCCTACCGAAAACGTCATTTACGGACGATCCTTAACAGATCGATATGCAAACTAAATTTCAATATGCTCTGCTGTTTTAATAATACAGAAGGGCATGGTTTACAAATTAATTAAGAAATTGTACAAAAGAACAGTCGCGTTTCTTGTGAAGAAAATAAAGACGTAAGGGGTCGTTCGCAAATGACGTCATTGATAGGTTCAATGGATGTACTTGGCAATCCTATGCTAGGGATAGTCATTTACGCAATATGATTAATCTGGTGACAGGGGGGAACATGGTTTTAAAAATGACTACTTTTCTATGACGTCATTTGTGGACAATCCCTTAGCAAACAATTTCTTTAAGGAGTAGTAGATTTTCACTCGAGAATTTTACATTGGAATGCAGGATTGTTTTAAATAATACATACTGTTGTAATTACATGTTATTAAAAAGTGCAAAATGCTCTATAAACATGTTTTTGAAAATTGCATAATGTTCTATTTACATTTTTGTAAAAAGTGCATAATGTTCTATTTACATGTTATTGAAGTGTACAATTTATACTTCAATTTTACAATCATAAATTAGCATGCAATTCAATATAATTCAAAAGGTTAATTTTTTGCATTGTTTCTTATGGGTTTTTTGGCAAAACACGTTAAGTCCAAGATTTCAAAATTTTGAATCATTTTTAAAAAATTACGACGCTGCGTCAGATTTGAGTTATTTTGGCTACTAATACACCTGGTAGTATGCAGTTACTGAAAAAAAAAATTTGAAAAAATATTTACGTTTTCACATGATTATCAAAATTTGCGGTTCCTGTAAAGTTGGGCAACATGGACTTAACGCGTTTTGATAACAAAGTCCTCACATACAAAACTGAGTCGATTCACGGCCTCGTTATAGTCGTTAGGTCGCATTCATTTGAACTACGATTTGTAATAAAGTAAATAATTTACACGATGATAGCAAATAAAATTTTTCAATTTTGCAAGGATGCAAAATTAAATGAAAGTCCTAATCGATCCACAACTCAAGGCGTTCATACTGCCAAAGCCAAAACTGAAAAGTAAGCAAAAACGAATCTGAATCTAATAAATTTATTATTTACAGTCTATATATCGTAAGTTCTGTACTTAAAAAATACAAAACTATCATTAAATCAGATTGCAATTGAATAAATAAGAAAAATGCAGTTTAAATTTTCATTTCAATTTTTCAATTATACTTGCATTACTACGACTACGGAAATAATATTTACACTTGTCAATTTTGAAAATTTAAAATTCTGTTTGTTTGTTTGTTACTTATTATTATATTCTAGTAATTCATAGAATAAATTCAGAAATTTTTGATGGCACATAAATTCTACGAAATTTTGTATTCAATGAATTTTAAGGGGGAATTATTCACATCCTCAACACCCAAATGTTTTAGCTTTGACTACGTTTGATAAAACGGAAGTATGCGATTAGGTGCTATAGTTGATGGACTGGTCAATACTTGTAGCACAAAAATAAAGTAACATATCGTCAGTGAAGAACCAAAATGACCCATATCCATTTTTATTTTCAAACAAAATGCACTATCTACAGAAAAAAATTAAATTAACAGGTTCATGAAAGCATGTAAATAGAACCTTGTGCAGTTTTCAAAAAAACAAGTAAATAAGATACTGAGAACTTTTTAAAGAACATGTGAATAGGAAATTATGAACTCTGGAGAAACACTTACATAAAACATTTTACAATTATTAAAAAGACGTGAATAGAACATATTCAACTTATAAGAAACGCTTAAATACAACATTTCACACTTATAAAGAAGATTTAAATAGAATGCATTACATTTTTTTAAAACACTCTCGAATAGAAAATTTCGACATTTTGAAAAATATGTAAATAGAACAGTTTGCTCAGTTTAAAAACTCGTGATAATTACCATACGCATAAGCACGTATCTCATTTACTGTCTTTTTTTTGACATGGCTTATTTTAATTCTAGTTTGAATTGGAACTAGGTCAGTTTGATTCTTCATATACGATATGGTAGACGCATTAGTTACTGATGTAGAAATGTTGTGACGTTATTAAAAAGAGTTTCAAATTTTCAAATAACATATTTTAATAATTAATTTATTTTAAAAACGAATACATTTTCTTAATAATTTACCATTTCAAAAATATGAAGTAGAAAGAAAAAAACAAAATAAAATAATTTTTGACACAATATTTTTACATTTAGTTTGCAAAATCAATTGCTGCCTGCTGACTGCCGAATCGACAACGTACACACTAAATTACTCACTTCAAACCACGACCGTAAAGCTTACAGCGTTCCACACATTTTACGCCGTTTACACCCAAAATCCCTATTGCTTTTTCTTCTGTTATAATAAGAGCCACAAGAAAAACAGAAAACGGAAAACCCAAAAAAACCTTATAGTACATAGAATACTTAATAGCACGTACCTTCCGTCTTCCGTGGTGTTTCTCAGGTCCGGTACTGGTGCTGGTGTTGGATGTTGGTGTTGGTTTAGCTTCCAATTTTGAATCTGAATTTAAATCCACATCCCGTTAGTCTTGCTTTCACACAAGACAGAGCAGGAGAGACTATCAGAATCGAATTCAAATAACCTGCCATTAGAATTTCCTCCGCTCGATCACGTCACGTTCACATAATTTAAAAGAACAAGAAAAGAAAAGAAAAGAAATGAGGGAAGGAGGAGAGGCTTATTCTTGAGGCGTTGTGGTTCTCCGTTCTCGTACATTTGCATACGTATAGCACAGGGTGCCACATCACCTTTGCCCTCCCCCCCTCCCCCACCATCTCCAACCCTTTCGACGCAATAAATGAGTAGTGCTACAAAATTTCACAATTATTTTTATTTAAACAGCGTTTCTTTCAAATATACACTCAAATCAGTTTTTGAAAATCAATATTATAACCAGGCTGATACGACGCACGAAACTTGCACATTTTGTGCGTTAAGTTAAAAATTTTTTAAATTCTTTATAATTTCAGCCGAGCCCTGTGTAATATTTCAATTACATTGATTTAATATATCGTCTACAAAGAACCAAAATGACCCATATCCAATTTAAGCTAGAACCAAAATGAACTTTGTTATAAAAAACGAATGAGAAATGAGAAAAATTTTGGTGACAACAGTTTTTGAAAGATGTAAATGTTCTATTTTCATGTTTTTCGACAGTGTAAAATGTCCTATTTACATGGCTTTAAACAGGTGCAACATGTTTTAGTTCTATGTTTTTTAAAAGGTGCAAAATGTACTATTTACATGTTTATAAAAAGGTGCAAAATGTTGTATTTACATGTTTTTTAAAAGGCGCAAAATTTTCTTATTCCATGTTTTCAAAAAGGTGAAAAATTTTTTATTTGCATGTTTTTGAATAAGTGCAAAATGTACTAATTCCATATTTCTGAAAAGGTGCAAAATGTTCTAATTTTATATTTTTAAAAGGTGCGCAATGTTTTATTTAAAAGTTCTCAAGCCAGATTTGAATATTTTTGCAGATAGTTGATTTTAGCAAAAAATGGATATGGGTCATTTTGGTTCTTCACAGGCGATGCAATTCAATGTTGTTCTACGCCTTGATATTCTCTTAAAGGTTTTTAATTTTGGTCAGTAAAGTATTTAATGAACAAAGCTTTTGCTAAGATACTGTAAGTAAACAGGAGAGGAAAGTGGTGTAAATTTTGTAAGCCACCCTGTAGAAGCCCGAAGAAGCACGTACCATTTGTACTCATTGCTGTACATACTGCTAACGCTTTACATTCAAAATTCGACAAGAGATTTAAAATTCGACTTGCATAGAAATTTGAGAAAGGACAGTTACATGACACTTCATATTAGTATTGATAAATATAGACCCCACAATACGTACCCGCAGCATTATATAGGACCCCATAGCCATTGTCTTCTGTCTCACTGCCTACCAGTTGCTATATAAACAAGCCCCACACTGCCTGCGTGCTATTACCATTACCATAGTACTAGTATCAATCTGCCTCCCATTGGATTCTCGAGCACCATTACTATTATTACCATTGCATTCCAAGCTAAAGCTCAGACCACAGTTACAGTACAGGCGACATAGTCAGAGAGTCACAGTAGTTTGCATTGTGCTTTCTATCAATAGCATATATATCTATCTCTGTCGTCTCTCTGTGTGTAGAGTTCTTCAAACATTCAAATTTTTTCCAAACCCGAAGAAAAAGTATTTCTGAGAAAAAAAGAAGAATAAACGAGAGAATGAAGGAACGAATGAGTGAATGAAGCATGTAACATTCCAATTTCAGAAAACTAAATCCCAAACCAAACCAAACCGAGTCATTGCTTCATATACGTACATACATGCTAGCGTGTAGAGTAGAGTATAGTGAAGGGAGAGTATGGAGATCGTACCAGGCCCGGATCTAGGGGGTGGGCAACAAAGAAATTGCACAACCCAAAATGGAATTTCATGATACTAAAAGCATGTAAATAGAACATTATGCAATTTTCAAAAACATGTTAATAAGAACATTTTGCACTTTTTTAAAAACATGAAAAAATAGCAATTTGTACTTTTCAAAAAACTTTTAAAAAACATTTTGCACATTTTCAAAAACATGAAAAAATAGCATTTTTTTACATCTTAAAAAACATTAAAAAAAACATTTTGCACATTTTCAAAAACATAAAAAAAGAGCATTTTGCGCTTTTCAAAAAACTTTAAAAAACATTTTGCACATTTTCAAAAACATGAAAAAAGAGCACTTTGCACTTTTCAAAAGCAGTAATTAACATTTTCCGCATCTGTCTTATGTAGTTTCTTTTTGACAGCTCATTTTAATTCTAGCTGAAATAGAAAATATAGGCCATATTGATTCCTCACTTACGATATGTATTGCCCACCACAGAAATTCTTTCCAGATCCGCCCCTGGGTCGTACAGTAGCAGCGTCCAAGTCGAAAGGATTCTGTGGAGACTATAATATGGAGACATGGAGAGACTTTAGAAAGTGGAGGCTGGAGACAGGATGGGTCCTGATGCGACTTATGTGACTCTGACTGAGAGAAAGAGAGAAGGAGAGTTTTGAGTATAGGAGTAAAAGTAACAAATGGAGTGTGACAAAAGGGGCATTTGTATTAAAATGATATCGATTCTTTATCTGTGAAAAGTCCTCAGGAGTCCAAAAGAGACCAATTCCAATGGGACCGGCACTCATCCGTACGAGCAGCACCAGGACCGGGACCGGGACCGCGTCCTAGTCCTATGGTATGGTATCCTCCTTGGTTCTCGTTGGTGTTGGTGTCTACTACGTTTCGTACAAGATGATGTGGGCTCCATAACTAGTAGAACGTACAAAGTATCCTGTACAAATAGCTGTATATATGTGACGTACATATCGTTACGCTCGTTGAAGAGTTAAAATTGGCTCTGCGCTATTTTTAACGAAATTAGAACAGGATATCGTTTTTGTAATAACTAACATGTTTTTTATTTATTAACTTTATTACGTATTTCAGCCTCTTATAATGCATAAGAGACTGCTCATATATATTGCTTTGGCAAGTAGGGTGTGGAGTTCTATCTTATTTAGATGCAGCGTTGAGAATTTCTAAGTATTTACATAATAGGTTCAGTTTTGAACTATTACGTAATTTGTAAAGCGTTTACTTGAGCAAACCTGATTTTTACAGTGTGGTATTTTTAGACCAATTTTAAAATTGTGAAATGTTTAACAACTTGTTAGTATTTAAAATGTTCAGCGTTTAAGTTAACACGATTTGAAAGGGTAAAAATACACTTTTATCGTTGATTATGCTTCAAACATAATAACTGCCTTGTTTAAAGGACCAAAATGGTGTAAATGCACTTTTTTGAAAGACCAAAATGGTGTAAATGCAATTTTTTAAGGACCAAACTGGTATAAATGCACTTTCCTGAAGGACCAAAATGCTGCAAATACACTTTTTTGAAGGACACAAATGGTGTTAATGCACCTTTTTGAAAATTGCACTTACATATAAAAATCTTATACGCAAATTATTTAGGTGCCAACATTTTCCATGCGTACCAAGTTTGGAGGTTTTTAAATTGTACGTTTATGGTGCACGCACTTTTTGAACTGGCTGCAATGTTAGGCTATTAGTTTCACGCTGTTTTAAATTTTGCAACTTGCAATTAGCTGTTTTATATCCGCAGTTTAATTACAGATTTAACATAACTCTAATTTTGTGCTAAAAGAAACACGTTGTAACGAAATACAAAACTAGCTAAAATTAAAACAACCAATATTAATTAAACAATAAATACTGCAAACTCTTTTATTTTTTTATTTTCAAAAGTGACAAGCTATTTACTATACTTTTTAGAAATTGCAAAACCTCAAGTTTAAAAAAGAAGCAATATCTTCAAGGACCCTCTGACTTGTGTTGCTTCTTCCACAGCTACGCATCGGTACCGTATACATATGTTTAATGTATGATGTAATTTTTTTTGGAGACAGAGACACAAAAGCCTCTACCACACACTATCTTTGAGCTTCTTATAACCATATATACAAAAATGTACATATTCTAAAGGTTCAACATAACCATAGATAGATATATCGATGATAGGAGTAGCAAGCACAGAGAACAGAATTCCTCTCTAATATATTGATAAAAGTTTTTCCTTTTTTTTTGAACAACCAAAACGAGAAGAAGAACGGAGGAACATGGATTGAATGAGAATAGCGTACAGAATCTAGAGAATGGAATGAAATGAATAAATGTTTTTCCTTTCTTAAACGAACTCAAGAGGTTTTGATTTTTTTTTCTTAAAGATTTTCTCTCTAAAAAATTTTGTTCTTTCTTTCTTTAGATTTTTGAGAGAGAGAGAGAGAAACAGAGATCTTCTCAATTCTCATTCTACAACTCTCTCTTCAATTTATTTATACTGAAATTCTAACGAGGAAAATGAGATATGAAATCTTAACAAATCATAATGTAAAAGTATGTATCCATTGTTTGTTAACTCAATACGAAAAAAAAATCACATTTATGATATATCAGACGCATAGTTGCAAATTCTTGTAGATAGAACATTACCTATTGGATTTTTTTTTAATTTGTGAATATTGTAGATATTGTCTGTGAAGAACCAAAATGACCCATATTTATTTTTAGCTAAACACAATATCCACTATCTACATATATATTGAATCATGACTTGAAAGCATTTAAACTGAGTATTTTGCAATTTTACAAAACATGGAGTAAGAACATTTTACACTTTTCAAAAACATGTAAATACAACATTTTACGCTTTTCAATAACATGTAAATATAGCGATTTGCACTTTTCAAAAACATGCCAGTTAGAACATTTTACACTTTTCAAAAACTCTTAATTAGCATCTTACGCATGTTTCTCATTTTTTTTATGACATAGCTCATTTTAATTCTAGCTTAAGTTGAATACAGGTCATTTTGGTTCTCCACTGACGATAGTTTGTTCGACAGTGGAAATTCAATGAAGTGAATTTTAAACTATTTATTTATTGGTATTACACATTTGAAGATTTGGAATGGTACTTAAAAAGTAAATTGAAAATTTTAAAATTCGTAATAAATTTCTGTGTTAATCACAAACCTCGAATGATATGCATTACTAAACCTCACCACAGTATATTTACACACTACGTAGAGAATCCCGTAATCTATTTTATAACAATTATTCAAACGGCGTACAACTATTAAATTCATGTATTAGCAGAAACCATATAACACGGAATTCAAAACCACGCAGTCTTCAAATATTACCTAGAAACTACATTGAAAAATAATGACACTAACGTCGCATGGAATAATACCCAAACTAAATCAAGGGATCCGCTTTTCTAATCATAATTTTAAAAAATATTGAAATGTAGGCTAAAAAAATAGTATATAATATGTAAGAGAATTTTCCTTCATTTCTATGGTCTCATTTTCTTACTCAAATATTACACTGACACGGGGAGAAAGTTATGGTGGTTGTGGTCCATCTGTGGTATGTGCTGTAGCTGTCCTTGGTCGTTCTTGTTCTCTTGTCCTTCCATTCGCTGTCCTGTAGAACGGTAACAGTAACAGTAACGAAGAGGCTCTGTATAGAAATATCCTCTCGCAGAATTCGACGAAATTCAGAAGAACGAGAACCATTCAAATGATTTACAATTATTACTTTTATCCCAGAAAATGTGGGTAGGTAGGTACTTTGTTCTTCGTTCTTTGCCTTCTCCTTCTTCTTCTCCTCATCCTCCGCTTTACTACGGTTTTCATTTCAAAGGTTCGATTTCACTTTCTCCGTCTTCTAAGTCTCTTGGTCTTGTTTTTTCGATTTGTAAGCATTTCTCTCTGTATTAAGTACAAACCGAATAATATAGGGGAACAAAAAGGAGAAGGAGGAGGAGGAGGACAATTCAAAATCCCAATTCAAATGTAATGACGTTGCCAGAACAAAGAAATATTATATAATTTTTTTTTTATGTCCCATCCCAAAAATGGATATTTGCATTTATGGGAAATATTTTGTGCCAAAAATCTTACCAATGCGGCCAAATTTAGTTTATGTAGTTACACTATTGATAGAACTGGCTGTGGCCGCCCTTATCGTTTTGGAATTTTTTGGGGCGAAAACTATTAATGGAAATTGAGAAATGATGGTAAATTAGATTTATAGTTTAGGTGTATACATTGATTAACACTGTCTTAGTTCGACGCCGCTTAAAATCGTATAGAACTTTATGCAAAATTGATTAGTTGAGTTCAAATGTGCATTAGTTACTCAGTAATGTTGAATGAAGTCGGAAAAGATGTGAAAGCAAACATTTAAAATGGTGTATTTTAGGTAAAAGTTAACGAAAATTAATTTGCACTTTAGAGAACGAAACATATATTTGTATTGTGTTTGGCACATATCGTATGTAAAGAACCAAAATGACATATATCCAATTTAAGCTGAAATCCAAATGAGCTATGCCATAAAATCAAAATACGAAACATGCGTAAAATATTTTATAAGAGTTTTTGAAAAGCGTAAAGTGTTCTATTTGCATGTTTTTGAAAAGTTCAAATTGTTCTATATGCATGCTTTTGAAAATTTCAAAGTGTTCTATTTGTATGTTTTTGAAAATTTAAAAAAGTTTTATTTGCATTTTTTTGAAAATTTCAAATTATTTTATTTGTATGTTTTTAAAAAGTTCAAATTGTTCTATTTGCATGTTCTTAAAAAATTCAAAATGTTCTATTTGCATGCTTTTGAAAAGTTGAAATTTTTTTATTTGCATGTTTTTGAAAAGTTTAAATTGTTCTATTTGCATGTTTTGAAAAGTTCAAATTGTTCTATTTGCATATTTTTGAAAAGTTCAAAATGTCCTATTTAAATGATTTCAAGACATATTTTTAAATATTTTCGTAGTGGATATTCGTTTTTGTTAAATTTAGATAAAGGTCATTTTGGTTCTTTACAGACGATACATGTTATTCAGCAGTTTAATTCTTTCCGTAAAAAAATAAGTATTTTATTTTAATCACAAAGTGGAGCAGTTTTGTTGGTCAAATAAATCCTGTTCAGCTTAGCAGTGTGGTTGAATTACGAGTTTGAAAATAAATTTATAGCGTATATTTTATGTATAGTCCATAATCACTTGTAAATAAATATGTACACATGCATACATCCAGAACACATATACCAAGGGATTTATTTACCTTAATCATTACACAACAATCATATGTACATTATAAGTAAGGACTTTTACCCACTACTAAACAAGCAAAAAAAAACATAACTAACAACTTAGTTTGTAATGTGTAATACACACTGTGCATTTAGCTGTATACGTATTTGTGAATGTTTATTTATTTGACAGATTACAACGGAGCTCTGTCGTAGCTCCCCTGCCGTGGCCGTTACCGGCACCGGGGCCGGTACCGGTACCAGCACCACGTTGTCGCCCACTGTTTCCCATAGCACTTCTATATTTGACAACACACACATGATTAATTTCGAATCCACATTTAGACAATGGTACAGGAAATATCTGTATAAGTTAAAGTGGAAATGGTAGGAAAACAAGAGACTCAAGGCAGGACCGATACCGGCACCGCACCGGACCAGGCCGGTTTGGTAACGGTTTGGCTCCAGTCCCTGAGCCCGTGCTGCTAATATCATAGATGTGAATTAAATAAATATTTACCAGAAATATCTTACTATCATTTTCATTTTGGTCCTGACGGAAACTAATCTCCTCTAATAGAAAATCCATCTTTTGTAATTCCAATCCCACAAATTGCTTTTACTTTTTTTCGGTCAGCTTTTCTCCGTCCAAGTCAGAGTCAGAACCAGAATCAGAGTCAGACTGACTGGGAAGACGAAGACAGAGTCGAAATTTCTATCTGTATTCTCATAGCATTGTAGTCATCAGAAGTGATATCCTTCCTATACTCCTTCCTACTACGGAGCTCACAAGTGATACAACTATTATTATGGTCGCTGAATACAAATACAGAACTGGAACTGGGGACTGTTACTCTTGGCTTTCCTATTCTCCAGCTCTGGCATTTCATGGGCTTTATTCTGTGACTTGACTTGAGGACAGGGGGCTATGCTGTGTGATGATTAAATCAAAGCTTGCTACACATGCATGTATACTATGTATATACAACCTCGCGTTTCTTTCACTTGTGCCTCCTCGTCCTCAATCCCCTTTCTACTTTCTGCTATACGTTCTTCTCTCCATTCTGTTAATGCTGACTCTGACTTAGACGTCTTTGGATTTCTGTTTCTGTTTCTACATTCAGTTGGCATTGAGTTGACCTGGCGCAGTTGGGTCCAGCCCAAAGTCCCACAGTCTTTTAGTAGGTGGTGGCTAGCTCTATAGCTCAAAATGTATTATAGAGGCATGAGGACGGTCTTATTCTTACTTATACTTTTGCTCGTTCCCTGTCTTCTCCTTGTCTCTTGCTCTCAGGGAGTTGTAGAAATTGTAGATTTGTAGATTGTACTGGCGATCTTACAGTTGTAGTCTTTGTCACTACATTATACTTTCACCAACTTTCTCTCTTTGGGAATCTATTGAATGGAAGGAGCGAGCGGAGAGAAAATATATGTAGGGCACTGTAGAGTTACAAATTACAATATTGCAATGTATAATGTCAAACACTAGCTGTGCCATCCTGGTGTTTTATTAAGGAAGCAGTCCTATCTACTAGATATATCTTATGTAATGTATATACTATTATGCCTAATGTAATATTGTGTGCATTATCTTGTGGTGGCTACAATGAATTTGGGTTTTAACGTCTACAACCTTTACCAGCACCAGCACCAGTACCAGCATTAGTACCAGAATTGATTATTGTTAATTTTGAAACAATTGTTTTTTTAAGTGTGTTCTACGTTTACTATATAGCATTTAATATTTTTCTGAAAACTATCACGAATTGTAACACTAAAAACTTTAAAAATTAATAAAGAATGTCGCCGATGCCCTATTTAACGAGTTTTGGAAGGAAAAGAATACACTTGCTGCGTTCAAAAGCTTAAAACATAATAATTGACTTTTTGTAAAGGACCAGAATGATATCATTGCACTTTTTTGAAATACCAAAATTTTGTAAATGCACCTTTTTGAAGGACCAAAGTGATGGAAATGCGTCTCTTTGAGGGATCAAAATGGTGTAAATCCACCTTTTTGAAGGTTTCAAATGGTGCAAATCTACCTTTTTGAGGGACCAAAATGGTGTAAATACACTTTTGTAAAGGACAAAATGGTAGGAATGCACTTTTTTGAAGGACTAAAATGGTGAAAATGCACCTTTAAGAAGGATTTAGCTAGTGTAAATAAACTTTTTTTAAAGACAAAATGCTTAAAATGCACCTTTTTGAAGGATCAAAATGGTGTTAATACACTGTTTATAAAAGTGCATTTATAAAACGCATGATACACTGATTATCCATGCGCTAAAATCAATAAATCCTAAGCAGAGGTAATCAAAATTCTAAAACACAAAAAATGTCCTAATATGATGTGTGGTAGCGGTGAATAAATAAAAGCAGATTAGACTAGACAGACGAAAGACAACACTCACTGTGTGAGTGATATGGTCTTATAAAATTTGTTTTGAAAGTCACGTTTCCATATGGTAGTATGTACACGTTTCCCATGGCATGGCTAGATAAAACAAGTTGATGAAAACTTGTAGTGAAAGGATTAATTTTGATGATCCACCATGTCATATAGGAGACAGGCGCATACATAAATGCGCTGATACCTTCACAAAACGATTCCCATCATCATAAAATTTCATTTTTATCCCACAGTCTTGCACTGTGCATTCAATGCCACAGATGCAGAAACATGAGTGAAAGCAATGGTAGCAGCATATCTACTGTGCGTTAGAACACAGTAGCTCTAGCAAAGATTCAGCAAAAATGTGAAAGCAAAAAAAAAGAAAGTCTTTACTTTAAATGACGAATGATGAAAAAAAGAGCTCAACTTTTTAGTCGCTTCCTCTTCCCAGCTCAGCCTTTCCCTTTGAACAAATTCCTCGTGTTTACCATGTGAATAAGCGTATATATGAAAATTGTCTACCTAATAATTTTGATTTTGTACTTTTGGGTTCACAAACCACTACAAACTATATTTGTTTTTTGTACTTTGTATGTAACGTTGTAAGCTCTAGTTTTAGAGAGGTATTATATTCTTGTCATGCATTTGAATTTCATAACCTCAATCAGTTAGAAAAGGGAAAGCAGAATGTATAGCAAGAAGCTTAAAAATTATGAAGTACGGATATTGATATTGATCTTATATTTTGTTTGAATTCAGTTTAAATGTTGTATGATATGTCTTTGAGTCTTGTTAGGGGATTTTAGAGAAAGAGAACTTTATAGCTGTATTTTATATTACACTATAATTCTATTTTCTACCCTGGTTGAATGTCTTCTGATTTCAATGGTATTTGGGGGGACCACGAAAGGTTTATGCTAAAAAAAGTACTAAACTATAGATATGTTTAAAGTTGGAGGGTTATACTATTTTTTTTTGGAAGAACAAAATCAAAATGAGCAAGTTTCTTTTCCCATCAGGGCCGGACGAAGCAATTGATTTTGGGCAGCAGTTTGTTTCCAAGAAAAAACTAATATTTCGATTTTAATATTGATTTTGTATCGCAAACATTTAGGTACACATGTTTTTAGAAAAAAATTATTTAAAGTGTGTTTAATTGATATTGGAAAGTGCAAAATGTTGTATTTCTATGTTTTAAGAAAAGTGTACAATATTTTATTTACAGGATTTGAGAAAAGTGTAAAATTGTTTATTTACATGCTTTCAAAAAGGTGCAAAATGTTTTACTTGCACGCTTTTGAAATGTAGGAAATAATTTATTTGCACGTTTCTGAAATGTACAAAATAATTTATTTGCATGTTTTAAAGATGTACGAACTAATGTTTTTGCACTTTTTTAAAATGTACAAAATAATTAAATTGCATGTTTTTGAAAATTGCAAAATGTTCCATTTACATGTTTTCTTCAGCATTTAGGCAATAGGGGCTGCCTGCTCAGTCTTTAGTATCCGGCCCTGTCTCCCATCTTCTTCTTTTTGTGCTTATCTAGTCACTTGAAATATTAAAATTATTCTCCCCCACATCTTGTGCCCCATACATTCCCCTTTTTATTTTACTTGTTTCTGTTTTTCTATTGTATTTATTCAGGAAAGGTTGTTGTGTGCTTATGGTTTACCACATATGTGTTGACTGAGGTTATACCTCAACGTACCTTTCCTATACTTATGTAAAGACAACAGCAGCGGTTGTTTAGTCGTGCCCTCTACTTTCACTTGGCAATTTTGTCTGTGTAAGTATTTTTTGTATTATGCCTTATAAATATATATTTGTATCTAAAAGCTGTATGTAGGTGGTCGTTATTGCTGTGATGACATAACCAGGTGCATCCTATTGTATTTTCCTATACTTTAAAGGTTGCTATGGATATATGATACAATATGATGTAATGTATTGTCAAGGGCGTATCATGTAGTAAATAGACATGTAAATATTTTGTTGAAATCGTTTATGGACGAACCGTGACGCACAAAGTTTCAACTCCGACAATAAAATATTGATGGTAGTTAAACTTTTATTGTTGATTATATAAAATGCGATTCCTTTGAATAAAATAATATTAACGCCATTTAAAGTAAGAATAATGAAATGCTAAACCAAAATTTTACAACTTGATACAAATTAAAACTATAGGTCTAGTGGTACGTACATTGTTTCAAACAGTGTAAGAAAAAAGTTCATAATCGTTCGTTTCGCCTCGCATGAGCTTCGTTCAATTTTTGGGCGCAAAAAACGGACTCATGGAGCTTTCGGCGTTTTGAAACGGACTCAAGGCTCATGTGGGTCCCTGAAAGCTCATGAAAGCGCGTTTCCACCTCCCGGCCGTCTTGACGGACGGATAATATTTTGTCTATCTGTAGATTTTTTCCCTTTCCAACTTTCCACTCTAAAAGTACCTAAGTACCTACTACCTACTTACCCACCGCCTACCAGGGCCTGGGCTATATAAGACGATATGAGTATGAAATGTTCCAATACTATAAATTATCAAATTGTGATGTTATATCAATGGGGTTTAATAGGTTTAATTTATTTTATGACTGTGTGTGTAATTTACTATGTACTATCAATTTCCAACAACTAAAACAACAAAAAATAATTGTAGCCTTTGTTTTTTTATTTTTTAATGTTTTTTTTATTTAATATTTTATTCAAATTAACTTATAAATTCAAAACAGTAGAAAAAGCAAAATATAGTCAAAATCATTAACCAAAAAAAAATGCGTTGTAAATAACTATCATTATTTAAAAAAGTAAAACTTTATAAATATTCAGTAATAATAAATAAAAATAGAACATAGGTATAGTCGTATAGTATGTCGTATTATCATTATCGTTATCGTTAATATAGTAATAGTAAAGTAAACTTTTAGTTTCACAGATTACACTCAATCACTCAACTAAAATACATAAATATTTTGAATCGGTCTGACAACTGCTTTTATTTTCATTAGCATTAATACTATGGGGGTTCTAAGATCATAACGTGATAAAGTTTGAGGGAGGTGGGGTCTGGAAAAAAATACACCCTATCACTAACATTAGTCATGCACAATGCACAAACACAAACATTTATATATGATAAATGGGCTAGACAGAATTTGAGGAAGTTCGTATGACGTTATAGCTGTGAGACCCTTTATATTATAGTACCTTCTATACTTAATCCTTCCTATACTGTGTTCACGATATACATACTGCCTACCTACCTGTGCCAGCAGAAATTGTCAACTCCACTCCCTAATGGTAAAACGCCTCACCACCCCAAAGCGCGAGGGCTCCTTTAGGGGGCAAAACGGACTCAGAAGCTCGGCCTTCGTGCTTTCCAAATCAAAAGCTCATGCCTTCGGAGAAAAATAGAACGGCGCCCCGTTCGCGTGGCATCGTTCAGCCGTTCGAACGAGAAAAGTCTTACACTGGTTTCAAAATTCAGAAACACTGATAAATACAATAAAAATATAGTTGTATGTATGTATGTATGCATAGTGGTATTGTACTTTCAGGCAAGCTGCCTATCGCACACCACGAATTTTACTGTAGCCCAGACTGCTCTAGAGACACACCATTAGAAGGAAGAGTCCTCGCGATGGTTAGCTTCCTAGATGTGCTCATGTGAGACTGCTGTCAGTAATTTTTAAATACTATGCTTAAATGCTAAGCTTAACTATGGATAGTGACGTGTTACATGTCGACCTCTTTACAGCAGTGGATTAAATTGGACTTCTCCATGTACCCTCTTTTTGGCGTTCAGTCTGTGTAGTTCCACTCACGCAGATGAAGCGCCAACGACATCTGCGAGAATGATAGTCACTCCTGCTTACCATTCCTATATAGAGAGCCAGCCCTTATATGACGAGGGTCTTGGTCGTGCAATGGTGGATGAAAAGCGTCAGGTTAGGTGGCGAGTGAGAACGCATGAGATCAGTGGACGAAGGAGAGAGAGTAGGAGCAGGTAGCAAAGCTACGTGAGCACTCAGCGATGGGGAGAATCAGCAGATTACGTCTGTTGATCGATCACCCACAGCTGCCCCCACTCCCCAACCTCCCTCCACCGACCACACGCCCCCCCATCGCCTCCCCCCTTCCACCCCCATCCACAGCACGAGACCACACAGTAGGGTGCCTCCCTGTGAGAGCAAGGTATTAGGATATCTCACTGTACAACATGCAAGCATGTGGACTCGATCCTTGAAAACCCCTATCTCGATTGCCGTCCATTGGCACATGAGACTACCTTGCCCCCCTATCAATAAAAATATAGTTTAAAAAATTTATTTTTTTCATAATATTTAAAGTGTTTTAGTTCATTCTAATTAATCTAATTCGCATAAAATACTGTTTTTGTACAGTTATTAATTATTTTTGTAAAACTTTCAGTTTATCACAGTTTCTAAACTTGTCTCATATTTCCCGCAAAACTTTAAAAAATGAGTTTTTGAGTAGCACAAAACTTTCCCTGCATGGGACAAGAAAAAGTGTACCGCCTATACACCACGTGAAAACTACTTTTAAACGAAAACATTTATGTGTTGTATCTATATACAGTAAAATATATAATAGGATAAAAATGACACGGCTCAAGCTTTGTCACTTCAGCTGTGTCTATCAAGTTTCATTGGAAATTCGTTACAGCTCGACGTGTATCACTAAATCCATAGAAGAATCGGCTATATACTCCATTCTTATATTTCTTTTCTTTTCTTCTTTTTTCCCCTTTCTATTCACTTCTCAATCCTCATAGAAAAATCCAGCGGAATCAGCGGGAAGAAAGGGAAAACAAGAAAAGGGAGAAAGTAAATGACAACTCACTAGAGTATCATATAACACTTATTTTCTTTCTACATTTTTTTTTGCTCAACATTTCTATCCATAATGCATAAAGCTGGTAGAGAAAACATCTTCATTAAAAATCAGAATTGATTCTAAAGTAAAAAGTAACCCAAACTTAAAGACAGGTAATCATTATTTATTTTTGTAAGAATATTAGACAAGTGCACATCTAAGACTATTTCTGCCTTAATTAACTATTATTTAGTTTTTAGTAATTTTCAGATCGGAACACAAATTATTTTTTAATCCAACAGTGAATTTATTACAATATTGGCCCAATTCTGTTTTTTCTTTTCACTTTCAACTTTATAGGCCAATTTTCAGAGCCATGCTATGGAGTGAAAGCAAAACTTTTATAGAAAAACAATTTTTGAAAGAAAAAGATTAAAATGTCAATTTGCTTTCACTGTTTTAAAAATGTGTAGGAAAATGAGAAGGATTTATTTCCCAAGTGACGCCCAAGTCCAAGTCCAAGTTTTTTCATTATAGTTCAAAGACACTGTGGCCATTCGTCTTTTTCAGTGTCACTCCCTGACGCCGATGAATAAAATCTTGAAACTTAAGCCAACGACCGAAGTTGCTACACTTCTTACAACGGAAAAGGAGTGGAAAAAATAAAGAGCAGGAAAACTAGTGAAAGTAAAATGTATGCATTATATGTACATTAAAGGCTATTGGATGTGCACAATTAAGAAACATCATTTCGCAAATCAGAACTCGATGGGTTGTGATGGTAATAGTAGTGTGTGTGGAGTAATGTGATAAAAAGTAAACAAAAATATTAACAACTGGAGCTGTGGTGCTACTTCAAAGGTTTAAATATTCATACAATGTAAAAACAAAATAAATAATTACATGCTAATTTCGAATTTTTGAAGCACGTACAGTAAATAAACTAAAATAAAATTTACAGTGTTTTTATAAACATTTTAGATTCTGGAATTAAAATATAGTAATAGCAAATTTATTATAATAAACATGTTTATTGTCACTAACTCATAAGGTATTTAATCATACCTTAACTGTAGGTTGGACACGGCCGGATAATGCGATAGCGCAGGAAGCCCTCAAAAAGAATAAAATAATGTGAATTTTCAAAAACATGCAAAATGAAAAATTTTCTATATTTTAAAAACATACAAATAAAACATTTAACACCTTTCAAAACACATGTGAATAAATAATTTTGCACTTTTCTGAATCAATTCAAAAGGAAATTTTAAAACTTTTCTAACACATATAAAAACATGAATTTTCTTTACCAAAGAATACAATTAATAAAATCGAAATAGTGGTTATTGTACGGAAATAAATTGCTGCCTACAATGAAAGCCGTCGTCCGGCCCCCGAATTGAAAAAAGCTATCTGAAGATGATATTTGTATGTATGTTGTTTAAATACTTGTGTGGCGTTGAACCCTCTAAATGCGAATCTTATCTAAAATAATATAAATAATGAATATTTTTAAAAAAATCTTAAAATATTTTAAATTAGAAATGATGTTTTTTTATTTCAAAATCATGAAAAAATGAAGTATATAGATATAAAATGTAATATGTAAGGATAATTTAGCACGATTCACATGATTTTGACAAGGCACGGAAACCTTTACAATCAGTTAGTTACTTAAAAACTTTAAACGTGGGACCTTGTATCTCCAAAAAAACGTAAACGCAAGGAGCGTTGAAATACAACATACATCCTAGCACACATATATGATAACTGATAATCTATTTGTTCCATTTAACACGGTCCTTAACCCTAGAAGGTGTGAAAACGGGAAAACCACTCAGCGTGTGTGTTACGTATGAATAATTTGCATATTGAAAAATTGAAACCTATACTATCTATACGAAAAATTGAACGAACCATTATACTTATCTTTCTCTACTTTGAGTCTATTTTGTTAAAACTCGGAGATTAATCCGAAATTCAGGGCAAAACGTATTGGTACTGGGACTAGGAGGCCGGAGCCGCTGTTTGAAGCCTTATGGAATTGAAAGTGAAAGTAGAGAGAGAGATAGAAGAGGATAGGCAAGGCAAAGTACGTGGTGTAGGTTTCAAATATATAGTTATGGGAGAAAATAGTGAAATGGTTTGAATTTACACAGGGATTCTTCATTCTTCTCCGACCGACGATCTATCATTGTAATTGATGATATGTCCAAGTTGGCCGTCATTTTCCAATTCAGCTTTGACTTTTCAAACATGACGAGGAAATGGGAGCGGAGGAAGACGAAGAAGGAGCGAATGACATGTAATTATATACACAGTGCTCTGTCTATATAGCCACCATGTGTCCATTGCTACGGGTTTTACAAATATGTTCGCATTGCGGAGCTGGTGCCAGATAAGCTGTGGTGCTATTAGTAAGCAGTATTAGTAGTAGTAGTGGTAGTGTCTGACGGCCGGGCAAAGTACTTCGACTATGACTACACGCTTAAGTCTAGAGACTAAATCAAACAACTGCGGAACCAAAACCCAAAAGTGATAGTGATGATGAAAGGAACTTTGGAAGTGAACCTTACCTATATATGAAACGTGAGCTTAAATAGGATATATTAGGTTTGTATTTTAAGCTTAGGTTATCAATTCCAAGCTATCTATATATCGTTGATAAAAATCAAAACAAGCCAAACGTTGTTTGATTGTCTGAAATTAAAAAAATGTTTTTAGCAAAAGTATTTAAGTTCGACCAATAATAATTTTTTCAAATGTTTAATTAGTAGTTGAAAAAATATTTTAATAATACGTGCTTGAATTTAACTTTAAAATATGTCTTTTAATTTGAACTCATAGGTATATCTTTCACGTTAAAGAAAATCCAAAAGCTTTAGAGTCTTACAAAAGATTTGTGCAAACCTGCTTAAAAATAAAACGTAAAAAGTACCGAACTTTATTGGCTAAAAATTAAAAATAAGATGAACAACAATAACACCGTTTGCACAATTTGAAAATTAAAAAGCCGGTACAATCACAGTGAACAATAAAAAATGTCTTACCTTTGTTTTAGAAGAAACTTAAGAGCGATTTTCAGTATTTCCGAGTATTTACATAGTTGGACATTTTGAAAGTGAAAAGTACGCAATTCATGAAATTTTTGAAACTACATAAAACAAATTGTTTACACATTAAACTTGGATAATTATCTACTTTTATATACAACTTTAAAAGAGTGCAAAAATTAATGCTTTTAAGCTTTTTTTTAAGAAGTTAAAATTGGTACTCTACTTATTCAGTTGCAAACAACAACAAGTTAGGCTTTTTTATTAATGTAAAAACTGAAAATTTAGGTTATTTTTAAATTGTAAACCTTGGGAATGTACGCTTTTTCTAATACGAGTGAATTAACTATTTTAGGTTTTTCTAATCGGATAAAATTGATTTTCTCGTGTTTTTTAATTATAAAAATTTACGGTTTCGTAAATGTAAAAATTGACTATTTACGATTTTGATTTTTCAATTAGAGGAATTTGGAAGTTATACAAATTTAAAAGAAACTAAATAAGGTCGGATAAATAAATATTCATATAAGTGCAAAACCCACTATTTATGAGTTCAAAAAACTAAAAATTGCCATGGCAGATAAATGTAGGATTTTATTGACCCTAATATAAATGACGGATTTTGGCACTTCAATACAAACGTATACCTCAATGCATAAGCGATATGGCCTGCACCTAGGTACGTTACGTTTGCCCTCTCCATCCAAGTACAAAATATGCCTGGCCTGAGCTACACATGTAGAAAATGGATTTATAATAATGGTTCTCTGTGGAATAGAATGAAACTGTTCCTAATGTATAATTTATCTGTTTACATTTCATCTGTAGTACAAGCATAAGTAGTGAGTCTTTCTATATCTCTATCGCTGATCGCTGTTTGCTCATGTTTAATTTGCGATTTGGGAAGACGCTCACTTTCCAACTCTCAAGATTCATGCTTTCCTTGTGAATGTACAGCTTGAGATTTGGAGATGGTAGTATGTATATTTATACATATTATGCAACTGTAATAATATTAATACTAAAGACAAAGTAATAGTTCCATGGAAACGGGAAACAAGCTTTCATATATAAATATTACATGACATCCAAATTCTAAATGTAATGAATTATGTCCTACCACCGCCATGGACATGGCTATTTAAGTCTCTGCGCATTTCAATCCAATGTGGAACATACAACATACATATTTTATGTTTGCTCCTACTCTATATGCTTACATGGTCCAATTTAAATATGGTTAAAAGCTTCCTATATATACTACAGGGAGTTTCATATTTTCCAATTTTCCTTTTAAAATTTCCGGATATGGATTTCCTTTCCAAATATTTCTGATATTTCCGGATTTTTGAAAGCAAATTTCCGGATTCTGACCTCTCAAAATGTCTGATATTTCCGATTTTGCAAATCCAATTTTTTTAGTTTATTTGTGTGTAGATTTGGGTTTGAAAAAAATGCAAAGATTGAAATTATCAAAATGAAAGGCTGTTTTTTTTTGTTCTAAATTTTTAAAATATTCCTGTAGTAAATTAATACAGAAAATCAATTTAAAGTCTTGTTTAGTGTAATTTTCGTCATTAATAAATTAAATAATTCAACAAATATTATAAAATACCTACTATATGATTAAGTTTTTCTACATCACATGCAGTTCACAGTTCACATCATAATTAGAAGCATAGGTTTGTTGACACTTGGTAGACTGTGACACTTACCCCTTTCGTTCCCTAGTCCCCTAAATTAGAAGCTCAAAAACTGTTTGTCAAAAGAAAAAGATTCTCTCATGCAAACTAATCAGCTCGCCTCTGACTTTGCTTCGAATTCATGTGTATACTAGTATAGATTGGAAGAGATATCATTTCATATGGGTTACCGTGTCAAAAGATAGTATTACCTACTTACTAGATAGAGGTCGATTTTCATTCTGAGCATCGTGCATAAGCAGCTTTGTTCAAAAATTTTCGATTGAAACTGCAGCCATTCCCCACGTTTCCGGCAATTCTTCTTAGCATCATTTAAAAAGTTTTAAAAATCGTTTTGAAATAATAAATTCTTATTAAAATTATTACAGTTCCCAATAATCAAAGTTTAAGAACTAATTGTGATATATCTGTATATTTAAAGCGGTTAACTTCATAACTTGAAAACTAAAAATTTTCTCATAGTAACATTATAGTAACATACATTTAACAAAACCGCCGGAAACTTTAAAAATATAACATGAACTAATATTACCCATACTTAACTTAGCAACTAGATACGCTATATACATTGCCTACACATACAAAGATCCAGTTCCAAAAAAGACACGGGTAGGCCCAAATATATAAGTAGGCCCATAATATATCAATGTAAATAAATCGTGTAGGTGGTCACCCCGCCATAATTTATGAGGAGCCCCTCAAGCTGAATTTCTTGTGAACAATTTGTATGCCTAAACAGTGAGAGTGAGGCAGAAAAGAAGTTTAACATGAAGCTTGTAATGTGAATACATATGTAAACACATGTATGTAGTATCTGCTGAATAGCATAGCATAGCACTTTCTCCGAGACTTTCACCAATACTTAGATACTATATACGTTAGACAATCAGGCCCTATGTGGCACACTGCACTGTAAGACTATCGTGAGCTCCTAAGCTATATCGTTAGCATGTTTAACAAGTAAAGAAATATAGAGAAAGCAGAGAAAGCCATGTAGACTATAAGAACTTTACAATTTGCTTGTTGGTTTTCCTTCCTTTCCCCTGATTCTTCTACGTCTTGGTTGTATAATTCAATAGGGAATTCTCAGCACTCAGTTTGCTTCTATTTCTACTTTCTACTACTTACTTTTTCTTTGCCCTGCAGAAAGACGGAAAGACAAACCGGCCTACTGCTTCATCTTCAATCCTAGTGAAAGTTTTATTATGTATATATTGTATATGTGTAGACATTTTCTTCGTTGAAATGAAGGGCAGAGAATCCAAAAACCAAGTATAATTTATATAGTTCATATTCTAGATCTTCGTCAAGGGTATTTTCAAGCCACACGTCTTCATTTTTTGACTACCAGCATCGCACAGTCAGGCATAGGTAGTAGGGCGTAGATTGTACATAGAATCTCTATACACATCTTTATTATAATATTTAATCGCTTAAACTATATGTATTAGTGGTAGAAGTAGAAGTAGTAGTAAGAGGGCCGTATACACCATGGTAAAAGCTCAAACTTTCCCTCAAGATACTATGTGAGATATGATCCATGAAAAACTAAAAAAAAGTGCTTTCACTGCTTTCACTCCTCATTCATACACATTCTTTATGCATAACATGATGGAATATTTATTTATATACGTGTGTGTTCATGTGTGTAGGCATATAATGTGATTGCTTTCACTTACCTAGTAGACTGTATATGTATCCTTGTACATCAAAAGTCAGTATGTCCTTAATTATATAATCCTATTCTATGTAATACTGCTTTCCGCGATTGTCAGGATTGTCTTGAAAATAAATTTGTGCTGCATGAAACTTAGACCTGACTGAAACAAGTTTTGCATGACTTAGCAAATAACATGCAGAGTAGTATGAATTTTGCTTGTGCTTTCTACTACTATTACGCACTATTTAATTTTTCGAATATTTTTATATACATATTATATGAAAAATGTTTTGAATAGATTTTATTATAAATACAGTTGTTTGTTTGCTATTTAATTTTATCAATGGCATTATTTTTTAATGATGAAAATTCAAAAACCTAATGAGGCAATTCTGCAGATTCAGCCCACGCCCACTAGGATCTCATTTAAACGTTAGAAGGGACTAATTGGGGCTTCTTGGGCTTAGTAAATTTGTTGTTTTGTTAAGATTGGAACACAAATTACTGGTGGAAAAATACTAATTATATAAAACAGATTATACAAATGTTTATTTTCAACGACATACACATTATATTACATTACATGTATTACAATATAGATGCATAAAATAATTTAATTGCTGGACATGCAAAAATATAACTTTAAAATTTAGTTCGTGAATAAACACTTTATGACCAACATACTAAAACCTTCAATTGGTGCAGTCGCTCGCAAGTTTGGAGAAAATTTAAATTCGTTCCTAGAACATTTGATGATAACCTATAAGTGACAACTTTGACTTTTCTGAGTTAATCAAACCAGTTTGGCATTTTTATCAATTTTTGCAAAAAAGTGCTTTTAATCAGAATTTCTGAAACGCCAATAAAGCCACACTCAAACTTAACTGTGAGTTACGTGTGGAATCAAAATTGTTTGATTAAAACACGGCGTCAAAATAAAAATAATAAAATGAAATTTAGATGAAAATTTAGTATTTCAATATTATGAAAATTATTATATAATTATTGTGTCATTTTGACGCCGTTTTGTAAATTAAAATTTATTTATTGACGCAATTTTTCAGCATTTCACCCAATAAAAGACTAAAGTACGCAAAATTTTTCGATGTGCGAGTTGGTTTAGCTATGAAAGTTTTCTCAAAACGCCTTCTAATTCTAATCAATAGGTGCATTTGTTTCCGATGTTGCCATTATAAAGTGGGTTGTATTGTTTATATTATTATCCGCAGTTATTTGAAAACACAATACCTACTTTATTCTATTATAAAAGACCACAAGAAAAGTCAAAACCAGATTTTGTATAAAAACATTGAGGAGGTCTCTGTGGCCTTGACGTGATTGATTTCCTTTGATTTGATTGGATTGCATTCTGTTTTTTTTTAGGTTTGATTTTTTTCGTCACTATATTATACCTTAATGTTGGCTTCAGCTTTGACTTGAGTACTTGAGTCTTGACTCTGAATCTGACTTTGGGTTTTGGCCTCTGTGCCATTCCCCATTGGCATATGGAAGACGACAACCAACGTTGCGAGAACGATGAGGATGGCTATGGTGATGGCGATATGGCTCATGATAAAACTTTAAGATGATGGAAGAATATTGGAATGGGGAACACCAAAAAGTAGGGAAAAAAACAAAAGAAAAGTCAGAAGAAGAGAAAGTTGAAAGTCAAGTCGGGTTTGAATGCTTAAAAGAAAGGAAAGGAAAGAAAAAGTATTATTTTTTTCCCTTCGTCTCCCTTCTTCTTCTCCTTCTCTCTCATGTGATTTGTCACAAAAAGTGAAAGTTTTCATTTCCCTTCAGACTTTTACTAAGGATCCTTTATTTGTACGTCATTTATTATAGTCCTGTTATGATGACAGTGAATTATATCCTGTGATTAATTATTCTTTTATTCTTCAACCACAAGTCATGCGTAAAATTCTTTTGTCAAAAAAGAAAAAGTCGTTTTTATTTTTATAGGGAGAAAAAAGTGAAAGAGACATTTAACTTTCGGAGCGATTGGTAATCATAGTAATAAGCCTAAGGTGAAATTTAGAGGCCTAATTAAAGTTTTTAAACTTTATTTCTTCTAGTGAATTAATAGCATTGCCATATAAATAATATGAAGTACGGAAATTTGAAGTACTTTTTTTATCCTAATAATGCACTACACATTTGAAAATAATTTAGATTATTTTATAAAATCGAAAAACAACTTTTTTAAGAGCTTAACGAATTTATAATAATTGTTTTTTTCCATTTTGAACTTAAAATCTTAAAACAATATGTATATAATATACAACTAGTAACGCACTACGTAATTCTCTAAACACGATTTGTTTTTTCCAAATTTCAGAAAATCTTCAATTTCCAAGAATAAAGAAGCAACAGCGACAACAAGAAAAATACATGCCAAATAAATAAACATAATAAACTTCTAACAAAGTGTTGGCCTACTTACTGGCTTAAACATACGATACAATGGGAAAGAAATACATTTCAAGAAATCGAGAAAGAAGTTTTTTGTCCCTAGGGTCTGGGTTTCTCCTGGCAGCCCTTTCCCTCTCAATGATGTCGACAGCTGTCAATCCGGGTGAGTGAAATTTACACCACTTCTATTTGTGAATTCGACAATTTAATTGCTTGGAAAATGACGTACCATCTAACGAGTTCCTTATCCAATTAGATTCCAAGAGAGAAACAATTTAGGACTATTGTATAAACGTTCTTAACCATTTAAACTATCTCTATTTCGTACATTACCTTGAACCGTTACGCAAAGACCTATTACTAAAGTCTCGTACTTGGTAAGGTTTAAATCTTTCTTTTGTACAGTAGGTTTCTGCCTGAGACTTAAAGTAGAATAACATGCCGCTGTATCGGCAAATAATTTGGTGCTGTCTAGTACATTCTATGCTGTATTCTTGTGTTCTATTTTACGACCTTATTTCTCAAAGTTTGAAAAATTTCAAAATAGAACATATTTTAATTTTAAAAAAATTTTAAAAAACATTAAAACGTTAGAATTTAATTTGCAATTGTCACAAAATATTCCCAAATATAATCTTAATAATTTACATGGCACATAAAATATAGTTATATTCATAAAAACTGCAGCAATACTAATTACTAATAACGTAAAGCACTCAACAGCGTTTGAAATTTTTAAAATTCATACACCCTTAACACGAAGCAGTAAAAACCCAGAAGGAAGCTAAAGTAAAAGTTAATCTTTTAAACAACTGCAAATTAATAAAATAATTGAGTATCTCTTTTAAAATTCTAGAAGCTACATTAGGCTCATTTCATTCACTTTCTTTGTCACCCCTATTTCTATTCCCAGTCCCAGTCCCAGTCTCATTATTTTTGCATCTGTAAAATATTTATATCAGACAAAAAGAAAATAGGAATACAAAAATTAAAGAGTGCCACCTCTATTCACTGTGTATGTATCTAATGTGTGGATTAGACAGTGTGAAATCGAGATTAATGGAAGTGCGAGAGAGGAAAAAAATCCCTATTAATTTTCGTTTGAGCCGGAAGGAAGAAAAAAGGAAAATTGAAAAAGAATAAAGTAAGATCGATCGATCGATGAACTTGGAAATTGGAGCTTTTTCCCGTCTTATCTCTATCTATTCATCCGCATACGTATACTTTTCTTCTTTTTCTTCTAATATGTCGCTCTTGTATACGGCTTTATTACGGCCAAGGAGCAGACGAAGAAGCAAAAGCGAGTGAAAGCAAGTGAAAGCAAGTTTCCTGCCATGTATGTACATACATAGATTCAATTCTATACAATTACCGAGTACTGTCCCTATGGTACTTTAGGACTACAGTCTCAGTTCTATGTATGTGTGTGTAGGTATGTTCAAGTGTATAAGTGCTTTCTCCACACACTTATTACACTTCAAAGAGCAGGAAATGAAAGTTTCAAGTGTCTTATTCCAATAGAATCTGTTTTCTACTCTAGGCTCCTCGCTCTATCTATCTGCGTGTGTCTAGCTTTCTCTATAATAGTCTCTCACCATATGTACTAAAAACAATTGGTAAATTTCATTCACAGTTGTCAGCTAAAACATTATAATGTTGCAAAGTAGATGTGCTATTTTGAATGTAGGAACTAAATGGGAATTTTTCACTTATAAGGACCAAGTTAATAAAACCAACTGCCGTGACTGTATAACCATAGTCTAAGTCCCGGTTTCAGCTCTATTTGTTTTACACTTATAGATTTAAACTAACGATAAGAAAATAGCCGGAAAGGAATAAATGATGAAGTTCTATTCACATTTCCTCCCATCCTTCCTTCCTAAAATTCCCAGTTGATTTTAATAACAGTCTTCATCCGTTTCTATTTAGACAAAAATTATTGATGTGTACGTATGTAGGGGTAGGGTATGAGTGTACATAAAGTATAAGAGGTAGCCAGGTATATTTTTTATACTTTATTACTCTTATTGTTAGCAGAACCTTTCCATTAAGAAGGGAGGAGAAAAAAGGGATAACCAAGTGAATGTAGTGAGCTATGAACATTGGTTAAGGCGTCTTTATTATTTTACATTATCCTAATAACTTGAAACTTATTTGAAAAAGGAGAGCAAGTGCGTGCATGTGCTCTCTTGAGTATGAAAAAAATGTAGACAAAAAATAAAAAAAACATCATGGGATGTAATTTTTTTATTTTGCATAGTTTAAATGTAGACATCCCTTTTATTATCATTTAATAACACATTGTTATTTTTCTGTGACAACTATGCTTTTGCTTCAACGAATTTACTCGTCTCTTGAGTGATGAAATATTCCTATAGATATATATTATACACTTGACAAAGCGAGGAAAATGACAGATACTAACGACAACTGCTGCTCCTGAGCGCTGCAAATATACCGCTGAAAATAATAAATTATTACGTCTTTTTTAAGTGCATGAAACCCCTACAAATTGCTTACAGTATTTCACAAGTAGTTTAAAAATTGTAAAAAAATTTAGATGTTAGTGTCAAAAAATGTTTTTTTCAGGTTTTAATAAATTTTATAAATATTTTTTTCTTTAGTTGCATTTTCCAACGTACATAATCGTTGTTTAAAAACAGGACTAAAAAGATAAAATAAAAAAGTTATATTCTAAATTAGTTGCTGCGCATAAAGCAGAAAATATGTTTAACTTTCCTACACAATTAATAACATGGAAATTATTAAACAGCTAAGGTCTACATAATTACTTATAAGTTATTGATTACTTGCATATTGACTGTGAAGAATCAACGTCACCCAAATCAACTTTTAGCTTAATACGAAATTTACTATCTACACTAACAATTACCCCAATAATATAATCATAAAAGCTTGTACATGGAAAATTTTGAACCTTTTAAAACTTGTTAATAGAACGTTTTACAGTTTGTAAAAAGATTGAAATAGAATATTTGACAGTTTTAAAAAATGATGTAAACAAAATTTTCTTACACTATTCAAAAATATGTAAATACAAAATGTTGTTCTTTTTAAAAATATGTAACTGAAACATTTTAGTTTTTAAAAAGATGTAAATAGAACATTTTACGCTTTTTAAAAAGACGTAAATTAAAACTTTCACACTTTTCTAAAACTTGTAATTACTTATTGACTTACCAATATTTTTTTTTGTAATTTTTTCAAAATAGCGTATTTTAGTATTAGGCTAAATTAAAAATGGTTCATTTTGATAATAAACAGACGCTATGGGTTATATATATATATAATAAATTATATAAATCCATTAAATATTGTAACAGATATATCCATTACTTATAAAATTCATCATATATATAAGTAACTTAAATTCTGTCAACAAAAATCAATGTTAAAAAATAAACAGTGTATTAGTCAATGAACTTCAGAAATAACTTTTACTAAAAAGGAGAAAAATCAGAGAAACTAAAACTCATAGGCAATAGGCATGTGTGGGGTGTGGAGTGGAGCTATATATGTATAATTCAATCACGTGTGTTTAGTTCTATGTGACCGCTTCATTGGAGATTTATAGTGAAAATAATAATTGAGGGCTTTCTCTCGTTTCCTATACATGGAGAAAGGGGACGAGTGAGGGTAAGTGTATGTTGTACTAGATACCTATATATATACGTTTTCTCTGCCTTTCCCAAATGGCACTTCTAATACTCATGCCAATAGCTAACTAAACCGCTAACGTTAGGCGTGCAGGGTGCCTAGCTTATAGTAGATCTGTATATAGTGCTAGCCTTCTTTCCTTTTTTGTCTGACATTATTAAATTTTCTTCTTGGGTTACGTCTCAAGAGTTAAATTAACAGCGGTAGCACAACTTTATTATTTCCACCCCACCAGTTCCAGTTCCAGTTCCAGCTCCAGCTCCAGTTGTTCACTTCCGTTCATCTTCAACTTTATTTTTCCTACGTTCAAGAGAGTTCTTCTAACGTTATATATAAGCTTTAGCTGGGCTTCTGGTCCTTGCCTCCTTCTTGTGTGCCTCTCACGATCAGTTCTGGCCTCGGCCTCGGCCCTCTCCTATGTTTGTCATAGTCAATGGCAGAGTGAGGCAGGGGAGTCATATTACTGCTGTGGTCTTTTTTAGTGAAGACTTTGGCATGGCCCTATGGTTATCGTTGAAGTGAGGTCTGCTCCCTAGTCTTTTAATACTTTCACTTTCTTCCATCCAATTACCTTTCAGTTCCTCTCCCGGTTTTCTTATTGACTTTCCTCTTGGTTATCACCAACGGGAAAAAGAAAGTAAGTAAGAAGGCAAGACAGAGAAAGAAGTGTTGAGCGGCAAAGGACGAGAAGAAAGTCCAAATCAACTTTCTCTATGTCTAGTGAACCGAATTGAGGCTGTTCAATAGACTGTTCCCTCACTCTCACACTCCACACTATATCAAATAAAATTAAACGAAGGGATTTTTTAGGGTTTTGATAGAATGAAGCTAATTATTATTTAATGTCTTATTGGTTTCTACTTTCTTCATAGCCCTGTTATATGCTGTCACCCTATTATAAAAATAATGAGGTATTAAAAAGTATTCGTTAAATATTTTTAAACCTTTTTTTAAAAATTAAAAAATATTTTAGCAATCGAAAAGTTCAATCTATCATAAATGTTTCTTTTAATATTAATAATTAATTTAATTAAAAAATGAAACATAGTTTTATGTATATGTTTTAATGGTTTTTTTTGTATTTAGGATAAAAACATGTGTTATATTTTTTGCAAATATTTTTAAATACATGTTAAAAATATTTATGCAAGTCTTAACATGTTTTAATAGCACGACATGACATAGGTTGGATTTATATTTTGGTAGCGCATATTAGAAAATTATTACTGCAACTGTTTGGATAAAAAACAAAAGTTGTGACGAGGCTATAGAAAAGTTAATTTTTGCTTTTAAAAATTGGAACGCGGTGTAATTTGAAGGGGAATAAGTGGAAGTAACTTTAGAAGGAACAAGTAAGGATGAGCCCTCTGTTCAAGTAGGTAATGATAAGATCAAAGGAAAGTCCTTCTCTGTCGGTATTTAGTATTATGAACACTGAGGAAAAGGAGACGTGAGTGTGGTTAAGGAGTTACAAGTATACTATTTATTTATACGTATATGCTTGCATCAGTTTTGTTGTTCTTTCGTACATATAATATGTATGTACATACATTACATTTACCGTCCACATTTTGCGACAACTTTTGTTGCAGCTCCAGGACTTGCTTTCACTTTAATTTTCACTACGTTCCTCCACACGCCTATCCTATATACCTCTTGCAAAAGTTATCGTAGAGCGAGACAGCTTCAGTTAGGGTCGAATCTACTTATCTAAAACAAATACCTAACGCCTATTGGTGACGGTATTTAGAAGCTTCAAAATAGTGTATCATGACATTTTTTTGAAAAATGTAAAAATGTCACATTGGTATTAAAAATAATTTAACGACACTCTCACCTACTTCGCAGAGAACGTCGAGTGCAGTTAAAATGGTATGTTATAAAGGTGTTTAAGTTTGGTCTAAATTAATTGACTATTAAATTTTTGAGATAATACGGGAATTTTATTTTATTTCCAAGTAAACCTAGGTAATAGCCACTGAAATACACAACGCTTTCAAAATTCTTATAAAACAAAATAAAAAAGTTTCAAAAATTTAAACAATTTACATTTTTAGAAATTATTACAGATAGCTTAATTTGCATGAAAACCCATAACCAATTCATAAGCATAGTAAACGGTACATACAGTGTAAAGCAAGAATATGGGTGAATGTGTTAACTAAATAATAGATGTTTCTAATGACTTGAGAGAAAAGTCGAAGTGAAGTAGTAGTAGTAGTAGTAGAGCGGGACATGGTAAAAGTCGGGAAAAGGAAGAGGACGTAATGGCTTCTGTTCCCTAAGCCGTTAGCTGTTAACAGGAGGATATAATATCTTGAGGGAATATACGCTGAAGTGAGCTTGAGCTATAGTGGTCATAGTGTGTTTTTGGTGCTGCGAAATGAAATTTGAGTTGACGACTACTACGACTATATACAAGTAATTCAAGAACGAAAACTACTTCTACTGATATTACAAGGACAGAGAAAAGAGAGTAGCTTACACTTGAGTAGCTCACACTAGATATACGCTATTGTACTGTATAACAATACTTGTGCCTCTTTGTCCCAGTCAAATTTTTTTTTTACAGGATGCTCCTATATAATATTATATATAGCTTAACATTTTCATATTATCAGTTTTACTTTCAATTTGAGCCACCGTGTAGACACGACAGCGTGTAATATGACTAGGAACATGAAAATAATTTAAAATAAACGAACACATACACACAAAAATTGTCTCCTGTAAAGAATTTTATGACTATACAACCGGCGTCTCAGGATCAGGGCGACGCACCTTTCTCCAGAATTTTCAAGCAGAATTATTTTTTTTTTACCCTTTTGAAACTTCATCTTTCATTTTGTCTGAATAAATATTTTTAACACTACATAAGAGAACAATCCCTTTTCCAGCCTTTAAAGTAATACGTTTCCTCTTTTTTTTCTAAACAATAATATGACGTGTACTTTCTTTTAATCTTCTGGATGAAAAAGCATGACATTTCTTTCGTGCTACGTAAATTTATTCAACGCCTGTCTTGTTTGACGTCTACAGTAATATTCCATATTGGCTTTTACAATCAAAATAGAGGGAAGAAAACGCACAGACAATTAGCGTAGTGCTTTATCTCTCCAAACTTTATACTTTTTACAGAATTTGTGAAAAAAACAAAAATTTTATAATTTAAAATTATAAAGTACAGAAATATTTTAATTACTTAGAAGTTGTGTTTACCTTTAATTAGAATTAGGATCCTTATTGCAAAAAAAGCTTTCTTTCGCATTCTTTTAGCACACAATTGTGTTGTATAAAACAGTGTAAACGAACAGATTTTCAACTATTTACTTGAACCCTTAATATGCAGGACTAATAATTAAATAGTCCAGTGTAATTGTGTAGCTTTAAAATGCTTTTACTAAAAACTTTTGTAAATTGCAAATCATCTTATTCTTTGAGCTCTTAGCGTGTCGTCGTCATCCACGTTCCCTTTCCCGTCTTCCCATCCTTATTCTTAGCCTTGTAATTTGAAACAAACGGGAAGTGGAACGACAATTTGGTGGGTCCTTTGCTAATGTGCGTAGAAAGGGAAAACGAAGACGAAGACGAAGACAAAGAACAAATGTAATTTGTAGGAAATCAAATGCACTCTGCACTACGTGCTCTTCTCCCTGTGTAGACACAAATGCTACAAATGCTTCAAACTCAACGGGTCTTGAAGTAGAGAGAGAACAACTATTAGTTTTGTAATACAAAATACAACGAAACGATAACGATAACGATGGGCGAAAGGACATATGTACGCAAATGGGTTTACTTTCTCGTTTCCTTTTTCGTTTCTTGTTCCATCAAAACTTGCAATCAGCCAACTTTCTTCTGTTCACTTTCCACGACGAGGATACGCGGTCGTCATTGTGACGTTAAACGCGAGGATGGCAACGAACGCTTGTTAAGCATTGCACTGTTTAAGAAGCATTTTTAAAAACCAAAACATGAAATGAGTACCGTATATTCTATAATAGTACGCCCCGCGTAATATTAAAATTTCAACCTCTTAGACCCGCAAACTATTACAGACCCGCGTACTGCCATTTAGTACTGTGTTAAATAGACCCGCAATAATATTCAAACTGAGACGTCTCCGACCCGCGTACTATTACAGACCTGCGCATTATTATACTTATTTGTACGGTATAGCCTTTCATCCAATAAAGGATATATCGGCACCGTGTAGATCTGCGCATTATTATAGAATATACGGTACCTCCTTTTCATTCGCTTAGTAAAAAATTTACGAGGGATTGTCCATAAATGATGTCTCTATATATTATCACAGAATTAAATTTAGTAAAAGTGATACAAATGTGAGAATTATTTTTCCTCTGCAATCCTTCCTGACACAAATTTTTCATAAATGAAAAAAAAATTGTAGATAAAATGTTTTGCAATATTAAATTGCATACACACACTTAACTTTTCTAAAGTCACTTGACACATATTGCTGCACGCAACTCTGGGACGGAGCCTTTTTAAATATGTTATGTTGCAGATGTGGGTCATTAGGAATTTGAGTAGAAAAAGAGAAAGGGGAAAGTGTAATATTGTGGCGGTCTTGGAGTCGTTAAGACATTAGAACCACATGGCCGGGACCGGTAATGGGGTAATACGAGGAAGGTGTTTGTGCTCTGGAACGGTGGAAATAATACCAAAACGAAAAACGAAGGAAGGTGGAATGTCCTATTGTTTTAGTATAATTCATTTTCATACACTCTCATTTTCTCTATTGAATCAAATGCAACTTTCACGTTTTCGCTGAATTTACTTTTCTATATTTAAATTTCGTACTTTTTTAATGCTCTTTCAACCTCCCGGCTCGGAGCCATGACACAAGGCTACCTGAATTACTTGATAAAAGCCATTTATTATTTATTTGTTGTTCATTAAAGAAATTAAAATGTAAAGGGCAAAGTGCATATTTACAGTATAAACAGAGTTTAAATTAAAAATTGTTTAAAATTTATAATGCATGTTAGTAATTACAAGGACCTAATTTATTGATTATAGCGTATGTCAAACATTTAATTGCTTTTCTACAAACAAAAATAAAATACTATTACAAGCTCATTTGTAGTTAGAAGTTATATACCTACATTTATTACAAAATATGTTGCTTGGTTAAACGCCGCTGCTTTAAAAAAATAGTAAGTGAGCATACAAGAACCGAAGATATACCAATCGTCTTGTCATTTAAAAACGATTCCATAGATATTAGTAATAACTAAACACTGCTGTTCGTTTTAAAAATTAAAAACTATTACCACTGATATCCAGTGAATTCAGTTATTTCTGTTTACAATAGAATTTTAAAACAAGCGCTGCGATTCCCATTGCTTTACATCCAATACTTTGTAGCTCACTCTCACATTCAGAATGTAATCTTTTCATTTGGAATTTTTGCTTTCTCAATAAAATCTTTTTTAAGAAAACTTTCCCTTCCGCAAGCCTCACACAGCCTAAAACCAGGAAACCTCACTAACAAAACCAGAGTGTACAACTTTCACTACCTTATCTTCACAGCATTGTACACATAGATAGACCCGCACAATCCACAATTGGAATTCTGGAAATTAGAATAGTTCTTCCAAACAGGGACAAAGTATCATCATTGAACCCTTTTATTGACGAATAAGAATAAAACTCAAAAGTTTATCCATCCCAGTTCCAATAACCATATCCTTTATAACTTTAACTATATAACTACATAGTCTCATGTAGCTCGTAAGCAAAACTCCTTTATAAGGAAAATTCATGCAGATTAAGCCTTATACCAAAGGCCCTTACCAAATTTTCCATTTGTTTACTATGTAACACATAATATGGACTTTTGCTATATTCAGGCCAGACTCGTTGTTAAAACCATAAAGTACGGGATACTATATAAGACCCCAAGTCCCAAGATCAAAGACCCTGATCCCTAAAATCTAAATTCTAAATCCTACTCTATTCAAACTCATATTAAAATTCTAAATTCAAACTTAAATTTGAAAACTACTACAGACTACGGCTACGGCCTGCACCGGCACCCGCTTGATCCAAGTTCATCTCATACAAAAGACAAAAACTAAAACTATCTGTATTAAAACTAGGTGAAGTAACTAAAATAAATCTGTGTTAACAGTTCTAGTAGAAACTACCTCCTACCTCCTTTTCAGAAGATTACAATAAAATTATAGCAAACTATGGAGAGGCTTCGGGGCAAGAAAGTTTTAAGCGAAAGTAAAGTGAAAGTTAAAAAAAAGAGAGAAAGCGAAGAAGTCAAGCGATGAAAATAAAAGTTGAGCGCTTGAAGGTAAAAAGGTAAAGGTAGTAGAACAGGACTCCAATTTTATTTTGAGCTTGCAACTTGACTGTTGTTGGAGCTACGCATGCTTTAGCAACGATGCGGTTACAGTTACAAAATCGAAAATTTATACACAAGATATTTAAAAAACGTTGTTCCCATTCCCCTTAATTTGCGTAGCATTTGAAGTGCTATTAGGACTATACACATCGTCTGTGAAGAACCAATATGACCCACTTTAAGCTACAATCAAAATGAGCTATGTCAAATAAACAAAATTAGAAACACAAATTAGGAGTATTTAAAAATGTTCCATTTCTATGTTTTTCAACAATGTAAAATATCATATTTAAATGTTCTCAAAAAGGTTCAAAATTTTTTAATTCCATTTTTTTGAAAAGGGGCAAAATTTTCTAATTCTGTATTTTTGAAAAGGTGCAAAGTGTTCTATTTCCATGTTTTCGAAAAGGTGCAAAATTTTGGAATTCCATGTTTTCAAAAAGGTGCAAAATATTCGAATTCCACGTTTTGAAGAAGGTGCAATATGTTCTATTTCCATGTTTTTGAAAGGTGCAAAATGTTCTCACTCCATGTTTTTAAAAAGCTGCAGAATGTTGTAACTCCATGTTTTTGAAAAAATGCAAAATATTCTAATTCTACGTATTGTAAACGTGCAAAATGTTCTATTCAAATGATCTTCAGACATTTTTGAATAATTTTGTAGATAGTTGATATTGTGTTTAGCTAAAACTGGATATGGGTAGTATTAGTTCTTCACAGACTATATAATAGCGTATAGCTAGTACGTACACAACGGCAAGGACAGGAGCCTGTACTACTGAACGCTACGGTGAAATTCACTTGGTGATCGTCGTCATTCAGTGGTCATTGGATAATATACTTATCGTTAGCATTAGGTTTTTATGAGGTTTTAGCTCCAACTGTATTTTCACATTAATATTATCTTTATTACTTGATTAGTCCTTTACTTGTAAAAAGGAAAAACTGCTGCTGCAGTGGCGATACTCCCAATGAAAAACACACACTTTGGCTCCCGTATATCCTATCGCTTCCTAACTTTCTCTGAAAACCCTTTCTCAAAAGTATTATCACGTCCTTAGTCATTGACTTGACTAGAACTGGAACTGGGACTTGGGGCTCAGCGTTGACTTAAAATTCAAATTTAACTTCGAACTTCGTATTTCGACTTTCACGGTAGCTTTTACTTGGGCTACGGATACAGTTACGGCTTATGGTACGAGTACGGGTACGGCCAAGGCTCAGGCGTTAAACATTGTGCAAAGGGGGATCGAGCATTCCCATTAAAATCTCATACAATTTTGTTAAGTAGTTAAGCACTATCATCCCACACATAATTACACCGATTTTGACTTCAAATTTTCTCCCTACTTCCCCATTATTAGTATATGATTTGTAACCCTTTTAAAATGGCTGCAGTGGCTTGTGTTGGCTTTGTGTATAGTTAATTTTTGAATTTTATTCAATATTTCTTTTAGCCATATATTGAATTGAGATTTGAATTTTGTTTATACACTGCAAATTTCCTATTAATCGGTTCATGCTTCAATAAAAGTTGCCGGGAAAATTTTAAAATTTTTCAAGCGATTATTTTATCAATCCAAATATAGGTATTATTCACACTGTTTCAACTGTTTCCCTTTTCACCTTTAAAAATCAAAGAATTCATGCATTGTACATTAAAGTGTTCAACTAGTCAACTATTAAGTAGTAATACCTTTTTAAAGTCTATACTTTTCTCCCAATATATTTTGATTAATATGATAATCATATGTAAAAATTAGATTTCGGATTAAATTAGATTCGGTTATACAAACGCGCAATAACATACCATGCTACACAGTATACCGTGCCAATCGTGCCCATAAAGGGTAGTAGCTACGCTGTACCTCATATGTAGTATCGTAATCGTAATCATACGGGAATGCACATAATTTGAATTCGACTTCCAGGATTTTTACTTTTATTTGCTTTTACTATACTGTACCGGTACCGTATCCTATGTATTCTCGTTACCGTCCATAATGTCAACTGTTACCGTAACTGTTACCCGTAAACCGTGTGCCGTAGCCGTAGTGTAGCTCATTCTTTTGTAGTCCTTTCCAAAGGCTCATTGCCGGGCTGTATTGTTGTTAAGTCAAGTATTACGACTTGGGTTTACGATTACGATTACGACTGCATATTTGAAATTGACGAGCTGGGATCCATAGGCCGGTACCATTGCAGGTCTGTTCCTGGTTCCGGTCCCGGTCACGGTCACGTTAATATCAGTATAGAAAATATCAGTACAAAGTAAAATTAGAATTTGATGTTAATTGCGCTCTGGCTGTATAGATGCTTATAGGCATAGGTGGGTGAGTCTACAGAAACATGAAAGGGTTTGTCCACCAATGACGTGTATAGGAAAATGGCAAGTTTTTATCTCCCCCCCCCCTCTCTCCAACACAGACACATACTACCTTAGTTTAATGTAGCGTAATGTAGTGTCCTAAAAATGTTAAATATGTTAGATCACCCCTAAATCTAACGTCACTGCTGGACGCCCCCAAATGAAAAAAAATTACTTGACTTTAGTGGAGAGGAGTAGGCTACGGCGACAGTCAAATTCGAATTGGAATTCTAATTCGTAGTCAAAATAAATGCAATGGACTGGAATGAAGATGAAAATGAAAATGAAGGGTGCTTGGGATTTCTTGTTTAATCGCATTATTTTACGAGGCTACATTTTGGTTTTATTGTCAATCTGTGGCAGAGGCAGGGGCTCAAGTGTGACGTGGGCTGAGGGAAAGTAGAGTGCGGATCGCTGTCTCCATTACTTTTACTATCTGTGATCTGTATTGGGTATTGCGTGGATCCCAGTGCAAGCTGCCTACATCTTATACATATTGCCAGTGAAGACGCAAAACCAGTCATTTCTATTTCATAGGCTAACAATAAAATGCATCATCTGCAAAACAACAGTTCATTTTGCAACTGAACAGTATCCTAATCTTACCCGAAGGTGCAAATAGAAGATTTTGCACTTTTTAAAAATGTGTAATTGAAGGACTTTGCAATTTTCAAATGTGTAAATAAAGGACTTTGCACTTTTTAAAAATGTGGTAATAAAGGATTTTGAACTTTTAAAAAATGTGTGAATAAAGGATTTTGAACCTTTTAAAATGTGTGAATAAACGAGTTTGCACTTTTTAAAAATGTGTTAATAAAGGATTTTGCATTATTTAAACATGTGTAAAAAAGGATTGTGCACTCTTCTAAAACGTGTAAATAGAATGTTTATAGTAATATGTTCAAATGAATCATTTCGCAATTTTAAAAAAACGTATAAGTAGAATATCTTACACATTTTAGAAGTACGTCAATAGAAGGTTTTAAATTTCAAAAAAATATGTAAATAGAATCTTTTGCATTTTTAAAAAATATTTCAACCCAAAGCTTCAAAAATTTCAAAACTACGTGGTACAAATCGAACATTTTGCAATTTTAAAAAATATGTATGTGAATCGAATATTTTACAGTTTTCATAAACTAACTAGTAATTGTTGACATTTTAAGCACCTATCTCACTCTGTATTTCTTTATTTAGCTCTTTTGAATTCCTAAACTGAAATTGAAATTGAGCCATTTTGATTCTTCACTCTGGATGTGTGTGTACTCCTTGGTATTATTATTCTATTGGGGATTGTAATTATGTATATTGGTGTATATTGGGATTGGAAATTTTTGGAATGTGAGACGACAACGATTCGCTCCAATTTCAATGGAGGAATGGATAGATATGTACTAGAAGATTGTACGTAGAGGTTTACGGTTACGGTTACGATTAGGATGTCATATGGGGAAAGGATTATATGACATTGGAAGCGGGTGAAAGCTATATGCGGCATACGGTGATATAGTGTAATAGAATAGAGGATTACCTCATACATTTCATCCCTTATTATTCTGTGGCTTTAAAAGCGAGTATTACAGACTGCATACTATTAGTATTGTATTTTTACTATCTCTTCGCACATATTTCTAGGATCGTTCTTACTATTAGGTATACTGTATTCTGCCTTCAATTTTAATTTAATGGCAACAGGCTCTAGCTACGTAACTTAATGCATTCCACGAATTTTTAAAAGAAATTTTTCAAGTCAAATTTTGTAAAGAATTTTCTTAAATTTCACAAAATTCAAAGTAGCAGTTCAGCTACTGCTACTGCTACCACCCATCAAACTCGACAAGTCTTGAAAGGTACTAAAAACATAATTATCAAAAATATTTAAAGACATTTTTGGCAAAACGTGTCTAGTCTGTGCAAGCAAATTGTACAGGAACAACGAATTCCAAAATAAAATGTGACTAGATTTTTGTTTTAAGCTGAACATTTTTCGAAAATACAGCCAGATAATGCAGCCACTGCAAGCAGCCCCCGCGCCCAGCTCCCCGAAATTTCAAAAAGCATGTAAATGGAACATTTTGTACGTTTCGAAAACATGCAAAATGTTTTTTTTTGTACATTTTAAAAAATAGGAAATAAAACATTTAACACATTTCTCAAAACGTGTAAATGGGACATTTTGGACATTTCACACCTATGTAAAAAGAACATTTTGACCTTTCAAAAGCATACAAAATATTTTTTTTGTACATTTCAAAAACTAGGCAATAAAACATTTAACACATTTCTCAAAACATGTAAATGGGACATTTTGCACTCTTTAAAAACATTCATATAGAATATTTTGCACTTTTGAAAAACATGGAGCTACAAAATTTTGTAATATCATAGAAAACCTTCAATAACAGTGATTTTTGTATGGAAACAAATGACTGCCTAAGTCCAATACCGTTTTTTGACCCTGAATACAGTACCTGACGAAGAAGCACTATCACACAAGTAAAGGTTTGAATCTAGAGCGATTTTTGAATTTTTTAGAAAAAATTTAAAAATTATATTTTGAAAACTTTTTCGGTTTTGCCTCCAAATCAATTACTTCAAAAAATGGGTTTAAAAAAGTCCGTGAAATGAAATATTAATTCTTTGGACTGAAAACAAACTTTTTTTAACTTCAATACTTTTTCTTGAATACAAAAATTCACACACGGCAAATGTCTTCCACAAACTAAGAAGACGCTCAATAACCAAATTTAGATCAGATATGCACGTTTTAGGTGAAGCTTTGACCTATGACATACGGTTTATTTTTGAATCTTGATTTCCACAAAAAATGAAAAAAATCTAAAGATAAAAATGTCAAAATATGGAAGCAAAAAACAAATGGAAAAACATGACATTTGTTTGTGATTGTGAGATTGTATACGAAACACACTGTATTTTGTATCTGCACATATACTATTATTGAGTACAGCATTTTATATTCATTGTGAATGGAGAAAGTTTATGTTCACACTGACTGAATTGACATTCTACCATGGAGTTTACTATACGAACAACCCACGGCTACAGGGAGAACCCACGGTTTCCAAAAATACTTTTTTATAATACTCTATACTATACATATACAATCTTTTGGATAGGATAGGGGAGACGCCGTGTCCCACACAATACTTCTTATAAATAAATACCCGGTTACATTTAATGTCGTCTTAAAACTTTCCTTTTAGTTCAATAACATGAGATTGGCTTGCTGAGCGGATGTTGCTCCCCGTCCTGCTTTCTTATTCTTTTCTTCAATACCCAACACAACGACGACCCAGCAACCATCATCAGAAGCACAGTCCCTCAGTCATTCACATCCTCCGCCTTTCGTCTTTGTAGTTTGTGCACAAACTGCAACTAGAAGGACCTGTTCTTATGTGCACTGTATGGAAATGGTGCGGGTACCGGCACCGGCACCTCCATGGTCATGGTCATGACAAACTTGTACAGTGTATTTGACAAGTGCTATGGTTGCTGGCTGCCGGCTTTTTCAATATGTATACGGCTCACAAACAAGATAAGTTCTATTGTATTCTGCAATGTGCTCAACCATCATCCCCCAACAACTAGAGAGTGAAAGTTGACACGCTTAGGCAAACAAACATCCGTACATGTAACTTTCATACAATACTCTTAAGCCTCAGTTTAGGGGCAATACGAAGCAATGTATTCTAATTCTGGTGTTAGTACATCTACATATTGTCTGTGAAGAACCAAAATAACCTATATACATTTGTAGCTTAACAAAATATTAACTATCAACAAAAATATTGAAACATGCAAAATTTTGCATGTCTTGAAAGCATTTAAATAAAACAATTTATACTTTTCAAAATCATGTAAATCGAACATTTTCAACTTTTAAAAAACATGTAAATACAACATTTTGCACCTTTTCGAAAACACGGAATTAAAGCATCTTACACATTTTCGAAAACGTGTTACTGGGAAATTTTACATAGTTGAAAAACGTGAAAATAGAACATTTTGCACTTTTCAAAAACATGTAAATAGAACATTGTACACTTTTCCAAAATTCCTAATTAATATTTTACGCATGTTTTCACTTCGTTTTTATGACATAGCTCATTTTGATTCTAGCACAAATTGGATTAGCTTTATTTTGGTTCTTCACAGACAATATCGTGTATTCAAAACTTACTTAAAGAATTGGATCACTGCATGATTTTGAAGGCTGCTATGAGTCTATATGTCGTGCCTTAAGAATTAAGATGAACAGTTTTGAATTAATACCAAATTAAAATGTTGTATGTCTAAGCAAAACAACCGAATAAAAAAGACGAGGATACCAGTTTTTTAAAAGTGTAAAATGTTGTATAATGATATTCTTTAAAACCGTGATACACGTTCTATTGACTGGTATTTTTAAAAGTGCAAAATATGTTATTTACTTGTTTTTTGCAAACGCAAAATGTTCTACTTACGTAATTTTGAAAGTGCAAAGTGTTGTATTTGCATGTTATTGAAAAGCGAAATTTATGTTGTATATTCTTAGGTATTGAAATGTTCTATTTCTTCTAGGATCCTAATATTTTAATTTGGTTTAAAGATACTACATTTCGTTTTTAGCGAAAAATTAAAATCGGGGGTTTTGATTGTTCACCGACGACATTCTTCTTATTGTCTAAATTGTATTAGTGATGGGACTGAAAAAAGTTGATGAAACGCACAAACTACATGATGAACTTTTCGTAATGTTCAAGCCCGGGCGTCTCGTGACCCCGAGTGACCTGAGTGTTGAGTGTTATACTGTTTTGTAAGCAATTTAATTGTGGTCATGCCCGACTTCTTTTAATCACAATCGGTTGGCATTTGCATGTGTACGTAAGATGTTAGTGAAGTAAGTCGCGATTTTCCCATGTTATCAAACGGAGAAAAAATTTGATATGAGGGTGACCCGTCTTCTCCTCCGCTACCGGTGCTATAGTGACCCAATATCCAAAGTGCATACATCTAGTCATAAGTAGTATATCTAAGCACACGCAGACGAAATTTCGTAATTTTTCATGCGTTAAGTCAGGAGATATTGATGTTTGAATTTTGGAAACCATGAAGTGAGTCTAACCTTTTGGGACACCTGATTTTCAGTTTTTAATTATTTACGTGAGAACGACTTGACCCCTGGAGGTCAATCAAAGCCAAATCCTACTAATTAGTCGGTTGTCATCCAAAAATAAATATATCAGCTCACGGTTCCCGCTTGGGGGGGAGTAAACCCCATAAAGTGGGGTGAGTCTAACCTTTAGGGACATACTGTAAGTATCTAATGCCAAAGAGGCACACATTTAAATGTCAACGCACTTTTTTATATACCAGCAGTATTTTCACATGTAGTTACGTATTCAGGGGCGAAGGAGCGTTTGGAAAATCAAATGAGCCGGCAGCCTTAAAAATTTGAGGCTAGCAATCCCGGATAGTACCCGCAGCGGCCATATGTATCTTTCATATCCCAATGTTTTACATTTTGTTTTCACTGAACACTTTATGCTGATTAAGTCCAGAGTACAAAAAGAAGCAACCTGTTTGCAAAAATTCCAGAAATTCCAGTGTGACCAGTGCGCCACTCTGGCACCTAAAAGTTAAAGTAATACACTGTAGCTCTGACCTCTTTGACCTCTATAATATTGCTCATTAGGAATTAAAATGACTCTAAAATAAAATTTTAGCTAGAATACAAATAAGATATGTAACATTTCTCTGACAAGGGAGAAGTCGCAAAATTTTAATAAGAGGGCTTTAAAATGTGTAAAATCCGTAATTTTCATGTTTAAGGAAATAGGCCAAAGTACTCTATCTAGGAACATCTTCTGTGAATGTGCAAAATGTTATATTTAAGTTTTTTGAAAACTGAAAAATGTTATATTTAAGTGTTTTTGAAAACTAAAAAACGTTCAATTTAAGTGTTTTTGAAAACTGAAAAATGTTCTATTTAAGTGGTTTTTGAAAACTGCAAATGTTCTGTTTATAAAATAAGTTTTTTAAGTGTGCAAAACGTTTTATTCAAGTATTTTGGAAATTTGCAAAATATTCCATTAACGTATTGGAAACAAAATGCTACATATTATATTTACATTTACTGGAAGGTTTAAAATGTACTCTTTACACATTTTTACGATTTTTGTATTTTTAAAGGTGTAGTAGATAGTACATTTTGTTTTTATCTCTAACAAAACCGGAAATGAGCTCTTTTGATCCTTCACACACGATATTATAAGGACGATAGCTTGTGTTTGTCAGATAAAAATGTTACACTTCCCCCAGTTTTCTTGTCGACAATGTATACATCTTTATTATTTGTGCTACTTTTACTGTACAAAACAAGGGCTTATTTAACGCTTTGAAAACTAGCAGAGCGTACTTACAGTGAAGCGTATTTTTAAAATTTAAAAATTCCACCATTTAATAATATACACTATATACTATGCCAAGATACTTGCAATGTAGCCCCCTTAAAAAATAATGCATACAACAAAACTCTACGCGGAGAATAAGAACAGTGCGTAAAAGCTTGCATGTGTAGATGGTAGAACTATGAAGGGAAAGAGGAGTAAAAGTCCAAGTTAAGTACAACTATATAGCAGATTACAATACTTGTAAAAAAATATTATAGTTACACAAGTCCCAGTGAAAGTCCAAGTGAAAGTCGAAGTGGAGCATCACAGAGAATACTTTTAAGTTTACGTTTATTATACAGCGACAGGGAGAGACTCATAATACATGGGATTGCAAGGGCCACATGCCAAGAGAATGTCGTTCTCGTTGTCGTTGTCGCTATCCTTGTCATTGCTGCTGCTGCAATAGAATGGAATTTTTTCTACTACCCTCCCCCTTCTTCTCCGTACAAGTTTACGTTTGAACGCCTACATTATTCCTGGCCTGGCCTGCTTTTCACTTGTCAAGCTCAAGCATGAACTATGCTACAAAACAGTAAAGTCGTACTATAGGCCCTCACAATAGATCTTTCTTCGTCTTTTTTTAACACAAATATAGTCAGTTACTTTCACTCTCCTACTATGCTGAATGTCACTAGTTTTGAGAGTTTCCTTGGATTTCGTTTGTGCAGTGTTCCTTCTATGCAATGTGTCAGGGCCGGATATTGTGGCCAGAGTAGGCAGCCTTCGCTGCCTGAATTTTAAAAATACGTGTAAATGGAACATTTTGCACTTTTCAAAAATATGTAAATTAGAATATTTTGCCTTTTTAAAAACATTGAAATAATTTATTTTAAACATTTCAAAAACATGGAAATAAAACATTTTCCACTTTTCTCAAAACACTTTAATAAAAAATTTTGTTTTTTCAAAAACATGGAAATAAAACATTTAACACTTTTCTCAAAACATGTAAATAGAAAATTTTGACTTTTCGAAAGCATGTAAAAAATACTGTTTGCTTTACCAAAGAAAACCATGAATAAAATCAAAACGGTTGTTTGCATGGAAAAAAGTTTCTACCTAAAAGCATTTCCTTCGTCCGGCCTTGCAATGTGTACTTGCTGCTCCGAGTCCTTGACTGTTTGTTCTCTTGACTCATGTTAGAATTTTTTAAAGGATGACAATAATAATACATGCCATAAACTTTTCACGCACAATGCAATGTCGTATGACTACAAATTGGAGTATTGGAGGATTTTTTAAGGGTTAAGACACTGTGACGACACACGAATTTGACTTGGGCTGTAACCCTTAGTGATAACTGTATAGTTTAAATGTTCAAATTTTCAACGACTACAATAGGAGCACATTCCAATTTTGGAATTTAAAGAAAAGTTTGACAGGTATTGGTAATACATTACTTTCACTAATTTTTTCTAATTCTTTATTCGTTATTGTTAAAGCTTAACGCCGCTTTAACTTTTTCCTTGTATTTTACAACCCGCAACGCTAAGGGTAATTTGTTTCAGAAATTTCACAACTTAGTATTAAACACAAAAAAAAACAAATACCATTTATTGTTTGTCATTTCACAAAATTCTTCGAACCTTCTCCCACGCAATAACACATAGAAATCCCACAGTAACATCTTAAACGGGTTACAAAAATGTATTACAGCAGAAATTTTAAAGACATCCGCATTGTTACAAGCATCCTCATTTCCTAAGAATAAACATAACCACGATACCACCATACGCATCTAAAATTCTTAACAATTTAAAGAACAAGCAAAATTTCCTATTTTTTGTTGCGTCAAACTAACCGTACATGTAACTACAGGAGCAAAGGCATAAACAGTAAAAAATAGTGTCAAGTATCAAACATGAACTCATAAAACAAAATGGCTATTATATTGCGTACACTGCGTATATATTTGCTTCCAATATTCTGCGTGTGTATTCCTTTACGCACTTGTAAGATTTTGATCCTAGTTAGTACTACCCAATAAACACAGGAAATATATTATTCTTACATAGAGGCAGGGCACTAAATATGTATGTGTATTTACACAACCTTTACCTAACATAGCATAGTAGGCATTTTTTTTTCACATGCTGTCGAATACAACGTACACTAAAAAGAGAAGAGAGAGAGAGAGAGGTTTGATCTAAGCCTACTTATGAATGTGAGTGCATACTTGTGCTTCCTTTACTCACTTTCGTTCTATTCGCTCATTCTCTCTCTGTTTGTTTGACGGGCGTGGCGGGTGTGTTGGTTGTCGAGACTCGGAGTTTGTAGCCCGTGTCTGTGGGGAAAATGTTTTCTCCGTGAAAAAATTTAAGTATCTTTAGGACCGCATCCGACTGACTACTGACTGCTTCTGACGGGCATTGCTTCCCATGCTACATACACATCGCTACTAAAGGAGCAAAACCGTGCATCTCCACTTCTCACATATAGCAAAATTCCCGCTCTAGAAATGAAACTAAAAGCAAACTTGCCAATCTTTAATTTTAAATGCATTTAATTTTTAAAATTGAATATTTTTGTATTGCTTAATTTTCGGAAATAATTACAAATAACACAAAAAATGTAAAACAGTAAATTTTGCTTTTAAGTGTGAATTTGAGATAGGCAATTTTGCCCCTTCAGTAGCAATACATGGCATCTCATCTCATCTCTTCACTTGTATCCCAAATGGCATGGCATGGCATGGCATGGATGGCACTTGGAAAATTTCCCAGACCATCACAGTCATAGATAGTCATAGTCATAGAGGCCTCCCTGCCTGCCATAACATAACATAACACGCCAAACAAATACTGATATCCGTACTCCGTACAATACATAATACATAATAACAATATTAGGTGAAATAGGGGAATGTACATAGAATGCAGAGCGCATTACGGAGTGAAAAGGAAGAAGAAGGTACTCCGTTCGTAGGCGGACGTAGGAGACGTAAGTACTTTCTCCCAGAGAGACAGGAATCCAAATAAGTAGGAGTAAGTAGCATGGAAAGTATACTTTAGTACAACAAGCCCAGACTTTCACCTCACTTTCTCTACTTTCTCCACTTTCACCGCCATTTCCAAATTGTGCCGTACAATACTCACAGTGGATGTTCAAGAACAGGACGCACCACCGTAACGGTAGAAGCCGGTAGGGGCAGGATGGAAGCTTCACTTGATTTCCACTTGAGACTTGAGAGAGATAGAAGCACGTACGTAAGAAACATCATATTATCCGCGTTGAAGTTTTATGATGTGAGTAATGCCTTGGAGGTAAATCCATGTAGAAAATTCTCTATTCTACAATCTACTCAACTACAAGCCCTTTCTCTGTCTAGTCCGTTACTGTTACGGGTTTTATGTAACAACAGAGATGTACTTGTAGGTCCTACCACTACAAGTAACATTGTGACTGGTACTTGTACTGGTACTGCTATGGCCACAGTGCTTTCTCTACACATACACACTGACGTAATGTAAAACTTAACAATGCTAACAGAGGTTGAGGCCTGCCCAAGCCTATGAGCCTGTCCATTTATTTTATTTTCGATGCCGCGTCGATTTGAATGCCCAATTCCATTGACAACCCAGAGAGATCAAGCATACAGAACAGTAGACACAATAAAATAAAATGAAATAAAAATAAAAATAATCCAGTGTGACAGCTTTTGAATTCCAAATCTCTCAAAAATAGAATTTTTGTGTGAAAATTTGACACTGAAACTATATGTCTTGAAAAAGCAATAATTCTAAACGCAAGTTTAAAGCTTGCAATTTTAAATTTTTAAATTTTGAAAATTTATATTTAAGTTTTATATACAAATGCAGAATTTAAATATAAACAAAATAGTTTCAAATTTTTATAATTTAGATTAGTTTCATTTTATTTGCACTTTAATATGTAATTTCGACAAAAATAAATGCAGATATTAAAATTTGCAATGTACGTTAACACATTTTTTTGTGTTGCTACTAACTAAAACTAAACATGCATGGCTAGTGGTTCTTCAACACTACACACAAAAAAGCAGAAAGTGCACTTCTAACGCTCTCATTGTGGTTCTCTCTTTTTTCGTTTTTGTTTAAATTACAAAACCGCCATGTTAAAAACTATATAAGAAAAATTGATTTTCCTTTTTTTTTAATCGGTCCAAATGTCTAAATTGTAGACCAAGTTTGGCATGCAAAATTAGAATATTTGCAAATTTCGCTTTAAAACTGGCAAATTACGTCATACCAGTTACTTGTTGGTATGTACACACAAATTTTAAAGTTTTTACACATTGCAGTTATGTGTAGTTTGTATTAGCGTGCACACAAATATTAAACATGCTAGTGGGCATTATTATGAAAATCACTTTAGTTTCAGTTTAATGTACGACCAAACATACAACATTTTGCAACTCACATTAATACAGTCGCCCACAAGGAAACGTCACAAAAAAACTCTCTGAAAACTAAAACCCTTACTAGACCCAGACAAACCCAAAACCATTGCCAAGGAAACAGAAATGATATACAGGAGAAAGTAGTAGAGAAAGTGAAAAACTTAAAACAAAAATTATGCTTGATCTCCAGAGGTTTTTTTTTCACTTCTTTCCTTCAAGTTCCAGTTCCGTGTCCAGTGCGTTGTCTTTCGGGGCTTTCAAATTTTGCAAGTATTCTCCGTCTACTTCCACTTCTTAATAATATACTTGAGCCGCTGTGAATTTCTTAGCCTCTCACTATGTATCTGTCTGTGTGAGTCATTTCCTTTTCTCTTGGCCTCTGCGGCTTCCTCTTCAAGTTTAACGGCGGTTTTTTTTCTATCAAATGAAAATGAAGGGAAAAGAAAGTGATATTTAGGAGTTATCTATCTGTAGACTGTAGACTGTCGACAGTAGACAGTAGACGGTAGACGGTGGAGTCGACGAAGGAGAGACTTGTGAACTTGCGTTAGTAGGACCCTACTTCGACTGCAACAACCGCCTGACCACATTTCAGTAAAATTAAGTGAGAGAACACTCGTACTTACTTATCTACAGTACAGCCGACAAGGAAAGCACGAAAGCACGAGATCTAAGAGCGTGTAAAAGATGAAGCATGGGAGTTGGCTCTGGCTTTGGCAGTCGTTGGTGTCCGCATAAAAAATACTTAAAAAAAATGGAGATGACGAGCGAGCCTCTAGATTCTAGATTCTGGATTCTAAATGCAAGATGTAAGAAGATATATTTCCATGGTAGGTTACGTTATATGGTGGTGTGTTGCTTACTTTATCTTGAGCTATATGCTCCACATTATATTATATCATGACGACATGGCTACTATGGCCCACAACATAGAAACGAAGATATACATAAAATGAAGAGTTTTTTTGCAAAACTGGTCAATTCTATGGAATCAAACTTTACAGGGATAACGAATTTCAAAACATTTGTTACTCGTTGTGGTTTTTTAAAGTTTAACATTTTCCACACGCAAAAAGATACAGTAGTTAACGATGCGCTATCACAAGTGTTAGCTTAAATCTAGAGCGATTAATGAATGTTTTAGAAAATTTTTAAAAATCAAAATTTTGTGGACCCGTTTTGCCTCGAAAATTAATTATTTAACTTTGATTTTAATAATTGTTTGAAATGATATTTCGTAGTAATTAATTAATCGTAACGAGTAAAACCAAATATTTGTTCTATTTTGATTTTTGTTTTGTGTGAACATGAACTAAACTGTGTTTGTCAAAAAAGTCTTCAAAAATTTACAGAGTGCACAACAAGACACAAAGTGAAAGTCTAAAAGTATGGCGTATCATGACATGGTTAAGGGATATGTGCTGCATGTAATATTCCACGTGATATAATGTAATAATGTAGTCTAACGTTATGGGAATAAGAATTTAAGAGGAAGAAAGAAAGAATCGGGACATTGCAATGGGATCTGTACAGTAGTAAGAGTAGCATGGAAATGCGATGTAGGAAGCTGCTAAACTTATCAAGGTACCTACATAGGTACATTAAACTTTTGACGTGGTTCGGATTCAGTTTCGGTTTCGGTTTATTTTATCAGTGCCTGGTTTGGGTTCTGGTCCTGGTCGGTCTCTGCACTGTTCATAGGATACATGCATTTTTTCTTACCCACGATTACTATTACAACCACATGGGCACGATTAGGCCTACACACGATACGAAGATCGCGATCGAACACAGAAACTTGAAGGACAAGTACGAAGCAGGGCAGTGTTTTCTTATGATGTTTCTTATATGTACCGTTCTATTTTTTTTTCTGGGTTGGTTTTTGGTATGGATGTTGTGTTCGTTAGTTGGATGGTTGTGGTTGGCTCTAATAGATCTTAGGTAGTTCAGTTTTCCAGGTTAGAAGTGTTAGAACAAGCACTTGAAAGAGCTAGGGTTTTTTTTAGTGCTTGTACTTGTACGTGTTATAGCGAAAGTGTGGAGGTTTTATTTTTGCATTATGAAAATCAAAATAAGGCTCAGTTCAATAACCTAGAAAAAAGCTCTGAGTTGTTTAAAAAATTTATTTATAACGGCATTTAACTGAACAAATTTGTAATATAGATAGTAATAAAAATTATTATCACGTATGAACAATTTACACAGAGGGAAGGAGCATCCAACAAAAAAAACTTACACAAAATTACAAGCTATTAGAAAATTTCAAGTATTTGGCACACACAAAAAAAATGTATTTTACACTGTATGTATAATTAGTTAATATATTATGGCTAATATTTTATGATAATTAACGTCCGTAGCCTCCTTGTTGTGGGGGAGGGCCGTACACAGGTGGTGCTGGAGCACCATAGGCGGGTGCAGCTGGGGCTCCATAGGCGGGTGCAGCTGGAGCACCATAGGCGGGTTGAGCTGGGGGTGGTCCGTAGGACATTGCAGGGGGTCCATATGACGCTTGAGAAGCTGGAGCGTAGCCACTACCTCCACCGCTGCCACCGCCGCCGCCGCCACCTTTACCACCTGAACCACCGCCGCCGCCGCTGAATTTTCCAATTAATTGTTGTAATTTAGCTCCAATGTCAAGTCCACCATCTCCTCCGCCACCGCCACCGCCGCCGCCTCCCTTTCCGCCGCCACCGGAAGAGCCCCCATAGCCACCAGAAGAACCTCCATAGCCACCTCCCATACTGCCACCTCCCTTACCGCCTCCTCCTCCTCCAATCTGGCTGAAAAGTTGTTGGAATTTGGCGCCGATATCAAATCCACCGCCGCCACCTCCTCCCATACCCTTTCCTCCTCCGCCGCCGCCGCCACCGCCGCCCTTTCCGCCGCCTCCACCGCCGCCTCCAAGATTGGCAAATTTAGCAATAAACTGTGCAAATTTGTCTCCTCCGCCGCCGCCGCCGCCCCCCTTTCCGCCTCCAGATTGTTGCATTGCTGGACCATAGACTGGTCGAGGTGGACCGTAGGACATGGGTGGTGGACCATAGCCCTGCATTGGCCTCGAACCTCCCTTACCGCCGCCGCCTCCGCCCCCACCCCCACATTTCTTTTTAAAAATCTTGCAAATAATCTGTTTAGAGCGCTTGGTTCGTGACAAGTGTTTTGAGGCTGCAAGAGCTGCCGCATCTGCTTCGAACATGAACATGGGGGATTGCCTCTCGTCGGTCACCTCCAACTCGGAGCTGCTAGGTGATGGGTCAGCCAAAACTAGGAGTGTTGTGGATACCATCATGCCCATCAGAACGAGGAGTAACTGAGGGAAAGTTTGAATATTTTAAAATTTTAGCAACTAATTAATTTATTTTATTTTATTGTCGTTCCAAATACTTGTCAAAGAATTCCAATTTTTGTAAAGGTAAATTTACTACAACTATACGCCGCTTAAAATATTTCGACGCTATTTTCTCGGCATAATACGTCAGATCCCTGCTTGTAATAAAATTGGAGGGAAAAATAGTAGGAAACTGTTAGATATAGAAAATTGGTTTCTACAAATAATATATTATGTAACTTTTGTACTTTTAATTTGTAAAAACGTTTTATGAATTTATATGCCAACCTACTTAATGATGCTTTGTACATGCAATATTTAAACTTGGTGGAATTTGAACTAAAAATGTTTTGTAAGATACAATATTTGAAAACATTAAAATTCTTCAAAATAACACGTACATAAGTAAAACTTTTCTAAAATAAAATTTCAAAATATTTAAAATAAAAATTAAGATATCCTAGTGTATACTTTTCTATGTAAGCTATTTAAATACAAAATATTAGCTTATCTGTGTGTTGAATTATAGCTTTCTAAATCCTACTTTTTAAATCTAAAACCCATTTTTATTTCTTTTTACCTTAAAATTCTCCATTATTCCTCTGCAAACCGTGACCACTCGCCTATGAACAAAATCAACAACGGATCTGGTTCCGGTTCCGGTTCCGGTCTCACGTCTCCTTCTTTTCTTCCTTGTCCAAATGTTTCACTCTCCTAAAATAAAATCGCAGAAAAAATTATTGTTACGAACCTCCTTGAAATAAAATCCAAACTAACTCAAAAGCACTTTTACTTTTTTGTTTGAATAATTTAAAGTACAAGAAAATCTGGATTTTAAATCCTTTAATTAAAGTGTGAAAACTTGTAACTATACTATTTTGGTTTCTGAATTTTATTTTTGAAATTGTGAAGATGGATCTCGTCTCACCAAACTTTAAAAATGAAATCCAATACAAGTTAAAAAAAATAAGATTTTTTTTTAAAGATCCAGTGATGAAAATTAGGAGCAGGAGAGAGATGCTCCTGATTTCGTTCTTGTTCTCTGTAGTCTTTTGCTTCTTGCTGTTAGTAGAAAAAGGAGACGAGTGGGAAGAAGTTAGTGTTGGTTTGGTTATATAAATACAAGACCATCTCCAACTAATTAGCACAATTTAAAAATTAACATGACAAAACTTCTCTCGGATGAGTGAGGAATTTTCTTGTCTCGTCTTCGTCTCATCCCTTTTCTTTAGCTTGGTTCACCACCCTTGCCCCTTGTGCTGTGTAGCAGCTATACAGGTTATATCTGCTGTAATTTACGGTATATTACAGTATATAGTGCAAGCAGTAGAGGTATATGCACAACCCACAGTGGTGTGGTGATTAGGTGATAATTTTAATCATATAGCTGAAAGTACTCCACTAATTTAGCAACATACACATACAACACATACACATACAACATTCACATTTAAGAATGAACGCAACCCCCGCATGTCATTATTTCTAAAAATCAAAACACTCTATGTTGCAATAAGCTTGTAGCAGTAAATCGTTTACGATTACGACAAGACTTCTTTGAGAAATATGTAGAATCTGCTTTGGATTTAACGTTGGGCTGAGGAAAAGGGTTAGATATTATGTATTGTTTAAGAAATTATTTGAAGTGGCTCCTGTCCAAATTGATTTATTTTGCAATTGATCTGATTTGATCGTATGTGAATAGTATGACAGGTATTGTAGTATGCCATATTTTTCCAATCAAAAATGTCTTATTAAAAGATATTTGGAAGTCCTAAGACATAAAGATATAAAAATAAGTGACTACTTTTTCAATTTTAAATTGTCATATCTACAAAACCAAGAATTTTGAAAGGGCTATTTAGAAAAATTAGTAATTGTAAGAAAGTGCAAATAGTCTATTTTTTGCCTTTTTAAACTTTCCAACTTGGTAAAATTCCTTATTTCAAAACTGTAAAAAGGCATATTTTGCAATTATACTAAATACAATTATAAAATAATTAACTAGTTTCTTCAGCATTTTCAAAATACGCTCAAATAATACTTTTTGATTTTATTCATTTTAATGAATTTTTATCTATAAAGAAATAAACACATATACTCCAGGACTTTCAATGCTATAAAAAAATGGATAATGGATTGACCCGGTTTTGACTCTACTTAACCCATTTAAGTTAACGAATATCTTGTTTTCAATTCTCATTCTGTAACGCTAAAGTACAGATAAGAACCGACAGGTTCTACCTACGAATATAGCTACCCATCGAAGTCAAACTCGATCATACGATCTATAAAAATGAAAATTTATGCATATAACATTCTAAAACATAGGACATCACAGAATGCATTGCGAGGTCGTCCTGCCTCTGATTCTGATCCTATGTTCGTCAATGGGAATAAATTTCAAATTTAAAAATTGTGGAGCGTCACTTTTCACTTTACAAATGTGAAATGTTTATTTTTATTACCTATAGTACTGTGAACTTTATACAAATTTCGGACTTATACACGACTTATAACGCATACGCAGTGAATATGCTTGTATAAATTTTTGAAAAGCACAAGGTATGGTGTACACATAACCACCTATCATGCATTTGAAATTTCAAAATTGAAATGGCGACATTTTCCACAACATTTTGGATTTAGTTAGAATAAATATGAAGTAATGAAGCTATTCACCACCTTTTTTATCGAGAGCAAAAAATTAAGAAACTGCGACAACGTACAACTGATGCTCTATTTCTACTAACTAATATTGTAATAAAAATACTGAGGCACGTTGACACTTTGGCTTGGCATAAATTAAATATGCAGAGGCAATACAGCAAATATAGATGAATTAAATCCGCCTTCTGTACTTTTTTGGATGCTCACTCAGAAATTGTCACCTAAGCATAAACAGGGGAATAATATGTCGTACGTCGTGAGAGCAGAATAAAAATAAGCCATTCCCAATTTAAGCTTGAATTTAAATGTGAAATGACAAAAAAACACTCAATAAGATACATACATATATATAATGTAATGCGTAAAAACAGATTGATTAGAAAATTGCAAACAATATTTTGTTGAAATGGCTCAGGACAGTGCAAAATGTTTTATTTACATGTTTTATTTAAATTGCAAAATGCTCTATTTAGATGTTTTAAAGTTAAAAATGAAAAATGTACCATTTACATGCTTGTTAAGAGCGCAAGCGCAATATATTCCAATTACGTGTTTTCAAAAATGCAAATTGTTCTATTTACTTTTTTTGTAAATGTAAAATGTCCTATTTGAATTTTTTTGAAAATTGAAAAAAACATTATATACATATTTGATTATTTTTATATTTTCAAAACGCTCAGTTTCAAAGTTCCTTAAATTGCAAAAAGTTGTATTTGCATGTAATTAAAAAAGTGCAAATGCTCTATTTTCATGTACTTAAAAAGTTCTAAATGCCAAATTCTTAATGCTTCTTGAATAGCTTAAAATTTTCTCAATGCTTTTGCAATCATATATATTGTAATACAATTAAATTTATTTTGTAGGTAGGTTTTCTTTTATTGTTAGCTACTAATTGTTATAATAGGATCAATCATTATCTTGCAAAGCAATATATGCCTGTAAAAACATTACATTGCTAAATGGGCTGCAGCAACATCGGCTAAACGAACAAACTGTATCTTGGTTTAGGTTATTTTGAGTCTTCACAGGTAATATATATTGCATGATTGTATGTAGCTCAAGATAGGTACGCAGGTATTTGAGTATTTTGAGTCTTGAGTAGTATAAGTTTTGACACAGAACATAATGTATGTAGCTGCTACCCATATTAATTGGACTATCAGGACCTGCAGCTCCAACACAGCAGACCCACACATTTAAAATTATGAATTCAGATAATATATATTCGTATGTATGTGCTGTTTGCTGCGAGCCAGTGAGTGAGTGAGTGAGTGAGTGAGTGAGTGGCTCTATTGCTGTTGCTCATGTTGAGACTCTTACTTTCCAAGCACATTTTTTTGTCAGGTCTATTTTTATTTCTAGTGTCCATCGACATCGACATCGTAGTCGAAGATGTGCTCACTAAAAATATACATACCCACACATCGACGGTAGATGCATGAGAGGGGAGAGGAAAGAAAATGAAAGGGAATTTAAAATGTGATGATTCCCATGCAAATTCTGAGTCGAGATTGAAAGTACTTATTTAAATTTTTCCACAGTCTCTCATGTATAAAACTGAAGATACTCTCCATTCAATAATTTCGTTTGTGTCGTTGTCGTTAGTTAGACACTAAACATTTAAAAAAGATTTCTGTATTCATTTCCACTCGCTCCCCTAGTCAGTCATTGGGTTTGGAAAAAATGGACTTGTAATTTCTTATGCCAGTACAACATTATTTCTGTCTGCCACTCTCTGGCTCCGGGCTCTGTGGTCTGGTCTTCTAAAATAATATTGCAATACTTTTTTTTGTGTGCTACTTAATGAAACCAAAGATCTTACTTACTAGCTTGAAAAATAATTAAATAGCTTTTCATGTTGTGCTGTAATATTGTACGTTTCTGACCAGCTCAACTAATGCGTACCATAGTTTAAAAAGAAGAATTGCAATTTATTATTCGAAATCACTATAAACGAGCAACGAGCACATAGGAAAAAATCAAATATTTTTGAATTAGAAAATTTCAAAAAAACTTCTGTATTAATTACGACCACAAAATTATAAACTAAACAACTGTTACAATTTTGTCAGATTTCTCAATGAAAAATAATGCACTTGGGAATTATTATATAATATTTTCTCCTTTTTTTATTCACTAAAAAATAAATTATTTGTAAAAGTTTTATGCTTTCAACTTTGAATTATTTTAACGTCATTTGTAACATATACTGCTGATTTACTATGCATACAATTGCTCAGTGAATCAGAAGCAAGTGTGCCTTGGAAATTGAAAACAACAACAAATAAGGAAATGATTTGACGAAATAATAATACGTGACTTTGTGTAGCAGGTTACTTTATAAATAGACTGCCTTGTACCTTCTCGATATTTTGTTCTTGAAATGAAGGTTTTAGTCCCTAATTTTAATTTTAAATAAAACGCCATGATACCCACTGACTATTTTCGATAACAGTTCCCATTACCAAAACCAGAAGAATGAATCATGATTAATAATGTTAATTCGGTGTCGGCCTTTGTCAAAGCCACAGAAGAAAGACTCAGCGACGATGCGATGGGTAGTGATACAAAAAGGCATGTTATAGAATAGACAAGGGAATACTTGTAATTCCAATAGCCTCTGCTATTCTAATTCTCAAGTAAGTTGTAAATTTTTATTATTGTACTACGGTTCGAAATATTGCAAGTGGGAATATACTGGTTAATCGATTGGACATAATTAAATAAAATTTTGCGTGGCGTCAAAGTTCAAATAATTGTAAGTATAAAAACTAGCAATAGTCTGTACATATATATCGTCTGTAAAGAACCAAAATGACCCATAGCCAATTTACGCTAGAATTAAAAAGAGCTACTTAATAAAAACATGAAATTAATTGGATGCGTAAAATGTTAATTATGAGTTTTTAAAAAGTGCAATATGTTGTATTTACACGTTTTAAAAAGTGAAAGATGTTCCTATTACACGTTTTAAAAAGTGTAAGATGTTCTTATTACACGACTTTTAAAAAGTGTAAAATGTTTTAATTACGCGCATTTATAATTTATTACAAGATACATTGTAATATTATTTTTAAACAGTACATTTCGTATTTCATTAAAAATGCATATGTGTCGTTTCGATTCTTCACATGCGATAAACTTAAACCTTATTAAAAAAATGATTAAAACACTTACATTGGATATTAAAAGGGTGAATCTTTTCCGTTCAATGAGGTTACTCTATTTGGTTTTGATTTTACTTTAATCGGCAATGATTTTTTTATTTCGAATCAGTACTTGTATTAGCAGTAAAATATTTAATTCAAGTGGCCCAACATAAAATTATTTTAATTGGCAATGATATTTACTTTTAACAATTTTATTTTAATTGGCAATGATAATTATTCTTTTAAATATTTATTTTACATACATAGAAAGAGAGAGTATACTGTCTGAGTTACAAAAGCTTTTCGTGGTGAATCCCCACTACGGTCACATGAATAGGTGTGAAGCAGATCTTTCATTCGGGCCAAAAATATGTTGAACGTTAACCACTGACCCCAACTACGATCATGGGGTGTACCCCTGATAATTTAACTTGTATGTCACATCGCACATGACACATTTTGTTAACATCGCACATTGAAGAAGCAATATGGTAATCAAAAAAATACGCAGATGCGTATCGTTCTTATTACTTGGGAGTACACTACTAACAACATAAGCAATATTTTTATCTTCTGGTAAGCTAGAGTTTTGCTCTTCCTACTCCTTTAGATCTCCTATACTCATCCCTGTGTATAGGAGGAGGTCTTCTTTTTTTTCTCTTGCAACAAAATTATTTATTTATTTATTATTTAATTATTTACAACTCATCTTATCAGTGCTTGACGTCATCCTCGAATGTAAATAGTTTTCTATTCCCAATCACTACCCAAGAACTCATGAATACAATATTCTAATATTTTAGTTTGAATGCTACAAAAAGTATGGTCTCCATAAAATAGCTGTAAATATATGATTGCCAGAAAAAATATGTACATATCATTGCCTAAAAAAATATATATCATTGCTAAAACAAATAATTTTGTCATTGCCAAAAAGCAAAATCTCAATGCAGCACTAAATTATCACCCATATTAAAATCTGCAAATGTAAAAACCAAGTATCTTTATAAAAAATTAAAGTTAGAATAGGATATATGTATTTCACTTTAATTTAATGTAGTATATGCAATTTCTATGCCTCTGAATCTAAATACGCAGGTAGAGATCCTAAAAGACGTGCTAAAAGTACTAAGTGCCTGCGTATCCACACTCTACTCTCAACCTGACACTATATGAATATAGAATACAGTAGGCACCTTTTCAACTGTACTTTCCAACTTCAAACAACGTACCACTTACAATAGTAAAAATTCCTTCTGACGGACTTTGTAATTCATGCTAAGTTATTGATTTTAAGGCAAAGCAAACCTGGTCATGTTCACAAAATTCAGATTTCTAAATGTTTTCTAAAAAATTCAAAATTTGCTGTAGATTGAAGCTACTATTTGTAAAAGTGCTTTTTCATGTAAAGTATAAAGTGGGGAAGCTGTGTAAGCTTAAAAAAATCATCTAATCACATTTTATTTGGAATTCATTGCTAATGTAAAATTTACTTTGATGGAATTTGGTTGTCAAAAACTTGTCATATGCTAATTACATACTACAAAACGTCGCATGGGAAGACTATATGTTTTAACAAGGTCGGATACTGCGGCCAACGTAGGCAGCCCCCGCTTCTTAAATTAAAACAAAAAACATGTAAATGAAAAATTTTGCGGTTTTCAAGAATATTTATGTATAAAACAAAATATTTTGACTTTTAAAAAACATGCAAAAAGAATATTTTAAATTTTTAAAATCGTGCAAAAAAAATTTTGACTTTTCAAAAACGTGCAAAATAAAAATGTGTGTGCATTTTAAATACATAGAAATAAAACATTTTCGACTTTTCTCAAAACATGTAAATAGAACATTGAACACTTTTCGGAACCAAGTCAAAAGAACATTTTGCACTTTTCTAAAACATGTAAAAATACAACGTTTTGCTTTACAATAGATAACCATCAATAAAATCAAAATGGTAGCTTTTATATGGAAAGAAATTTCTGCCTAAAATCAATTCCTTTGTCCGGCCCAGTGTTTTAAAAAGTACGTCGGTACGTAATAAAGCGAATCCACTGTACACTGTGCTGGCCTATTTACCAACATTTGTTTTCTATATAACAAAAGTAAGTTGTAATGATAGTATATGGATTTTAGCTTTATTTTCATTGCTAGTAAATATAGATCGATTAAAATATTGTTTCGGCATCTCTGTATCACGGAGCATATTTACCATTAAGTGACGTCACAACTCCCATCCCATTGCTACACACTGAAACTGAAACATACGGTGCAACGAACGTGTGTGTGTGTAGCATACGGACGCAAGAAATAAACCCGCTATACCAGTACCAGTATCAGTACCAGTAGCAGTTTCAATAATAGCAATCTTTAGCAGTAACACTCGTAATAGAAGGAGTCGTAATAGTAATCGTAATCATAATCATAACAGTTGATAGGCTTCTCGATCCCATTCCCCATTCATTGAATTTGACACTCACTCTTAGTCCTGCGCCCATTAAATAAATACAAAATAGAAAGAATGAAAGAAATGAATATAAGAAAGGGAAGGGGGCATTGTACTTTCTATACATATTGTACGTGTAATTTACTCTTGTATGTAGGTATATTATATTGAAAATTGAAAAATTGAAACACTGCAAACTATGAATTCAGATTCGTGTTAAATTTAGGTTACACTCATTACTACACTATCTTGTATATTTTCTTTTAAAATTTGAAATACTGTTGATTTCACCTACGGGTCCTCCACCAATGGTGTGTAGGAAAAATCCGACGCGCGATATTTTGAATTAAATACCTTTATACTTTTCTATGATAAATATTAGGTCCTGCACATAACTTCCATTATCGTCTGTGAATAACCAAAATGACCCATATCTATGTTTAGCTAAAATCAATATCAACTATCTGCAAAAATATTTAAATGTCTTAAAGCATGTAAATTTTTACACTTTTCAAAACCATGCAATTAAAACATTTTGCACCTTTCAAAAACATGAAAATGTGTAACTAGAACATTTGAAACTTTTCAAAAACATGGAATTAGAACATTTTACACTTTTTAAAAACATGCAAATGGAATATTTTACGTTTTTCAAAAACTGCTAATTAGCATTTTACGCATTTGTTTCATTTTTTTTACGAAACAGCTCCTTTTGACTCTAGTTTAAATTCGATATGGGTCATTTTGGTTCTTCACAGACAATATTTAGAATTTAGCGTGGTCGCTCGCTCGCCCGCCTCGCAGCTTCACAGCCTTAAAGTTCGAAATAGTTCGACCCCTAGACGTAAACTCCACAAGGGGCCGTTCACAAATGACGTTTACAATAAAGGGAGAGATGCAGCGGAGAAAATGACTTCTATATATATATACATATATAATGACTTATATATATGACTTATATATATAAACTTAGTATGACACTACGTCGCGGTACAACATAGTAAACGAGAACCAGGGTAATACATTTGCCTGTATTCTAAACGTCATTTATGGGTGACCCCAAGCATAAAAATTAAATTACACTGTATTGTCATTCTTGCAGCTCCCCCATCCATACATACTGAGTACATAATAATATGTTGCTACACAAATTACAGAAATTTGCTATTCAAGTCATTTCCCTTTTTGGAATTTGTGTTTCTTCGACTTAGAGTACATAGTTTACAGACACTTTCATTGAGATGCAGAATTGCAGAATACATTTTGACATATCTCACAATGTCCTGCCTTTTTTATGCTGGTGCTGGTACATATATACGTTGACCTAGTAAAATAATAATTATTGAATATAGTATACCTACATTATAGATCTGCTGCGGTTCAATATGTGTTCCTGGTGTGATATTTGTAGCTTGGAATTTGGTTGCACAGACGTTGTAATAATCATCATAAAATTAATTGTTGCCTGCTTGTCATTATTTGTGTTTGTATTCGTCGAACAAACAAGTACAAGGAACTTCCTGTTAAGTTTGTTTATGTACCAATAATTAAAGAATTTGTATTGGCCACGAATGGAATAAGTCCACCAAAAAAAACCCATAAAGAAACACGGATTAAAAAAGACAAGCGTTAAATTAGTACTAGTTTTATAAGCGTGGACTGACTCAGGATTTTTTTAAAGACAATTTTCAAAAATTCTAATTTGTAGACTTGACCCGTTTTACCCCAAAATGCCTAACATGGAATAAAAAATTATTTTAAAGTCCTTCAATTTATTTTTTTGCAAATATTAGATGTCAATCACTTCCACAAATTTTTGAATCTTGCTTCCAAAATTACACCTAATGCCATCTAGCTAAATCCTTGCATCTAATTCTAAATAATACGTTAAAAATTTTTAAAAAAAAGTCAGTGACCTGATTTTGATTCTGACTTTGACTATGTTTCTGTTTCTGACTTTAATTCTCACTCTAAATTCCAACCACTCAATTTTGAATTCAAATCCTGTAGTTTAATTTTTAAGAGTGTTGATGATTTCCATTTCCTTTGTTTCCAATAGTCACCAGTAGTATGCAAAAAGTTTCCTAAAAAATTTCGTCATCATAAGCCATAGCTGCTATATACTGTGTAGGATCGTCCATAAATGATGTCATTGATGGCATTTTGACATTTTTAGGATAGCATTCTCATCCTAACAATCAATCAGGGTCGGATAATGCAGCCGCTGCCTGAATTTTCAAAAAACATGTAAATCAAGCATTTTGAACTTTTCAAAAACATACAAATAAATTTTTTCTTATATTTAAAAAACATGGAAATAAAACATTTAACACTTTTCAAAAAACATGTAAATATAATATTTAGCACTTTTTAGAATCAAGTAAATAGAATATTTTAAACTTTTCTAAAAAAACATGTAAATACAACATTTTTGTTTACAAAAAAAAGCCTAAAATAAAATCAAGATTGTGATTTTTGCTCTTGAAAAAATTACTGCCCAAATAAAATTCCTTCGTCCAGTCCTGCTAAAAATACATAAAATGACAAGTTTTTTTAACAGCGTCCTACTAGCTGGTTTTCTAGAATTTCCATCGGAATGCTGACATTCTTTATGCACGATCCCGAGGTATGAAACTTTAGCTAGCAAGTCACCATTAAAAAAATGCGTAGATAGATAGCGACTAGATTAATTGTCAGAGCTCTATACCGTCAGTAGTATGCAATTCATACAAGGTGTTTTTAAAGTACGGCTCTTTTTCACCAGTGACTGTGCCAGTGCCAGTGAATGAACAGAAGAAGAAAATCAAAAGTAAATTTAAATTCAAAAACAGTAGTTTGACGAACGGAAGGGCCGACGGGGAAAGACATGATAAATCTTTGTCAATGGAATTAAATGAGATTATCTGTAGTGGAAATTGGAGTGGGTGTTATATATGTGTTGTAAAGAGTGAAATCAGAGGGAGAGAGAAGAAACTGCCAACTTAAATAAAAAAAAGCAGGAGCCAAATGTGAAGTATTCTCAAGTCTGAAGTGAACTAGTGTATAGCGTTAGCGATGCAAAAGGTAAAGTATATTATTATGTAGAATGGCATATTGCATATAGGATGGGACAATGGGACAGTTTGATGGGAAAGACATTACACATTATATTACACTAGACTGGATTTGAATCTCTAGAACTATATGGAACTGGATGCTGGATTGGATTGCATAACATTGCATGGAAAGTGGAAAGGCAGGAGGCATTAGAAACGGAGATGGAAATCCTCATTTTCGTTTTCGTTTTTGGTTTTCGGGTTGTTGGCTGTACGGCTGCTGGTACTAGCACTGGTACTGTAGTACTATAGATTTGTTGGGACCAGGGCCGGGGCCAGATAATGTGACCAGCGCAGGCAAACCTCTGCTGCTTAAATTTAAAAAAAATACATGGAAATGAAACTTTTTGCACTTTTCAAAAATATTTAAACGGAATATTTTGACTGTTCAAAAACTCGCAGAATACATTTTTTGCTACATTGGAAAAGCATGGAAATAAACCGTTTTCCACTTTTCTTAAAACATGTAAATAGAAAAATTTCGTACTTTTCTTAATCAAGTAAAATAGACATTTCAAACTTTTTAGCATGAATGAATTAAAACATTTTGCAATTTTCAAAAATATGCGAATAAAAATATTTGGAATTTTTACAAACATGCAAATAAATGTTATTTACACATTTCAAAAACATGCAAATAGAACATTTTCCACTTTTCTCAAAACATGTAAATAGAACATTTTTCCCTTTTCTGAATAAAGTAAATCGAACATTTTGCACTTTTTTAGAAAATGTAAATACAACATTTTGCTTTACTAAAGAAAACCATTAATAAAAACAAAATGGTTGTTTTTGCATGAAAACAAATTTATATGCCTACAAGCAATTCCTTCGTCCGGCCCTGCAAGTTGGGACGTTGGGAGTTGGGACTTTTGGTCGTCGACTTTTAGCATATAGTGGAGCATCGAATGTGAGAGGGGGGAAGACGTGCTTGAATCAAGAGTGAAATTACAAACGTGATTTGATTTAATTATTTCCGCCTTCACCATTTACAGTCATTGCATTCCCATGCATTAACAATTTGCAATTTAGAGCTCCGGTCTCGGCCATAGCCTCACCATAGGGCCTTATACGCAATACGCACACTTTTAATACCATGAATGAAGCTGTACATAAATGCATAATATGTGGAGCGTTCGTAGATTTTACGTCTTTGGGGGTCGTCTATAATTAATGTCATCATCCAGATCCAGATCCAAGTGGGAGAGTAATAAAAATATCTACATAATATGTTCAAGGCAGTGTTGAAAATGTTGTAATTTCAAATTTAAATTGGGTGGGATGATTTTATCATTAACCAATTATCCCTAACATCATTTATGGATGATCCCCTCTCTTCCCAATTTAAAGTATTTACGTACATTTACTTTACGTATTTACTAAACAAAGGACTTAACGGCCAGAATTTCAGATCCGGCTTCAGCTTTAAGCCTATTGCTATGTACATACATATTGTACTGCATGGCTGGGACATAGAAATGTGAACTTCATCAACATTAACAACAACAGAAACTTGCTTGTAGCTTGTGTACAGGGTCGTTCTAGTCCGACATCGGGACCGAGACCGGTACCTGGACCGAAACCAGTTCCAATGCCGGTTTTGTTTTCGGTGTCGGTCCCGGTACAAATCGCATCCTTGTCTTTTGTCGGAGCTGTTGTCATTTTAAATGCTGTGATAAAGTGTGAAAGGTCGTTTGTTGTTTATGTCTTTGTTTATGATGAACTTTCATGAGAGAGTCCTGCAAAATGCATTGCCATTCCCCATTTCTCCAGAATTCTTGAGAAAACTCGACGAGAACTCAAGAGAGAGACAAAGCATAGGGCCATGGCCGTACTTTAGCATAGCAAGCAAATGTGCGGGCAATAAACATTACTGTTAAAGGATCAAAACTTAGAAATAAATGAGAGTGCTAAACTACTACAGATATTTCTTGATCTGTAGAACAGTAGAACTGGATCTGGAGGTGGAAACTTAAATTCTAAATTTGTTTGCGCGTTGAGTGGCGAATACTGAATGAGAATGCTACAAGATTTGGGAGTTTAGTTTATTTCCTTTAAAGAAAATCAAAAGGGAAAGATAATGAAATTTTAAATTACATACGAGTGATACGAGTGAGTGGTTTATAATTTAATTCTATGTAGGCTAGAAATCAGTCATCAGTTATAGCTAAGACGTGAATATTTGTAATATTTTTTAACAAACAGTTAAAAATTTTTAAAGTGTAAAATTTTATGTTTACATGTTTTTGAAAAGTGCAAAATGTTCTATTTTATATTTTTAGAAACTGCTGTTGAATGTGTTATTTGCATGTTTTTTAAAATGTGCAACTAATTTTGTCTTTTGAGAAAGTGCAAAACTTTTTAATGGCATGTTTTTTGAAATTTGCAAAGTGTCCTATTTTTATCATTTTAAAAACTGCTAATAAAATTTTATTTGCATGTCCTAAAAATGTTCAAAATGCTCTATTTTAATCTTTTCAGAAACTTTTAAATGTTTTATTTTCATACTTAAAAAAACTAGAAAATGTTTTAATTGGGCGTTTTTGAAATGTGTAATATGTTCTATTTACATCATTTTTAAAACCGCAAATTGATTTAACTGCATATTTACAACAAAAACAAAATATTTTTTAAAATTTATTTTGAATACTTTTTGTACCCGTGTAAATAGAGCACACTACTTTTACTTAACTTTTCCTTCGATATTTCCCTGTTCTTAAAACTTTCCTACTTCAAAGTATGCACTTACAGTTATTTGCCAAAAAAGGTCACCAATGTCACTTTAAAATTGATGCAGTCCGATGCGAAGGCAATTCACTTGAGTAAGTAAGATGCACCATGGAATAAAATGTACGTAGTGGGTCAGACTACGGGTATCACGGATTTATAAATAATAAAAATAAAGAAACTATTTATTATTCTTTCACACACGTCAATCGAACACCTAATTCATTAATCAGTGATTAAGAGAAGTCAGCAATCTCGTTAATCACAAAGAAACTCAGAATAAATCAAAACTTTAAGACGATAATATTTCTGTGTCTGTTCCTGTCCGCGTTCGCCGTGATACTAACTATTACAAAGGAAAAGACACGTCCCTTCATACCTACATACAGCCAAACCAGAACCTTCCTAAATTCCTATTCCCTAACACACAACGCCACAAATACGAAATTCGGACGTACACTTTACATTTAAACTGCATGGCTTTTTTACCAAACCTTCTACGACTTAAATCACTCAAGAACGTTTCCAGCAAATCAAATGGAAACTAAAATACATACTTAAAAATCGCCATCCACTCATCACACTAAATACAAATTCATAATTCATAGCCAAAATAATAATATATGAGCTGCCGCAGATGGCACCACAATAATCACTTAAAATATGAAATAAAAATATTATATCATCTTTTGCTCAGCAACATCCTTCCCCGCAGTCTGAAGATCACCATCTGATTGACTCACATCCACTTGCTGAGCCTTTAGAATGTCCAAAACACAGATTTTAGCCACTGGACGTCTATATGTTTCCTGACTGGTCTTCACATCGACGATACGGATTAGCCCATCTTTTCCCGGGTAGGTTGCTGTCACTAGTCCCCGTAACCACACATTGCGGGGCAGATTTTCATCCACGATGAATACTAAATCTCCAACTGCAACCGGCTTTGTCTGTTGGAACCACTTTTCCCGTCTCGAAAGAGTTGGAAGATAGCCATGGATCCACTTCTTCCAGAATGCATCGGTTAATCGTTGAGCCACTCTCCACTGTTTTCTCAAGCACAAGTCCTTATCGTCAAATAGTCCTGGAGACGGTGCTGAACTTGAGGATCCAATAAGAAAGTGATTCGGCGTTAAAGATTCCTCATCCTCGGGATCAGCTGGAACATGAGTCAACGGCCGACTGTTGACTATATTTTCCGCTTCAACGAACAAAGTCTGGAGGATCTCAGGTTTTGGAAATCTCTCTTTCAGAGTCGACTTTAACGCAGTCTTGACGGATCGCACCATTCTTTCCCAACATCCACCCATTTGAGGCGCCGACGGAGGAATGAAAACCCACTTTATTTCTTTAGCAAATAACTCCCGTTGGATCTTGTCGTTATCCAAATCCGCCATGGCTTTTTTCATCTCGACGTCAGCTCCATGAAAATTTGTCCCATTGTCGGACCACATTTCTTGAGGACAACCCCTTCGCCCAATAAATCGTCTTATTGCCATGATTGCGGAGTCAGTTGACATTGACTCAACTATCTCGAAATGCACAGCACGAATGGTCAGGCACGTAAATAAAGCCCCATACCTTTTTTCATGTCGTCTTCCAATGGTGACTTCCATGGGCCCGAAATAGTCAACGCCCGTTAATGTAAAGGGTCGTAGATATGGGGTTAGTCTCACCGCTGGAAGCTGTCCCATTTCGGGTACTTGAGGAACAGAACGTCGCACTATACAGTCCATGCAGGAATTCCATGAACTTCGAACAGCCTGCCGTTAGTTTAGAATCCAGTATCGCTGTCGAAGCTCATTTACCACCATTTCCTGTCCATAATGTCCTGCCATGAGATGATAGTGATGGATAAGTAATTTGGAATACTGACTTTTTGGATCCAAAATTACAGGATGACGAGACCATGGCATAACATCTTGTCCCGCATGATCCAGTCTTTCTTTTACTTTCATAACCCCATCCTTGTCAAGAAAAGGCAGCAACTTCAAAATTCGGCTGGATTTAGCAATAAAGGAGCCCTCAGTCAACTTTCTCATTTCTGCGGGAAACCACTTCCATTGCTCCTGTATTAGCCATAGCCTTTCCGCGCTTTTCATCTCACTGGGTAAAAGTTCACTTTTAATTGTCGCAAGTAATTTGACTTTACTTTTTAAATTACTTACGAACCGCAACATCCAAGCCGTAGTTCGGATCAACTTGAGCCATGATGAGAATTTTGATATATTAGGAAGAGTGGAGTCTAAATTTGCCATGGCTGCTACGAATTCCTCTTTAAGCTCCAAATCTTCGACCTTCACCTCATCTAACAATTTATCCTCATCACTCAAGGACCATTCCAATTCTTGATGATGCAGAAATTCTGGACCATTTAACCATCGACTGTTTAGACCAAAATCAGATTGCTGATTGTCCCGAGTTGCTTCATCCGCCACATTTTTTTTAGTTGAGATCCAATGCCACTGATTTATTTCCGTCAGCTCCTCTATTTCTCCCACACGATGCGAAACAAAAGTTTTAAAGCGCCTGGTCTTGGAGTTAAGCCACCGTAGCACAGTGCGTGAGTCAGTCCACAAGTAGGTCGAATTAGTCTTGATCTCGTGTTCGTCCTTGATGACACGAGACATACGACTTGCCATGAGAGCTGCTTGTAATTCCAAACGTGGGATTGACATGGGTTTAGTAGGAGCAACTCGTCCCTTTGACAACACAAATGACACATTAATATCTCCTTGAAAATTAATGAAACGGAAGTAGGTAACTGCTGCATAGGCCTTCTCACTTGCATCACAGAAAATATGTAATTGTGTTGCAATGGCATCTCCTATGGACCATGATGGTAAGTAACTCCTTGGGATTTTAAAATTCACCAGTGACTGCAGCTGATCAATCCATCGCAACCACTTGACGTGAATTCTGTCTGTCACTTCATCGTCCCACCCAATTCCTGAAATCCAGATCTCTTGCAATATAATTTTGCCTTTGATGAGTAGGTGCGACACATATCCCAAAACATCAAAAATAGACATGATTAATTTCAAAACCTCCCTCTTAGTAGGTCTTGACTTTCCATTCACAATATCTGGATCAACTTTATGGAAGTGAAGAGTAAACACAAAACTATCTGCCATGGCATCCCACTTTAGTCCAAGAATTCGTTCGAGGGGCATGCCTTGGTAACTCTCAAAGGTCTTCATCCCTTCAGCTACTATGTCTTGAGGAAGGCTATTAATAACTTCTGGACTACTTGAAATCCAGTTACATATGTGGAAGCCTCCACGGCTATGTAACTCTATGACATCTTGGATTCGAGCCATGGCTTCTTTGTCGGAGTCTGCACTGTCCAAGTAGTCATCCATATAGTGACGATGCACAACAGCAGTGACAGCTTCAGGAAAATCCTCCACAAATTCCATGGCACTCTTATTCTTTACATATTGGGCTGATGCCGGGGAACAGACCGCGCCAAAGATCATGACATTCATTTGGTAAATGTCAGGCGGTCTGTATCGGTCCATACCTCTCCATAAGAACCGTTGAGCCGGAAGATCCTCATTCCGAATTCGGACTTGGTGGAACATTTCCCGAATGTCCGCAGTGAAGCCCACCCTCCGCTGCCGAAACTTAAATAAAACCCCTGGGAGACTCTTAAGTAAGTCCGGTCCGGTGTAGAGACAGTCATTTAGGCTTACCCAATGAGACTTGGCCGCTGCATCATACACAAGCCGCAACTTCCCAGGCTTATTAGGGTTGACTACTCCGAAGTGTGGGAGATACCAGGTCCGTGGGTCACGAAAAACAATCTCAGCTGCACTTAACTTCCGGATGTATCCCTTATCCAAATAGTCTTGTATTTTACCTCCATACAGTTGCGCATAGGCGGGGTCTCTATCCATCTTCCGCTCAATGGAGCTCAGTCTCTTCACTGCCATGGCTTTACTTTCCGGCAGACTTGAAATCCCCTCCTTCCACAACAGCCCCGTTTTAAACCTTTCCCCAACCCTCTTGGAAGTTTTCTTCATTATTTCCTCGGCAATTCGATCCTGCCGAGATCTCGAATTTGGATTAGTGACTTTCACATTGAAGGATTCTGCTGAAAAAGAGTCTTTCACCATTTTATGGAGCTCGTCGTAGTCGTCGCCCCGGTGGTAAATGTGGAAGGAGAAATTGCCATCAACACGCCCCTTAAATGAGGAGGCTGGCCCATGAATGACCCACCCAAGCCTGGTGAGCGATGCAACTGGAACATTCGCTGGACCCGAAATCACCTCCCTACTCACCATTAAATCACAGTGGTCTTGCCCAATGAGGATAGTTGGCTTTGCCCCTTGCATCCGCTCCACCTTTACAGACTGTAGATGAGGCCACCTTTTGACTTGACTGGCTGTGAGAGATTGCATGGGGAGCTCCAAGTCATTAATAGTCTGGACATTCTTTAAATCGTAGCACTTCCCGACGGATGACTTGACTTGAAGGTTCACCTTTGTGGAAGCACACCGTTGCTGAGTCAGTGAATTGACACCACGGAAGGAAAATGTACTTATATTTCCCGTCAATCCCAACTTCAGTGCCATGGCGGAGTCCAGAAGAGTAACTGTGGACCCTTCATCCAATAGAGCAAAGGTCTCCACAATGCCAGCAGGCCCCACAAGTTTGACTGGAAGAATTTTCAAAAAAATATCATTAGCATTATTGATATGGCTCACAATATTTTTATTGTCAACTGCGGTGGGCTTTTCCTCTTCCTTCTTTTCCTCGGGCTTGACTTCCTCCGCTTTATGAAGTAAAGTGTGATGCCGGCGACTGCAGTCCTTGATTTTGCATTTTCCTTTATTTTTGCAGAACTTAATGGGATGTCCTTTCGCCATACAGGAAAAACAGATTTTATTGTCCACAGCCCACTTCCACCTATCATCTTGACTTAGTTTGGAAAATGAAAAACATTTGACAATGCCATGGTTCTCTTTTTCACAAAAAATGCACTTGAGTTCTGACTTGGAGTCACTTTTGTCAGAATTTTGCACTTTCGATGATTTTGACTTTGAGCTCGATGACTGGTCACTTTTGACATCCTCCTCTGCAGTTAACAGCACTGGACGAGATGACTTCCCTTTTTCATTCTTTTTAGATGCCATGGCAATAACAGGAGTTGACACAAAACTAATTCCATCTGCTTCTATATCCAACCATTTTGAAAAATCTGTGAGTTTGACTGGTGTTGATTTCCGGCTCACAAATTTTCCCCAGTCTCGCTTCCATGAATTTGGTAATTAAGCCACAATCTCCTCCAGTAACTGCGGATTTAGAAGATGACCTTCACTTTTCAACGCAGTCATAGTTAATGCCAAATTCCGAACTGCATCAGCGAATTCCATGACTGTGTCAGGCTTCTCTTCCTTGATGGACGGCAAAGACTTGGCTTCAGAAATGAGGGACTTGACGATGTCCTCGGGCCTTCCAAATCGTCTTTCCAAAGTCCGTAGAATTTCTGCCACATTCGTGAAACTGATGAGGAGAGCTTGGACTGACTTCCTGGCTTGGCCTGTCAGGCACTTTTGAAGCCGGCTGATATTCTCTTCATCAGTAAATCCACATAAAATGGTTGTTCGTTTGAAGACGGATATGAACGTCGGCCATTCCATGGGATTTCCAGCAAACGAAGGCAAATCTTTTGACAAGGACTGGCGAGACAAAATTTGATTCATAATATTTGCATTTCTAGAATGACTATGAGACTGAGTTAAATTTACCCTGACCATGGCGTCAGTCAAAGCGGAAGCTAACTGGTCAATTGGATTTTGTGGTGAAGGTGGAATGCCATGGGAAGTAAAATGTAGATTAAGGCGCTGATCAATGTCGTATGTGTGAATTGAACTTTTCGCATCATCTTTAGAATCCCTAAGCCACGAGTTCACTTTTTCTTTGTTCTGGACACTTCCAACATTACCACCATGTTCGTCATTCGATTGACTTCCAGCACTACCTTCACCTTCACCTTCAGCCTTTAATTGTTCCAGCTCCATATCTACATCCGCCTTGGCAAAATCCAACTTCTTCTGAACAAATTGTTTCTGCTTCTCCATGATTTGCTTTGCCATTGCGAGATCCTCCATTTCCAACTTGTGTATCTCCTCTGCAGCTTTGAGTTCAAGTTCTTTTTTCTTTCGGTAAGCATGAATTTCAGCCGAACGTTGACTAGCGCTTGACTTGGCACTATGCCGAGAAGAATGATGTTGAGGTCCGCGAATGTCAGACAAACCTTTAAGTAAACTAAACAATTTGGAACCATGGCTTACACTCGATTTAACATCCACATTTAAATCTTTTTTAGGAGTTGAAGTTTCCCATGATCCATACCTATCAGGCTTTTTTATCTCACGTTCACTTCGCCTCAACTCACCGTCGCCGTCAGCTGGATATTTTGCAGCCATGGTCAACAACTCCAAACAATTCAGTCAAAGTTAAAAAAAATCTACTTTACACTTTAGTGGACAGCTCGTACACAGAACTGATCCCCGGTTCGCAAGGACCAAACTGTACCTGTGTAAATAGAGCACACTACTTTTACTTAACTTTTCCTTCGATATTTCCCTTTTCTTAAAACTTTCCTACTTCAAAGTATGCACTTACAGTTATTTGCCAAAAAAGGTCACCAATGTCACTTTAAAATTGATGCAGTCCGATGCGAAGGCAATTCACTTGAGTAAGTAAGATGCACCATGGAATAAAATGTACGTAGTGGGTCAGACTACGGGTATCAAAGGATTTATAAATAATAAAAATAAAGAAACTATTTATTATTCTTTCACACACGTCAATCGAACACCTAATTCATTAATCAGTGATTAAGAGAAGTCAGCAATCTCGTTAATCACAAAGAAACTCAGAATAAATCAAAACTTTAAGACGATAATATTTCTGTGTCTGTTCCTGTCCGCGTTCGCCGTGATACTAACTATTACAAAGGAAAAGACACGTCCCTTCATACCTACATACAGCCAAACCAGAACCTTCCTAAATTCCTATTCCCTAACACACAACGCCACAAATACTAAATTCGGACGTACACTTTACATTTAAACTGCATGGCTTTTTTACCAAACCTTCTACGACTTAAATCACTCAAGAACGTTTCCAGCAAATCAAATGGAAACTAAAATACATACTTAAAAATCGCCATCCACTCATCACACTAAATACAAATTCATAATTCATAGCCAAAATAATAATATATGAGCTGCCGCAGATGGCACCACAATAATCACTTAAAATATGAAATAAAAATATTAATTCATCTTCTGCTCAGCAACACTTTTTAAGGATTGTATTATGCGTAAGTAAATTCTAAAAATCAGTTCCATACCACTGCGCCAGGCACTTGTAGAAATGTAAGAAACACTATGCACGACTTTGTAATGCGCTCAATTTCATCATCAACTTTAAATTTTGTGTGTGTGGAAAATACGCAGTTTTTATAGTGCAAAATTAAGCAGAATTTAAGCATAATTCTAAGTGTTCACATTCAAATTTGTATGTGAACTATTTCCAGTATTATCAGTATTATCTGCGGGCACCGACCCGAGAGTTGAGTCTTGATCCTTGATTCTTGATCCTGCCCAGTGCCCCGTGCATAATTTAATAAAAATAAAATCCAATAAGACTCAAGTAAAATAAATCGATTATTGTAATTATATGAAGATCGCTCTCTCTCTCTCTCAGTCCCAGTTTATCCTTAACGAGAAAGAAAGTGTGTGTGTTGGGAGCGTGACTATCGGTCTAGTCTATGTATATGCACGTATGCAAAAATAAACTGTATGTAGGTACTGGAGTAAATTTAGATTGTCAAGCAGCACATAGCTGCAGAGGTGACTCTTTACTGCTTTACGTCACGGAAACGAAACGTTATTGGTGTCAACTTCCACTGTCACTGCCTTGGTGATTTATTATGGCGATGGTTAGTGGACGAGAATCAAATCAAGCTTACGGAACCTATAGATAGAGTAAAAAGGATATGCAGCTCTACTGTGATAATGGTAATGATGCTCTGGGCTAGTGTCCAGTCACTCAGTTCGAGTTCCACTATCCATACTTATCGTTAGATAGGGAAGAATCAAAATGATCCATTTGCATCGATTTATTTAAGCTAGAATTAAAATCAGCTACGTTCGAATCAACTGTGCTGTAATAGATGCCTGTTAAAATTACAAGATTCTAAAACGTGCAAAATGATTTATTTCTGTTTCTTTTAAGAAAAGTGAAAATTACTCCGTTCACATTTTTTTGAAGTGTAAAATATTCTGTTTAAATGTTTTTAAAAATTACAAAATGTTCAATTTACATGTTTTTGAAAAGTGCAAAATATTCGATTTACATGTTTTTAAGAATTGCAAAATATTCTATTTACATCTTTTTAAAAAACCGCAAAATGTTTTAATTCCCTGTTTTTAAAAAATTATAATAATTTGTCCATGCTTCTAGAGCGTGCTAAATGCTTCAACATTAAGGAGATATATGTATTTAATACAACTCTGAAGGTCGCAGTATTAGAGATGTTACTGCATAGTTTTTTTTAAAGTTCAAAGTGCTCTATTACTTGCTTTTATTGAAGTGCAAAAAGTTCCATTTAGTTGCTTTCAAAAAGCATATGATGATCCTCTGCTTTCTACTAGGATCTTGACGGTGCATATATTGTTTTCAGCTGGCAACTTGTGAAATAGGTTGTACGGTTTTAATTCTTCATACACGTCAGGCGATATTGCAATATTCATTCCTATAGGTAGGCAAATCTGACGATATAATATAGGTACATACAAATAGAACCATATATAGCTTTTAACTCACTAATTTACTTCCCGTCTTAGCATAGTATTCAGGTTCATTCCCTATTTAATAAATACAGTACCGGCACGAGCAGATTTTGGAGCAAATTTTTGTATTTATATTTGATAATCTTACACTGTGATTTAATTTAGCAATACTTCACGTTGCTTAATTTTAATTTTGGGAAACAGCAATAATTAACCCGCACGGTTTTGAGTTTTACATGATACCAAAAGCAAAAACAAAATTATTAAAAAATACTCGCTGTAAGATTTTAATGGTGTGTTGTAGAGATGACAAATTAATATGATTTTGAGATAAAATGCTGTATTACACACTGTAAATTTCTCGATCGAAAAAAGATAATGTACGATTTGCAACTCGTCGCAATTTTAATATTATAATTGTACAATAGTCCAAGCGGCGTTGATCAAATTCAAATTTAAACATAATAAACAAGGAAGCAGTTTTTATTTTTATTTACAATGCAATAAGTTCAGTATACAATTGGATTTGATTAAACGTTATTCTACCTACTTCAAGTAGTTAATTATTGTCTTATCTTAAGTAACCGTAGAATAATGTAAGCTAATGGCTAGCTAATTTAAAGTTTGTAATTATACTTTATATTGATTTTTGCGTTGGTTGTGTTTTAAATTACACTATTTGAAAAACTTATACTTCTAAAAATTCCAGCTTTTTTTTAAAGCTGTACATTAATTATTAAGTTCATTTGTATGTTTAAACATACATACCGTCTGTGAAGAACCAAAATGACCCATATTTATATTAAAACTAATATTCACTGTCTACAAAAATATTGAAACATGTCTTGAAAGCACTTAAATAGAATATTTTGCACTTTTCCAAAAACATGTAAATAGAATATTTTGCACTTTTAAAAAGCATGTAGGTACCTAAATAGAATATTTTGCACTTTTCAAAAACATGTAAATAGAAAATTTTACGCTTTTCAAAAACATAAAAATCGAACATTCTTCGTTTTTAAAAAACTCCTAAATAAAATTTTACGCATGTTTCTTATTATGCTTTTATGACATAGCTCATTTTTATTCTATCTTAAATTGGATATGGGTCATTTCAGTTCTTCACAGGCAATGCACCATGTTTGGAATTTCTTCAAATTATTAGAGTAAAAATTGAATTTTGGCATTCTTTGAATGTTTAAAAAAACACTGATTTCTTGTTTTCAAAAATAAATATCGTGGGCAAAGTATCAAATCCGCTTTCTTCCACTTTTCGCTGGAGCCAAATCCGCTTCCTTCCATTTTGCCTTAAAAACAAATCCTCTTCCTTCCAATTTTGATTTCAATAAGCGTTTTTGTTGACCAATTCATAATAACATGCATATGAAAAGTGCAAATTGCTCTAATTGCATCAAATCCTAAAACGCAAAACGTTCTAACGACATGATTTCGAATGCAATTTGTTCTAACTACATAGGCTTGAGTTGCAAACTAATCTAACTAGGTAAATGATTTTAAAAAATACAAAATGTTATAACTACATTGTATTGAGTTGCAAAATGTTATAACTACACTGTATTAAGTTGCAAAATGTTATAATTACATTGTATTAAGTTGCAAAATGTTATAACTACATTGTATTAAGTTGCAAAATGTTATAACTACATTGTATTAGGTTGAAAAATGTTATAACTACATTGTATTAGGTTGCAAACTATCTAACTACATAATTTTTAAAATTACAAATATTCTAACTACGTGATTCAAGAGCGCAATTTCCTCTAACTACATGGATTTAAAAAGTTCAAAATGTTCTAACTACATGATTTTGAGTGGCAAACTGTTCTGACTAGATTATTTTAAAAAGTGCAAAATGTTTTAATTGCATAATATCCTAAAACGCAAAACGTTCTAACAATATGGATTTTAAAACTGCAAATGGTTCTAACTACATAATTTAAAACAAAATCAAAATCTACTAAATAACAGTTACATGATGTTAGTAAAAAATTAATCTAACTGCACGGTTTCATGTTGAAAATTAATCTAACTAGATAGTTTTAAGTTGAAAACTTATCTAACTACATAATAAAAAAATTGCGAAATGATTTAACCACATGGTTCTCATTTCAAGTTGCACACTAATATAAATACATATATTTGAAAAGTACAAAATGTTCTTATTAATTGGTTTTGAGTATTACACGTGGTTATAGCTTTTTGCACTTCTCAAACGTTGTATTAAGATCATTTTGCATCCGTAATATTATGTAACTAAAACAGTTTAAAATTATCAAAACATGCAATTAAAACATTTTTTTAATTTTTAAAATAATCTAGTTAGAACAGTTTGTCACTCAAAATCATGAAGTTAGAACATTTTGAACTTTTTAAAACCATGTAGTTAAAGAAAATTGCGCTCTTGAATCACGTAGTTAGAATGATTTGCAATTTTTAAAATTATGTAGTTAGATTAGTTTGCAACCTAATACAATGTAGTTATAACATTTTGCAACTTAATACAATGTAGTTATAACATTTTGCAACTTAATACAATGTAGTTATAACATTTTGCAACTTAATACAGTGTAGTTATAACATTTTGCAACTTAATACAGTGTAGTTATAACATTTTGCAACTTAATACAATGTAGTTATAACATTTTGCAACTTGATACAGTGTAGTTATAACATTTTGCAACTTAATACAATGTAGTTATAACATTTTGCAACTTAATACAATGTAGTTATAACATTTTGCAACTTAATACAGTGTAGTTATAACATTTTGCAACTTAATACAGTGTAGTTATAACATTTTGCAACTTAATACAATGTAGTTATAACATTTTGCAACTTGATACAGTGTAGTTATAACATTTTGCAACTTAATACAGTGGAGTTATAACATTTTTCAACCTAATACAATGTAGTTATAACATTTTGTATTTTTTAAAATCATTTACCTAGTTAGATTAGCTTGCAACTCAAGCCTATGTAGTTAGAACAAATTGCATTCGAAATCATGTCGTTAGAACAGTTTGTGACTAACATCATGTATTCAAAGGATTTTGATTTTTTTAAATCATGTAGTTAGAACCATTTGCAGTTTTAAAATCCATGTAGTTAGAACGTATTGCGTTTTAGGATTTGATGCAATTAGAGGAATTTGCAATTTTCATATGCATGTTATTAGAATTGGTCAACAAAAACGCTCATTTAAATCAAAATTGGAAGGAAGCGGATTTGTTTTTAAGGCAAAATGGAAGGAAGCGGATTTGGCTCCAGCGAAAAGTGGAAGGAAGCGGATTTGATACTTCGCCCACGATATATAACTCTTTTATAATTTGATACTTGAGAATGATTATCACAGCACATAAAATTTAACACGTTCTACCCATACCAATGCATTCATGAAAGAGTCACAAACCTCCACAATACATACAGTATTTATTTAAAAAAATTAGCAAAGTGGCGTTGAAGTGGAATTAATAATCAATCAGTAAATCGTTTTACTTTACACAGCTCTTTAATACCGACTTTATTATTGTTATTAATCTATCTATAAATTGGAACCAAAATAAAATCGACTTACAATCCCTTAACAAAACTATTTTATACAAATGTTAAAATAACATACTAAAAAATGGTCTGAAATTTACTATTTTTCCCACAATTTTATTTACGAGTAGTAGTTAGTATCTCATTAATTTGATTTTTAATTTTGATTTTCGAAATATTACCGAATTTGGCCGAGGTCGCAAGACAATCCCACTAGCTTTATTTGTTCACCAGAAGTCACAGTAAAAAAAATTGCATGCATTTTAACAATTCCAATTTATCAGTCTAATTAAATCACGAGTAGGTAAGTACTAAGTAGGTGCATTGTGTAACTCCAATAGTCACCATATAGACACAAAAATCTAGATTACGATTATTGATGCAGAGCATATTGTATGTTTTAACCATATGTTTGTCGTTGTCTTCCCTGGTTGTCTTTAAATACATAATATATGTATCCACCGATCTTTAAACATAGACCATAGATACATACTGAAACGAAAATTAATGCAGAAACTAAAACCACAGCCTAACAGCTAAACCCAACAAAACCGATGTAACCGCATGCAGACAACATCATACCAAGTCACACATACAACAAGAACAAGAGTAGAAACAGCACCAGCAGCTACATATTTCTCACACAATTTAATTTCCACAATCTCCAATTTGCAACTTATGTATTTCAAACAACAAGAAAGACAGCTAAAGAGCGATTGCCGTACATTTGTAAATACACTACAAGCAAATTTAGAAGCTGTAGCCGATGCCGAGCATCAGAGCAAACGTACCTAAGTAAAATCATAGGCAGATTTATTGGAAACAAAGTCAATAAAGGCAACGCCGTACTATACCATCCCATTACCAACTAAATGCATATCCCCAATATAAAAGCTATATCCAATAAACACCATATCTGAGAGTGAAATGCTTCTGTGACGGGATGAATAATGAGCGTCCACTCACTTCCATCTGGATAAATTATTTATTTATAATCGAATTCGAAAATTTTAATTAGGATTTTACTTAGTCAGTCCAAGAGTCGAACAGTGGAAGTGAACATTGTAGACATTGAAAGTGTCGTTGTCGGAGAGTTGGAAACCGAAATACATGCGCCTACAATAGTCAGCTACTGAAGAAGCAAAATTGCCAATCTCATTTTTGCAGGGCCGGTCGACGGAATTGATTTTAGGCAGCAGCAATTTGTTTCAATACAAAAACGAACATTTTAATTTTATTGATGGTTTTCTTTGGTAAGGCAAAGTGTTATATTTACAAGACAGGTTCTTAGAAAAACGTTTATTTTATATGATTCTGAAAAGTACTCAATGTTCTATTCACATCTTCACATGTTTTGAGAAAAAAGCTAAATTTTTTTTACATGTTTTTGAAATGTATCGAAAAAATTTATTTCCATGTTTTTGAAATGTACCAAAAAATTGTATTTCCATGTTTTCTAAACGTCAAAATATTCTTTTTACATATTTTTAAAAACTGCAAAGTGATCCATTTACATGTTTTTAGAAAATTTAAGCAACGGAGGCTGCCTGCGCTGGCCGCATTATCCAGCCCTGTCATTTTGTAGTGTTTAATTTTTTTAAATTGTTTCGTAAAAATATAAGCCAGTAGATATTTTGTATTGCTTAACATTGAACTGGCAACCAACACATAAGTTATTTAACTCTAAAATTGGAAAATGGCATTTTAGTTTGGATTCGTGCTGCTGGGTAATTTTGTATCTTCAGTAGCAATGTAGAAATAGTATAATCTCAAGGTTATTGCAGATATGTACGTTATTATAATTGCACCTTACAAATAGAAATGACAATTAGCTTGTGAGCAGTAGACGGCAGTTGGCTTTGGATTGCAGCGTTGGTGCCACAATATGTGGTTTAGCGTTTAGCATTATAGTCGTATACAGCCTGTCGGTATGGGTACTGTTGGTGTGCTGAGTAATTATAATTAAAGTCATCGACAGATCCATTCGCAATCCATTCAACAATTCAATTTATGACCACAGTCACAACCACCGCCATAAATATAACCGTGCATCCATACGCCATACATACAGTGTGAGAAAATCACTAGTAGCTTTTGTATAATTAAAATTACAGATATTTACCATAATAGGTACCGACGTACATACGCATTTTTTGAATGCAAATTTTCCATCGCTTGCCCAATTAGAAGTGTTAGTGAGAAGCGTCGAACCCGAAGCCGAAGCAGAGTGTCCATACTGAAAAACTGACTGATGAGATGTGATTATAAACTTCGACTTAAACAACTTTGCCGCATACTTTTTAGTGTGAGATGATTATTGTGTCATTAGAGATTGCGTCAATGTTGGCACTGTGCATTTTAACTGAGAACAGGTCTGCAGCATTGTACAGAAAGGAAATATTTTTGCAAATATTCTAGATTGAAACAGAGGCCTAAGTCGAGAATTGTTTTTTAACTTCAACGCCAGTTACAAAAATAACGCAAATTAACACTTCAATTTTGAGACCAAAGATTAGAGATGTAAGTGTTCTAGTAAAAGCAGTGCTTATAGTATTATTGTATTTTAAAATAAAGAATGTGTGCATTTTTATTTGATTTAAATTCATATACAAAATACAAATGAATTTCCTTATTGTAAAAATTACTGTATAAGAATTCTCATCGATACTAAAATTTCACAACAATAGCAATTTACCGTTTCCGGTTTGGTGTAGTCTCAATCGTTTATTATGATTGACTCATGAATTTTGACCTTACATTTTTTTAACAAATTTACGTATTTTAAAAATTTAAATTTAAATTACCTAACCTCTTGCATAAAATATGATATTAAAAATAAATTAAATTAGCCAGCACTCCTTTTCAATGCCAAATTATTAATTATGTTTGCGCTTGGTGTAAAGAACTGATTTGAGTTAGCCTAATATCCTCATATTTATTTATATCAATTTGTGAAAAATTATTGTTTGTATTATTTATTCATTATTTTAATAATTCTTTCTAATATCAATATTATCTTTTGAAAATAGTTTTTTTTTATTTTGTGATTTACTTCCTGATAATTTAGCTACTTACGTGACAATTTCACTTCAACCTGTCTCACATTCTCACACAAGAAACAAAAGAATTCTACTGGTTACTCTTTAAGAAATAAGGTGTAAAACTACTAGCGAAAGTCAGTACATTTTCAGATGCTGCTTTTGCTCTTTTTTTTACGATTTTAAAGTTTTTTTAAGAAATCTTCCAGTTCCTACACCATTCCTCTCTCATTCTCAAAGTTTTCCCAGTTACCTTTATAGACTTTTGCTTTTTCCTCAAAACTTTAACGTCATGCACTTTTGCATAAAATATTTTTATTGCTGCATTATATATTATACGTTAAATCTTAGGAGGTATGCACGTCACTATGTAGTAACTAGCCCTACATAAAATTTACATAAGCTTCGGGCTTCGGCAACGGTATCGGCTTTAACTTGAACATCCTAAGGCTTTGGCAAGAGTTTTGTTGAGTGGACTTTATTGCATATAAAAATAGTACACCTCCTTTTACTACTACGCTATAGTTTAATACCTTTTTAGTACTATGGATCTGTAGCAGAGTACATAGTCTGCACAGTTGGGTACTTGAATGTAAATTTGAGAAAACGTATAGCGGGACCGGGCCGGGAATGGCACCGGGACCGGCACCGGGACCGGGACCGGGACCGAGCTGTGGCTGTGGCTGATGACGAAAGCTAATGCCAAGTCAAACAATGAAAGCCATAACTATGTCACGCTATATGTATAGCAGCCTATATGTACAGTACCGCTATAGTCCTAATGGCCTAACAAAGAAAGTGCCAGTGAGTGCGACTATGCACCAGTACCAGTGCGAGACGAGGGTCAGGAAGCCTACAGGAAGAGAGGAAGGAAGTATGTAACCAGAATCAAGTGTATCGTATTATCAAGTAATACTTAAAGTCACCGTGAGCATTTTGAGCATTAAATACTTCACCACACGGCAAGAAGAACGCCTCGCCCGAAAAACGACGAGTCTACATCTTTTGCGGTCTACTAAAAACTCCTCTAGCTTTCTACACCAGTACTACAGTTATAAGGATCGTCCATAAGCAATATCAGCAGTATAGGTTTGGTTGGTCTAGTCGCCTATTGATGGTTATCTGTTTTAAAGATAGCAGTTCACGCAATTTGAATGTGATGACTGTTGAAATAAAGTTGGGTGGTTTCTAAGAAGAGCAACAATTTGGGTGACGTCATTTATGGACCATCCCTCTGCACTTTTACTACCTGAATTTCAAACGATAAGTATTTTGCTTATATTATCCAACCTCTTTGTATCAAAGTTAGTTTCGCTTTCTCAGGGCCGGATAATGCGTCCAGCGAAGGCAGCCCTTGCTGCTTGAGTGTTCTAAAAAGATTTAAATGAAATATTTTGCAGTTTTCAAAAATTTGTAAAAACAATTTTTTGGACTTTTCAAAAACATCGAAGTAATTTTTTTTTGTACTTTTTAGAAACATGCAAAAAACATTTTGTCTACATTTTAAAAACATGCAAATAAAGCATACTTTTCTCAAAACATGGTAATAGAACATTTTGCAATTTTTTAAATCAATTAAAAAGGACAATTTTCACATTTCTAAAAAAATGTAAAAACATTTTGCACTATCAAATAAAACCATTAATAACATCAAAATAGACGTTTTTGTATGGAAACAAATTGCTACTGCCTTTAAAAAACTCCTTTGTCCGGCCCTGCGCTTTCTCTATCTATATTAAACTTGTCCATATATGGCACTCGTTGTTTAAAGAAAACCACCGTCATTGAGCTATGCACACAGAACAAAGGAATTTTAAACCAACTTGAACTTAACTTGACATGGAGGGGTTGTGGTTTGTGGTCAGTGGAGTAAGATGGAAGTAGTTCAGTAGGGGAAAAGACAAGTGTTAAGTGTTATTGTTACCATTACCCCGTCGCCTATGTAATAGAGACAAGATTAAACAATTAATGGGAAGTGATTGGTCCTGGCATCGGTTGGCATTGGCATTTAGACTGTGTAGACATTTGTTTAAAATCTTGTGTAAAGTTTTCACACTCATAACAGAAAATGATCTGCGTAAAATATTTAAGTTCCTTCCATAGGGATATCGATTTCGATTTCGAGATCAATGCAATTAATTTTAAGGGGTCTTTACCATATTACGTTAGCAAGTAACCGGGGGGGGGGGTGACTTCATAGATAATGTGTGTTTAACAGTGTTGGGATGAATAAATGATCGTACAAAATTTGAAAATTTGTGAGAACGTAATTTTCTGATCTGCTCCTATAACTTTCTTAGTAAGAAAGTTCGTGTATTACTTAATAAGAAAATATTTTTGTATTAGCGACACATTACCTGTGAAAAATCAAAATAACTCATTTGAATTTTTAGTTAAAACCAAAAGGCACTATTTACTAAAACAAAACTGAATTATCAAGGTCCATTTAAAGCATGTAAATAAAACATTCTGTTATTTTTAAAAACATGTAATTAAAATATTTTTCGCTTATTAAAAACATGTTAATTGGTAATTTTTAAAACTTGTGAATATAACACTTTGAACTTTACAGAAACAAAGTGCGCATAGAACATTTTGTAATTTTCAAAATTATGTAAATAGAATATTTTACACCTTGCTTAAAACATGGAAATAAAACAATTTGCACATTTTAAAAAAAATGCAAATAAAACATTTTGAAGTTTATGAAAAGATTCAAAAAGAATATTTTCTACTTTTCAAAAACATAAAAATAAAGTACATTTTACAAATTGTGAAAACTTGCAAATATACCTGTTTGAACCTTAAAAACTACGTGTTGATAGAAAATTTGCAATTTTTAAGAACATGTAAATATACAATTTTCAACTTTGCAAAAAAATACAAATAAAACAATTTTTTATTTTTAGAAAATATGCAATTAATTTTTACATATACATCTCATTTAGTGCATTGTTAAAAAACATCTCATTTTAATCCAATCTTAAACTTAATGCAATCCATTTGGATTCTGTTCTCACGATATACGTGAAAATGACCTCTAAAAAGAAAAGGTTAATTAAAATTAGTTCGTAAATGCAATTGGTGCGGAAAGGCTAAAGACCGTGACCACGAGCCAGGGACCGTGTGAAACCTGGACCAGCAGCTCAAGTTCAGTTGGAGGTGGATATTGTTAATCACCGTGAACTGGAACTACTGCTTCTCGGTTAGAAAAACAAATTGAAGAGATCACCGATCTGAACTTCAAAGAGGAGCTGCTGCCCAGAACCAGAGCCAGAACCGGAACGAGAAACCGAACCAGAACGACCAATCGTCATAATGTGATGCGTGTATTAGATTCCGTTTGATTGTGTTCGAAGGTATACGCAACAACAACAACAGCAACAACAAATTCTATATGGTCTCGTCCTACAAAAAAACGGGCTTTCTCTCCCTTCTTTACAGCTTTCACTTGATAGATCTTCGGATCTACAGAATATCGACTTTACGGTCTTCTTTTTTGCGAAATGGCTCCTTGGATTTTTTTAAGCGTGGCGAGGTGGATCTGCAATTAATTGTTAGGCTGAGAACCAGGACACATGTTCAAAAAATAGCGGACTTCCAGACATAAGAACCAGACTGCGAACTTCCAATACAGACTAACGATGGAGCTGAAATTGATGGAAGATCTGTAGCGGCCGATAAATTGTACATTTGTACTCTATTTCTGCATTCACGATCCAGAATCCAGAGTGGTACTAGTGGGCAACGACGAAGCAACGTCGCCGACCCAAAAGGGATTTTTTAAATATACGTTAACATAAATGCAGGGTCATTAAAACTCTTGTTGGCAGAGTTGTACATTGAATAAAGAATCAAATTGATCTTTTTTTAGTTTTTATTTACTTTTATCTAATTTAAACTAGAAACAAACTTTCTTGATTCTTAAATATGATCCTAAAAGAACGTGGACAGAACATTTTGAAATTTTCAAAAAACTTTCCAACAAATTATTTTGCCCATTTCAAAAACATATAAATAGAGTATTTATCCCTTTTTATAAACAAGCAACTAGAACATTTTGCAAGTTTTCAAAAACATAGAATTAGAACAGTTTGCACCTTTTTAGATACATGGAATTAGAACATTTTGCAAGTTTTCAAAAACATGTAATTAGAACATATTGCATGTTTTCGAAAACATGTAATTATAACATTTTGCACCTTCTTAGAAACATGGAATTAGAACATTTTTCAAGTTTTCAAAAACATATATGTAAGTAGATCTTTTAGCACGTTTCAAAAACATGTAATTAGAAAAGTTTGCACTTTTCAAAAACATGGAGTTATAAAATTTGGCAAATTTTGAAAGGAGGTAAATAGAAAAGTTTGCACTTTTCAAAAAATATGTAAAATGTCACTTTTCACTTTTCAAAAAACAATTAGGAAAATCATTTTGCACATTTTAAACCTTATAGAATAAGTAAACTCTTTTGCACTTTTCAAAAGACATGCACAGAAATACATAGATCATTTTGCAGTTTTCAAAAAACTTGGAATTAACATTTTGTGCATGTTTATTTGACACAACTAATTTTAATTCTAGCCTAGCATCAGCAGTAAATAAACCAATTTGATTGTTCTCTCACGCTATTCTATGCATCGCCCATCCTAGAAAATATTTCTAGAACTCTGCTTCAGTAGGTAAGCACCTTCAAGTCGAACTCGAAGTAACGTAGAATTTAGAGATTATGTATAGAGATGGTTTTCTTCTTCCGTGTCTGAGATAGAGGTCCTCGGCTGTACATTGAAAATTGTAAATTTGTGAATTTGACTTCTACTCTCCTTTTAAGTGTGCATTAGTATGTGCAAGGTTACGAAGTTATATAAAGTATGAACCAGGAAATAGGGCTATTTGTACTGTATATAACATGATGGTTGAACACGCAATAGTTTTTTTACTACTAACTACTACAGGAAGTAAGGCTGGTTCAAATAATAGGGGAAGATTTAAACCAATCCAGAATTCATGTTGTTTGTACCCATGTCCATGTCGGTCTGAATTACACTCCTGTTTAAAAGCACGAAGGGCATTTTTAATAAAATATGAAAAGACTTTGTTAAGACTTGGGGCTCTCCAATTATTAAGTATTAAGTGCTGCCAACCTCATTTAAAATAAGCTGACTACGTTTACGTTTGGAGTAGGCAGTAATGCAGAGCAGTATAGTAAACAGAGTGTCACCTGGAATTATAAAATTATTAATGCTAAGAAAACAAGGAGAGTAGGAAATGGGGGGAGAAGGCAGTAGGCTGAATAGGGTATGCCTTTGCGTACTGATTGTCGGCCATTGCCACTACTACATTTAACATAATGTAATCATGTGTAGTGTTCAGTGGCCAAACTACTTACGAGGGAATAGTAAGAATAATGCCGCCAGCGAAGGCAACCCCTGCTGCTTGAATTTTCAAAAAACATGTAGATGGAACATTTTAAATTTTTCTAAAATATGTAAAGGGAATATTTTGGCTTTTCAAAAATATGCACGACTTTTCAGGAGCCATTCGGTCACCCATCCAAATTAAATCGTTTTGAACATTTCAAAACCAAGTGAAAGGATGGTATCTCTCAAGTTTTGAAAACATGTGAATAGAATATGTAGAAATTTTCAAATACATACAAATTTAATATTTTTCCCTTTAAAAAAACCATGTGGAGAAATACAAATAATTTTGCAGTTTTAAAAAAGTTTTAAAAAAGGTGTTAAATTAAAACCATAGTGTTATATTTTTCATACGAAAAAATCATTTTTTAAAAATTATTGTTAAACACTAGAGATTACTTTTACGTAATAATACATATAATTTTAAAAATCTTAAACATTATAGTAAAAATATTCAAAATAATGTACGCCATTATAAAAATAATTGTTATAGTAATAACTATACATATAATTTTAAAAGCTAAGCAAAATTTTGTAATTGTTTATGAATTTATATGAGTTTCTTTAATTAAGAATCATCTGTATTACAAAATCCAGTAAATAAAAATATCAATTGTGAACGAGATTAATACTTACGATTAGTACTGGCATTTTTGCAATTTTAAATCGAATTATTAATTTGGCGTCAAAATGCAACAATTTTAAATCTTTCATACAACTAACAATAAGTGTATTTGAAGATCTTTATTTTTAAATAATACTTACGGCTAATTTTTCAAACCTTGACGCCATCTAAAATCTAAACATTTATGAAATAAGGTTAATAAAGATGTTGTACTGGCGAGCTACAGTTAGCCCTCCCTGGTCGGATCAACTCCACTACAGGAATTAATGTGTCTGTATATTTCAGGGTTATTTTTAAAGTGGGTTTAAATTTTTAAAACGTGGCAATTGAGTAAACACACATTTACACTATGTCTCCTTTTACATATACTCTATCTTCAGTCCGCTTTTGCGGCTTCTATCTGCACAATGTAAAATCCAAAATTTCGAGTTTTGAATACATTTATATAATGCTCCTTTGCCACTGAAGCCTAGACGATCAGGATGATCTATGCTATGCAGGTGTATAATTTTTGTCACGAGAGTATTATAAGACGATCCAATTTCACACAGCTTTCCATCTTACTTATCGTTAGATTTTGGTCCAGCAGCAAAAGTGTTGTAAATATTTTAGACTTGAGAGGCTGTAAATAGTTGATACTGAATACTGGAGAGACGCCGTATTACTGCATAATGTATGAGCGACAGAATTTAATAAATTGCTACATATTTACCTTATCTACTTTGCTGTACAAACGTTTCTATCTATTTTTCCGCATTCTTGTACACAGCAGCGGTACATATACATGTGTAGTTATACATATTTGCCTATTGTAAAAGGCTCATAGATTTGAAGAGTTTTTTGGCAAAATAAATCAAGTCAATTTTTTCAAAAATGAGATTATTTGCATTACATGGCCTATTTAGCTATATTAATTACTGGGTTGCATGGGAAAGGTCAAATTACATCCTCAGCAGTTTTTAAAAAACATTCAAAATTTCGGGTTTTGGCAAAATGGGATATGTCTACCAAAAACATGCAATTTTGATTTAACTTTTGTTTTTGAGTGTTTTGTGGTTTTTAGAAGACATTTTGCCATGTGCAAATATTTTTTTTCCAGTTTAAACGTAAAAATAAATTTAGTTTCACTCACAAAGATTGAAATTTCATCTCACGAATTTTTTGAAACCAAGTTAAGTTACGTAATTTGAGGCAAAACAAAAATTGTGCACAAAATTTTGGATTTTAAATATTTTTTAAAAAACTCAAAAATTGCTCTAAATTCAGTACTTGCTTCGTCAGGTACAGTATATCGTCTGTAAAGAACCAAAATAACCCAAATCCTATATTAGCCACAAACAATTTCAACTATCTGCAAAAACATTCAAAATTGTATTGCAAGCATTCAACTAGAACATTTTACACTTTTCAAAAACGTGTAAATAAATAGAACAATTTTTAGTTTTTAAGAACACGTAAACAGAAAATTTTACACTTTTTAAAAAACGGGAAATAGGAGGGGGAAACCCGATGAATTGTAAATGCGTTGTAAAGTTGTAAAATAGCAAAGTTGTGACGGTTACCATAGAAATATTTACATTGTTAGTTTTAATACGCCGAAGTACAATCTTTGCAAGTTTGTAATTCTAGCTAATTCAAATCTTACTTTTAACACTACTTTCAAGTTCAATTTTGATTATCCTTACACTCAGGCTCCTCCTCGATCATTATTATTGGTTTGCAAACTCCGAAAATTCCTGAATTGTTGAGCTTTCCATTAGAAGTAAATAATACTTCACACACTTTTCTTCAGCATCGGGTGTACCCAAAATAAAACTGTGGTACTTTTGAAATGTAAATATTTCCATAGTAACCGTCACAATTTTGTTATTTTACAACTTTACAACGGCATTTACAATTCATCGGGTTTCCCCCTAGGATATTTTGCAAGTATACAAAAGCATTTAAATATAACATTTTACACTTTCAAAAACAATTAAAAAGAAAATTTTACACTTTGCAAAAATTCGTAATTCAAATTTCACGCATGTTTTACATTTTGTTTTTATGACATGACTCATTTTGATTGTAGCTTAAATTGGAAATAAGTCATTTTGGTTCTTCACGGACGACATGTTGACAAAAATTAAGCTTAAAAAAGTTAGATGCAGTCGCCTATTGTATTACAAATTGGCTGTTCTTGTAAAATTTGCTTGAGTAGGTTTGACCTGTTTTGTCAAAAAACTCTTCCTACGTATATTTTCACGCTATATAGATAATCCAGCAAGATCCTAAACTAACACAATTTCCAATAGCAAACCGTTGGAATTAGAGATGACAAAGCACCCAAGACGAAGACGAAGACGAAGACGAAGACGAAGACGAAGACGAAACCGAACGCATAACCATGACCATAACCATAATCATTACAAGTATTAAGTGTAAGCTATTGAAGCTCACACTCCGCCGCCGTATCTCTCCTTATGTATATTTATACACCTTGACACATGCAGCCCGCGTTGTATCTATGTATTTAATCCGATTAATGCTCAAGCATGGAATCCGACAAGCTTCCCTTGCATCACGTCAAATCCTATTATGGTACAAGGGAAAGCAGAAGAGCAGAGAGTGTGTGAGAGTAGGCCAAAGCTTTCTAAATAGAAGCAGGAGAAAGTCCCCAGCGCTCAAATTTTCATTCCGCTAGTTTTTGACAGATAGGCAAAGTAGATGCTTTGTACTGGTAAATTGCAGGGGCGGATCCAGGAATTTGTTATGGAGGGGGCTAATGGCCTCCTGGGGGGGGGCTTGTAATGTTAAGAAGATAGGAGCAGCCATCTTGAAAAATGACTGCCCCTATGTTCGCAATGTTAAAAAATTCGCTCCTAGGGGGGGCTAAAGCACCTTAGCCCCCCCCTTGGATCCGCCCTTGGTAAATTGTACTGGTCCGATTTAGGCTGAAATAAAAGCAACAAACTCCGAATAATATCCAAAAACTACCCAGGCTAGCAGTGATAATAACTGCCTAAAAATGGTTCAAATAGTCAAGCTAAAATTTACTTTAGCTGAGCAAACTATAAGATAATTATTGAAATGGAAGAATACACACCTAGACAGTTCTAGACTAACGCATCTAGAAATTCAATAGAATTATATATTGTTAAGGTCGGTCAACAATCACAATAACTTACAATGTAATAATAACTCAATTTAATTTAGAACTAAACAGAACTTACCTAAATGTGAAAAAACAGTAAATGAGAAAGTTGCGTGAAATTATTATTACGAGTTTTAAAAGAATGCAAAATGAGTTTTTTTTATGGTTTTTGGAAAGTGTAAAGGTTTCTATTTACAGATTTTTTTAAAGTGTAAAATTTTCTATTACCTGTATTGGTAAAAGAGCAAAATGTTCTATTTACTAAATTTTAAAAAGTGTTAAATGTACTATACACCGATGTTTTTAAACTTAAAGTAATGTTCTATTCACGGATTTTTTAAAAGTAAAAAATGTTCTGCATACTAGTTTGTAAAAATAGTCAAATTAATGTTATACTTGAATATTTTTAAATCATGTAACATATTCGATTTTTGTACTACTTGTGTAGTTTTATACTCTGTTAAGGGATTTTCAAGAAAAAAAAGTCAAAATATTTAAAAATTATTTAAATATTGTTAATAATATTTCAGTTTATGTCGCATCGTATATCGTATTTCATCTCCAAAGGAATCCCTCAAATTTGTTGTGGTTAATTATTCAGGAATCAAGCATTGTTTATTACTTCCATTTTAATATAAATTAAATCCACAACAGACAATAAACTACAGAATCGGACCGGATCAGACCAGACCGAACCGAATCGAGTCGGACCGGAACGGTACATGAAAAACTCAGGGACTCAGTTTAGTCTCTATATTTTCATCTCTACACTAACACACACACATGACATAAAAAAATCCAACAAACGAACCCTATGGAACGACCGCTAATGCTAACGCAAGTAATGTAAAGCTTAGTATACACCTCCGTCATTTTTAATTCTATAAAGCAACGGCACGTCACCCACTCCTTTCACTTCAATCTTCATTTTTCTCTCCAGATCCACGTGTGAGTCTTCCTAATCCGAATCCACGGGAAAAGGAGCAGGGCTACAACAGCAGCCGTATCCATGGCGTTGTATTGTGGTTTCTCTGATCGTTGTACGTATTTTGTATGTTGTTATTTATTTGATGAACGAAGTGCCTCTGCTCTGGTTCGCTTAGCGTTGGCGTTAAGCCCATTTTAGATTTTTGAAATGTAAGGCGTCTTCTAATGTAGCCGTCACAAGAGAAGTAAACCGTGTGACCAGGTATTGTGTCCATATACACTATGTCGGTTCGATTTTGATTCAGAGGTCTGTCTAATGACTCACATCTAACGTAAAGCCTGATGACTGGCTTAATGAAGTGATAGAAGCTACAATGCTTTTTCATCCACAATAAGTATGACTAATGGTGGACATTTTTGCGTAGCTCAGGAAGAATGTAAAATTCTGAAGTATTAAATCATTTAGTAATTTATTTAGTAGTCGCTTTATTAAATTTTGTAAAATGGCAATAATATCGTAATCAGAGTAGTAATCTGACCTACGGCAAATACTTGTTTTCAAATTTTAAATTTTAAAACCAAAATTCACAAACCAGAAAAATAATTTTAATTTTAAAATTTTAAAAACGCGTTTTCAACAAAATTCTTCAAACACTCAAAAATGTACATTGTCCCCTGCGTGTTCCAAATAATGCCAAATATATACGACGACGAAATATATAGACGACTCGTGAGAACCGTATTTTTAAAACCCAGTCAGTATGTCAGTCAGTCAGTCAGCAGTAAAACAAAAGCCAGAGCTAAAAGTTAAGCCACACTCAAAAAAGAAATGTGAAGTAGGTAGGTCTTTGGGGTTCAGAATACATACATCATATGTATACATGGTCCTATAGCATTACTTGAATTTAGAAGCTTACTTACTTGCAAAAATGTTGGTAATATATTATATATGTAATTTGTTGAAAGGGTGTATGGTTATAATGCGGATAAGCTGAAAGTTTGCATGTTATGTATGTAGCTTTTAGAATCCAAAATAATAAAAGAGATAAACCAAAGCCAAGACAAGCTTTCTGCATCAATTCTACAGGATTGACAAAATTTAAACAACTTACAAATTCTTGTCATTTCTTTTGTTAGTGTTGATGTTGGTTGTTGGTGGGGATTGTGGTGAATTTCAAATGTTTTCAAAAATGTGGGCTAGTAAGGCAGCGGTAGAGAAAGAGAATTATCTATATAGCACAAGTAAATACATTAAATATATATTCCATTGGAAGATGCAAATTCAATACAAAAGCACTTTTTTTAGAAGTATTACTAAACAAATCCTTAAATTTATTCGAACACGCACATTTTATGAGGACTTTTCCTATTGTGTCAAAAAACAAACCAAAAAATTTGGCCAGTTTAAAAACTTGCTTATTTGATTGAATTGTAAACTTTACCATATCGTCGGTACAGAATTAAAATGACCCACATCCAATTTAAACTACCATCAAGAACAGCCATGTCATAAAAACAAAATGAGACACATGCCTAAAATGTTAATTAAGAATTTTTGAAAAGTGTGAAATGATCTATTTGCATGTTTTTAAAAAGTGTAAATTGTTCTATTTACATGTTTTAAGAAGTGTAAATGGTCCAATTTAAATGTTTTAAGAAGTGTGAAATGTTCAATTTACATGTTATTGAAAACTTGCAAAATATTTTATTTACATCTTTTTAAAAAGTGTAAAATGTTCTATTTACATGTTTGAAAAAAGTGTAAAATGTTCTATTTACATGTTCTAAGAAAGTGTAAAATGTTCTTTTTACATGTTTTTAAAAAGTTCAAATTGTTCTATTTACATATTTTTGAAAAACTTGCAAAATATTTTATTAACATGTTTTTGAAAAGTTTAAAATGTTCTCTTTGAAAGCTTACAAGACATTTTTCGAAATTTTTGGCAAAAGAATTCTCTATATAGTTTTACCAAATAAAACTTTTGTTCAAACATGTAAAACATTGCAATTTTGCATGCTTTCTTCCTAACACTAACACCATACACAAATTCTAAATCAAAGGAACAAATTAAACTTTCAACGTGTACGCGTATTAGCATGCGTTCTAATAAATATTTCATTTGGGCACAACAGCTGTCACTGTACGTTTCTTTGAAAACAACATCAAATTTTAATGAAATGCACTTTCGCAAGAAGCAAGAGTATCAAATAAATAGTAAAATATCTCCCATTCAAATCCATGGCAACCACATTGAATTTTTGTTTTTGGATTATTTTAAATTTCCAAAGTCAAATACATACACATTCGCGCTCTAGAAAGTTAGAAAGCAGCTTTCCATCCTTAAGGAGTAAACGATCAACACCATGATATCAGAGTCGTCTTTGGCATCTTTTACTCCCATAAAACATTTGTGCTAAATTTGAACATGTGACATTTTCCAGTCTATGTCAACGTAGTGTAGGTACATATGTAATTCCTTTCTCTTTTTCCCATGTTCAGCCTTGTGACTTGTGGTACCGATACCTTCTACACTGGACCAAAAACCTGAAAACCATAGTTACCATAGCAGAACAAGTTTTCACGAGTTGTTTTCTATTATTCATCAAAATGTTTGATTCACTTTCCATGTTTCTACTTTAACTTTCACTTTCTCCTTTCACCAGCTCAACCACCGTACCGCATTGTACGGTTTAGTTTAGTTGAGTTTAGTTTAGTTCAGTCAGCAGTGTGGCAACGACAACGACTGTCTTCATTTTATCAGGTTTTAGTTTGCCAGTAAAAGTGAAAGTGAAACCATGAAAATCCGGAACTGCGATGGCTTAGTTTTGGAGGTTTCGGTTCGGTTGGATTTGGATTGGGAAATCTTTACCTAAAAAGTATCCGTCTCCTTACACAACAGAGTCCATAGTGTGTAGTATTAGATAGGCAGATTTGATCTAAATCTCTAAAATCAGGACAACCAGACGTTGCGTTGACAGATGCGGGAAGAAAGCTCAAAGTGAGTGGGTGTTAAAGCAATGAGATAATCATATGTAAAGTAAGACGATACTATGTATAAGGCCAGGTTCTCATAGGTGCGATCTTGGATCGCATGCGTCATGCGTCGTGCGATGCCGACGTGCGAACACAAAATTGGCGCGATCGTGGCAGACGCGAATTCGCATTGTGGTTCTCATTCTCATGATTGTCGCAAAACACATAACTGCGAATTTCGGTATTAATTTTAATTTAGTAATAAGTGCTGCTTTAAATATTTCAATATAATTATTTGAGCTTGTGAATTCAGTTAAAATTGTCTGTTGCTACTGACTGGAGATTCAGTTGTCATATTTAAAGCATTTGAAGGTAGTTAGCATGCTTTTTATTTCGACTTTGGGTAACGTGAGACAGTCCTACTAATTTTCAATTTAATTATTACGATTGCAGTTAAACAAATCACAATCTAACTTGTTACATTTATGAGTATTAAATTACTAGTAGGATACCCTCCTAGGAGAAACAAGTATTTATAATATAGAGCGAGAGCTTGTTTCTGAATTGAAAAAACGGTCTGTCACAACGCAGTAATAAAAGATCTGTTTTAGTGATTAGAAAGCAAAAACTTATTTACGGTTATCATTGAAATTCCAGTAAACATTAAATAGACTTCAGAAAGCAATACTGGCAATTTACTAATTTTTAGAACAGAAATCAAGCCGTTATTTTTTCGTGGTGGATAGTGCCTACATAAAACAATAATTATTAATATTATTATTTTAAATATTATAAATAGTAGCCAAATATTGCTATTTTGGTCATGTGTCAACATAAGGACACTTTATTATGGAACTGCTGTTGCTATGTAGGTATATGTTAAGTTGGTCTTTCTCACTGACGACCCATTCTACTATTTTTAATAATTACGTATGCACTTAATTTGAATAAGATCTGAATTATTTAAAGCGAATACTGCATAAATTGATATAATTACCTACTAAAATCTTAATTCAACAATTTTTTATAAAATTCATGCTATAGATATAGAAGCTTGACATCATTACGTACATAATTTTTTAGAAAACCTGTATAATCTATTGCTTCTGACTTAACGATTATTCGTAAGATAAGACTGTATTACTAATTAGGTTCTAATATGTTTAAATGTCCATCTAATGCAGCAAAAACGCTAGAAAATGAAAGATATTTGGATTACAGAATTCTACAACGCATTGACGCAACGCTAAAAAGTTGAATTATTTCAACTTGTGCGTTGGTACGAATATCGCAGACGCGCATGATCGCAACGACAGTTCGCGCGCTCCTGACGCAGGGCCGTTCTCACCAACGCATGAAATTTCGCATGTCCGTTTGGTGCGTCGTGCGAATCGCATGCGAATTCGCGTCTGTGAGAACTAGGCATAAGTGCGTTCCACATTCCGGACGCTTAGCGGTATACAAAATACCGTAAAACTTCCCATATCTGAGCACGAGCACTCCTGTGTTATTTCAACAGATTTCTTTTGTCCCATGGTTTTTTTTTGGTATCTGCAACGGTAGGGCCGGATAATGTGATCAGCTTAGGCAGCCCCTGCTGTTTAAATTTCTAAAAAAATGTGTGTATAGAACATTTTGCAGGTTTTAAAAATACGTAAAAAGACTATTTTGACTTTTCAAAAACATGCAAAATAAATTATTTTGCACATTTCAAAAACATGGAAATAAAACATTTTCCACTTTTCTCAAAACATGTAAGTAGAAAATGTTTGTACTTCTCTGAATCAAGTAAAATGAACATTTTTTAGTTTTCTAAAAAACATGTAAATACAACATTTTGCTTTTCTAAAGCAAACCATCAATAAAATCAAAATGGTTGTTTTTGTATGGAAACAAATTGCTGTCTAAAATCAATTTTTTCGTCCGGCCATCTGCAACGGCAACCGTATTTTTGCAGTAGCGTTATGTCAGCGCGTCATTACAACATAAAAGATTATTTTTAGAATTTTTCAAGATGTCTATAGTGTGCGTAGTTGCGTAGTGTATCGGGTATAGAAACAAATTAATAAATTGAAAAATACAGTTTGTAGAGAAAACTTCAAGCCACGAGGCACGACGAGATCAGTTAAACAAGAGGAAAAAGAGCGCAAGTGATGAAAGACCCATTTTTCCTATTATAAATTCATTTTTTAGTATTCAGTTCCCAGTATTCAATATAGAAGACTAATAGGGAAATGTGAGGAAATTAAAAAACAACAATGAATAAAAGCCATATAGCCGTGCTATTGCAGTCATTATTATTGTACTGGTATGTATTGGAATGTAAATATTGACAGTGCCACTTATTTGGCGTTAGCCTATGGATAAGTGTACAAGCAGAATACAGAATACAGAACGCGTGCAGAGTAGGTGCGACTATTATTCAGTTTACAACACAGTTGATGGAGTATTTTATTTGCATTTTTTTATACTATGATAATTGTAAAACTGCCGCCTGCAGAGTGCTGACATGAAGGGTTAGAAGTTCAAAAGACAATTTAAAGATGGGATTTTTAGTTCTGTATTTTAGTTATAAATTTTTTTTTAAATTAAAAAAAATATTTTTTTTTGAATTTTAATTTATTTAATAATAATAATAATAATAATAATAATAATAATAATAATAATAATAATAATAGTTTATTGTCCTTAAGCATTCATGATACAGACACCATTTGATTTATATAAATTTATTTATATAAATTTTGAACACTACCGTATTTCTTTTAATAGTAGACCTCATTGGCTGTACACACTTGTTGCATCAAATAACTCTGGTTGAAATTAACAAAACCATGGTAAACTTTGTAAATGGCGCTAAGCCTAAAATTTACAAATTCTCATAAATTGCCACTGTACCGTCTAAATGGCAATAATACTGATTTCAAATAATATTAAAAATTGGCAAAATTAAAATTGACGAATTTCTTCTATAATTTATTCACATAAATAAAAATATTGCAAAATTTAACCAAACATTATTTCTTCTTCACACCAAAACTTATTATAGTACCAAAAGACAAAAGGTGTTTTTCCTTGGTATGCGTACTTTGACACCCACGCCACGCTGTCAGAGTCTGTATATTTAGCCTTCCCCTTTATATTTTCTGTCGGAGCATGGTAATTGCTACCACCACCGTTACCGTTACCGTGACCATTACCGTGACCGTTTTTCGCAAAAGCATACACACGTCCCGCGTATATGATAATCCTGACAATATTTTAAGTGTAATATTATACACATAAATTTCCCAGGGAACTTTGTTGTTTTTTCCCCTTTTTCGTAAAATTGATTCAATGCTTCTTCTTTTGCTTTCACTGTACAGGCAGAGACATAGGGTGGAGGTAGGAGTGAGTGAGGAATGTGAAGTAAATGTACACAGAACGATGTTATGAAATGATATACGTAGTAAAGTAGTAGACTGGGAGCAGGTAATGTATTAAAAATACTCTCATAAATTATTTTTCGCCCCATAAAAACAAAAAAAAGATGAAGAAGAATGAAGTAGAAAAGCGGGGACTATAGAGTACTAGAAATACAATCTAGAGTATATAGCAAAGTATAAAATACAGAGACAAAGGATGATGAAACTGAAAGAAAAGCGGAAAACAGTGGAAACTCACTGGGTTCGGATTGTGGAAGGGGAGCGGATTGTTCAGTTCAGCAGCTTTCAGATTTCTTCTCTTTGTACACACACACAAAAAGTGAAAGCAGAAGAAAGTACACTACATACGCGTATATCGTCAGTGAAGTACAAAAATGACCCATATCCAATTCTAGCAAAAAAAATCCACTATCTACAAAAATTATGAAGTATATTTATTTTACACTTTTCAAAAACATGCAAATAGATCATTTTTTATTTTTCAAAAACATGTAAATAGAACATTTTGCACTTTTCAAAAACATGTAAATAGAACATTTTGCACTTTTCAAAAACATGTAAATAGAACATTTTGCACTTTCCAAAAACATGTAAATCGAAAATTTGGCACTGTTCAAAAACATACAAATAAAACATTTTGCACTTTTAAAAACATGCAAACAGAACATTAAAAGTTTACTCATCTTCGTCATTTCTTGTTTTTTATGACATTTTACACTTTTCAAAAACTCCTAATTACCATTTTACGCATGTTTTTTATTTTGATTTTATGACCTAGCTCATTTTGATTGAAGCTTAAGTTGGATATGGGTCATTTTTGTTCTTCACAGACGATATGCATACTATGCTACTGCACAGGAAAGTGCAGTGTACTATATTCTTTAATATTTCACAAGTCGACAGCCTTTTTAGTTCAGAGTTTCCCTCTTTAACTCAATACGTAGACGTAGTATACATCATACATGGGCAGGCTTCCTCCTTGTTTAGCTCTGAGTTGTTTTGAGTTTTTGAGTTTTCGAGAGTTTTTAAGAGTCGTGTCTCGGGAGTGGGACCCGTACCGGTACCGGGAGTGGGACCGGCACCGGGACCGCCACGGGTCCCCTCATTCATACTTAAAAGTTGGAGGAGATGAAAACAATAGGACTTTCTCTACGCAATGCTTCTCATCGCATTGTATCTTGCATCGTACTTCGTACATCGCGATGGTTGGCCTGGTTCTGGTTTTGGTTCTGGTTGGAGCGTTGGTGTATGAAGTTGGAAGGCAGAAACGAACTAAAACAATGCTAGGAATAAAATTTCTGTGTGAAATACACAGCAATGGAATTTAATGGACCTATATATAGTAACATACGAGTACATAATTTAACAATTCAAGGGCGCCAGGACCAGGACCAGAAAATGCCAGGAATATCTGTAGGACGAGTGATGGGAAAAATTAATGTATAGGAAATTTTAATATGGAATATTAAAAGGGTTGGCTAATGACTTTTCTTGTAAACTACACGTGCTTAGCTTGAACCAATACCTTTTAAGTACCTCGAAACTCAAAATGATATATATTCAATTTAAGCTAGGATTAAAGTTAGCTACATCAAAAATTACACTTAATAAATAAAATTGAACGTAATTCTTTATAAATAGGAGAAAAGTGAAAATTGTTTTATTTAGAAATTTTTGAAAATTACAAAATAATTAAATTAGTAGTTACTTGTTTAGTGTAAAATATTTTTAATTTCATTTACATAACATATTTTTAAAAGGTGTAAGATGTTTTTTTTGTGTTGTTTCAAAGTGCAAAATAATTTATTTACATGATTTTTAAAAAGTGTAAAATATTATATTTACATTAAACAAATTTTGCAAAGTGCAAATTGTTCTATTAACCTTTTTTTTAATAATAAAAAATATTCTTCTAAAGCTATTTTCATGTTCACCATGTTTTAATGTTTCTGTGTAGATAATGCATTTTTGTATTTAGCTGAAAATGGTAGATGGACTGTTTTGAGCCTTCACTGGAGATATAAAACTTATTGTTCTAATGCTTTAGTAAAGGAGCCGCAGTTTTATTATTTTCTTTTTCTTGTTTTGTTAGCATTAGTTGGAAATAATTAATGTTGTGGGATTTATTTAAAAAAAAATAAGAACTGATAAAATCAACAGAAATACAAAATTTTTTGAGCATAATATGATAATGGAATGCTTGCACCCGCACCCGTGCATAAAAAGATTGTTTGTGTGTATGTGTAGTCGTAGGGCAACAAGATGGAGAGTTTAGAGTTTTGTTCTATTTTTACAACTTTCTCAATTTTTCCTATTCTAAATTCTATATGTAAATAAATAGATATGCACTCATCCATTCAAATATTAGCATTCTTAAGCACTTTATATTTCATAGTGTGCTGATGGGCATAGAATTCTACACATCTACATGCAGACATAAATCTTAACAACTCAAAATAAATCTGTACAATTTCCATATTTCTCTCAACTTCTTCACCCCTCTTCTCCCCCTCTTTGCCCTCACACACCCTTCATTCATTTATGTTTCTTCGCATTGTCATCCAATTGTAATTTGATAATGAAGGGTAGTCCATAAATGATGTCGCCGGAGCGGCAGGGAGCAGGGTCCGTAAATTGATTCAAATATTTATAACGTGTCACGTTGAAAATAACCGTTTTGGCAATTTTACCATACTTACATCCTACATGGGAGTAGTGTCATAAAAGAAAGACACTTTCTGTAACAACATTTATGAACCACTCCTAAACAGCTGATGCATAAGATTCATTTTGTTTTTATGTAACTCCATCAAAATAATGTTTTTGTATCTTTCCCTGTTGACATTCTTGAAAGTTTGTCTTCAGCTTCAGTTTGACAGTCAGTGACAGTCAGCATTCTATGCATTCTTGTTATATGGATGATTTGCAGAATTGTACACCATATTGTGTTTAACTGTTTCACTGTCAGCATCTGTCTCCTCTCTCCCTGTCGCCCGTCTATAAATTCAATAAAGTGACGCTTGAAGTTTGGTGTAAATTTTGTTGTGGTAATAAAATAATTCAAAGATTAATAAAAAAATAAGAGTTTTTAAAATTTATTTTACGGCGGTAATAAAATCCAAAATGATTTATAGGCATATGACTTTATCGGCATCTTATCCGATTGTTTCAATTTTCAATCTTAACTGAATTTCTATAGCGTAGGAGTATAGTTTTCAATTTGTACTTATGCAATGTTTATGTTTCAAGAAGGAAAGAAATCGAATTGTATTTTGGTATTAAGTTAGTTTTATTTTTTAATTTCAGCGCCGTTTGCATTAATTTATTATAAAATACTTCACTTCACGCTCGTAGGTGCATTGCTTCCGTTGGAATTATTATAATTGACGTTATTAAAAATTCTCTATTTCATAACTCTATGAAACCCCTGTCACCACATCAGATTAAAAATTACAGGGCCAGGCTAAGAAAAGAAACCTCAATTATACATTTTACCTACTACATAAAATAAATTGCATTTGTTTAACATGATGGTGCCCCAGTTCAACTGCTTTAGCTAGACAATATATCTTTTATAATATATCTTGATACCCTATATGTACATACATATATCCAAATATCCACTTCACACTTAAAATGTTTTTGTCGTTATCGTTAGTTCGTTAGTTGTACAAGTGTAAGAAATGTAGAAGCAAGACTTCCTGTTTGTCGAGTGCCTATAGTAGTACATGGTGATGGTGGTTGCTATGCACATTATACGAGGTTTTGACATTGTCAGTGGACTGGAGTAGTGGAAGATGTGGAGAGAATAAAGGGGGAAAAGATAAGATGATTATTGTGATTGTGAATGGGGAAAGTGTCATGGTGTTCCTCCAATGGTTACTTTATGAGCCTTTTCATTTCCAGTCGATAAAAACAGTAAGAAGTTTTTTTTTGTAAAGCGTCCAAAGTCAGTAGAGTGCAGAGCCAAACCCAAATCCAAGCTGAACAAAAACCCAAACCAGCCAAGAGAAAGCGTAGAGAGTACAGACAGACAGACGGGAGAAGAAAGTAAAGAAATCTGAAGGGATCTAAAGGAGGGAGGTGGAGCCAGTATAAATAAATGTTATGGACTTGCAAGTCAAAAAACTTAGAAACTAACACCCTCTCCACGCTCCTCGCTTTCTAAGATTTTTGCATGTGTATCCTTCTGGCGATGCATTAAAAAAGCTACTATCTACCAGTCCATGCAAGTGTATGGGATAATATTCCACTTTTGAACTATCTGTACGAGGAATATACATGCTGCACACTACACATTTTGCCTTTAGAGAAGAATCAAAATGACTTAGTATCCAATTTAAGCTAGAATTAAAATTAGCGATATAAAATACCACTATTCGGGGAGAAATGTGAGTAAAACGTGAATCACGAGTTTTTCAGCAGTGCACTATTGTTTTTTGCATGTTTTTGTAATGTGAATTATGTTCAATTTACATGTTTTTAAAAGTTCAAATGGTAATATTTTTGTGCAGGTATTTTAAAAAGTGCAAAATGTTCTATTCAACTGTTTTTTGGATAGTGAGAAATGTTCTGTTTACATGTGTTTGAAAAGTGCAAAATGTTCAATTTACATATTTTGGAAAAGTGTAAGATGTTCTATTTAAGTTTTTTAAAAGTGAAAAATGTTCTATTTACATGTTTTTCAAACGTACAAAAAGTTATATTCAACTTTTATTGGAAAAGTGTAAGCAGCTATTTTATTTTTTTGAAATTTGTAAATGTCTTATATATGTACACATACTTTTTACTGTGTGAAATACTCAATTACATAACATTCTTTCATCTCATCACCTTGGTATTTTTTTTCTGTAGATACTGAATTTTGTTTTTAGTAAACAATGGATGTGATTTATGTTGATTCTTCGCTGATATTTTAAAAATGGTATTTTATGCAATTTCGTGTATATCTATGTCTCCATATGAACTCTACATTATAGTCAAATATAGCTATATATTAAACAAGATGTATCTATAAGCACACCATATTTATACTTTATACAAGTCAGTCTCAAAGTGTGAATTTAGTTCTAAAGCTAAAATCACTACTAATACCAAGGCTTTGTGGCGTGTGTTATAGAATTAAAAAACTAGAGCTGCTGATAATTGACATCAGCTTTTTAAATTCCTTAAACCAAAAATTATTTTTATAACTTTTTAAAACATTTTCAAAGAAAAAAACACGCTTTATAAAATTTTTAACAATTGGGCAAATATTGTTAAAATTTCAGCTTTCATTTAATTTCCTTAGTCTCCCAGAAAGATCCTATTAAAAAAAACACGAGAAAAGATACTTCCAACGCGAGTTGCACTACTGGCAGACAGTAATCTGCAATAGCTAAGCCAAAAGGAAATTTGTAATTTTTTGTTCGTAACATTTTAGTTGTGCAAGAAGTAAAAGTTACAACCACAAGTCTCGCAATTTATGTACAGAAAATAAACTGTCAAAGATAATAGTAAAAAACTTGGCACAACTACAAGACGCTCTCAGAATCTCCATCCACTCAAAGTAAAGGCAAAGCTCATACAATGCAATATGTCAGTATTATACATTCTTAGGTCACGCCTCCAATTTCACATTCCACAATATATTGATTTTGCCTTAAGTCGTAAAGTTGTAAATAGTATTTATTCAATTAGTTTTTTGTACAGTAGCGATACTACTCACAGTAACAGAACTATACAGAAACAACGACATTATCTGCGTAAATTAACATTTCAGATAAAGCAAAAACATCAAGTTAAAATGAATAAAGTAAATTGCAAATACTTTTCCCTTGGAGTTTTTTTAGTCGCCACAGTCTTTGTGGTAAAGCTAATAGTCAAGCTGTTACCAGGTTTCATCTTTGTGGGTTGAATGTGGCAATGCACAGACACATCATAGATTCTCTGTTATAGTTTAACGCCGCTTGAATAATAAACTTAAAATATTCAACTTGAAGTGGCGAGTTTTATAACGGTAATGGGTGTTAATATAAAACAACTGGAAAAATACTGTGTAATAATCCCGCGTTTTTGTCTTTAAATTACAGGCTGTAGATGTGTCCGTTTCACAAGTACATATGGTAAAGAGTGGGGGACGTTCACAAGTCCAGACTACCCTCGAATATATCCAGCCGGAATTCGCTGTCTTTTGTACTCATTCCAAGCGCCCAAAGACTACATTGTTCACCTTCTCTTCACCACAATTCACTTGCCTTCCTCTACAACTACGAGTCCGAGCGGGTAAGTGACTTTCTTTAATTCTAAATTTTTCCAACTTGAACTATAAGTTGAAAACGAGCTGGTATTTATAGTTCAGTCAAGTCTAATTTATATGTATGAAAAATTACTAAATTCATAAAATTCTCTGCGTTGATAATTATTATTTAATTTAAATTTGAAGCATTGTGCTGCAATTGTAGAAGTTTTTTAAGACTTTCGTCAAACTATAATCTGCCTTACAAAATTTTTTGTTATTTAAGAATTTAGGGTAACCTTGAAGCACGTACAAACTTACACGCCATTTGAAATTTAGTCAGGAGGTGAGTTAAACAGTGTTAAATCAGTTGGAGTGCCTGACTTGGTGTTGGGTTATATAGTTAAGGAAAAATAAAAAGCAAAATGCACGCTCTTTAGAAAACAGTAAGGGACCTTCCATAAATGATGTCATCGAAATATTGCCATTCTTAGTAGCCTCTGACCCCCCTTTTACTAGCTTCAGAATTCCGTGAATGGCTGCTATCTTTAATATGGGATGCCATTATCATCCATAAAAACCCATTGACCCTGTTCCGCTAACATCATTTGTGGACGACCCCTAAAGGGGTAATTAAGTAATGTTTGTCTCGAAGCCTGGCAGCCCTTAATTAATATAATATAAATATATTTTTTAAACAATTTTATTTTCAAACTTGTATCAATTACACACTACTCTCGACCTCGACTTACTTTCTGGTATATTCTTCAGTATTCAGTATTAAATTTGTCACAGAAAAAATGGAATTACAACATAAGCATACAACTACAACACTACTAAAGAAAATTTTCCGGTTATATTTTTTTATTTTTATTTTTACTAGGCACACACACACACATACACAAAACAAGTTAGTCCCAGAGGGCAGAGCGACAGATAGCATTTAAATTTAATTACACCCAAAAATTCGAATACAAACCTCTTGCATCTCTATAGTCTTCTAATGTTATAACAAGCCGCTACTACATCTACAACTACAACTACAAACGACAAAAGTAAAGCACTAAACACAGAGCATAAATACATTAACCCTCAGTCCCCTGAATACATACAATTATTGCAAGGCCCTCTATACTCACAGAATTTACATTCTATGTAAATAATGTCAACTCATGAATTTTAATTAACCCAATAACTTTATTTCCTAATTTTTCTCTAAAAAAAAAGCCAAGAAAAAAAATTGTACAAAAAAGGAATTTCAACTTCAAATTTAAATCTTAAGCAAAAGCAGAAAGAGTCTCATTCTACGATTCTACGAATACGATTCTGAATCTAGTCTAATAAAATAGGTGCATACGCAAAAAAACATCTACTTTAGGCAGATTCCTATATGGCAAAATATACCGTCTGTGAAGTTCCAAAATTACCCATATCCATTTTTAGTTTCAAACAAAATTCACTATTTATAGAAAAACATTGTATACCATTTTCCTGAAACCATGTAACTAGAGCCTTGAAAATTTGTCAAAAAACATGTGAATACATAGAATAGTTTGCACTTTTGAAAATCATGGAAATATAATATTTTGCACTCTGCAAAAAACATGTGAATAGAATATTTTGCACTTTTCAAAAAACGTGTACATAGAATATTTTGCACTTTGAAAATCATGGAAATAGGATATTTTCCACTTTTTAAATAACGTGTAAATTGAATATTTTGCACTTTTGAAAAACATGTAAATAGGATATTTTCCACTTTTTAAAAAACGTGTAAATTGAATATTTTGCACTTTTGAAAAACATGTAAATAGAATATTTTGCACTTTTTAAAAAACGTGTACATAGAATATTTTGCACTTTGAAAATCATGGAAATAGGATATTTTCCACTTTTTAAAAAACGTGTAAATTGAATATTTTGCACTTTTGAAAAACATGTAAATAGAATATTTTGCACTTTTCAAAAAACTTGTAAATAGAACATACTGAAATTTTAAAAATCGTGTGCATAGAACATTTTTACCGCTTCAAAAATATGTAAATATTTGCAAATTTCAAGAAACAGCTAAATATTATATTTTGCAATTTCCCAAATCATTTGAATAGAACATTTCGCACTTTTTAAAAACGATGTAATTAGAAAAATTTGCCTATTTTAGAGAATCGTGATTAGCATTGTAAGCATCTATCCTATTATATCTTATTTTCTGTATTTTTTTAAATAGTTCATTTAATTTCTAGCATAAATTGGAAATAAGCTATTTTGATTCTTCATTGGCTATATATATGTATGAATATAGAGCTATTATAGTAAATTAAATAATACAGAAGAGGAAGGAAGAAAGTGAACTCTCGACTAAACTAAGGAAATAAAGTAAAAGTATAAAGGATACAAAGCAAAGCTCGATGTCTCGTTCTCGTTGTCGACGTCGTTGAGCTGTAGAAGAGTATATAAGGACCAGGATATAAAATGCCTATTGTAAGCACCCATATAGGGCGGATATAGGGCGGATATAGGGCAAGATAAAGCTCACGATAAGAGTAATGTTAACGAAGCATGAGTTGTTCGAGCCAATAAAAATGTGTAGATGACTGTAGTTAACAAAATAATTCATAACTTGGTTAGCTAAATTACATCGTGTATCTCTGGCCCTGGAGCTGGCCTCAAGCAAAGTCCCTTTTATTGTAAGAAAATACAACAACGTAGCAGCGAAAAATTACTAGGAACCAAAAAAAACGACGAAACTAAAAGCAGCAAAGACATAGAAGCAGCCAGTATCTGTATAATATCTAATTTATTTAATATGTACATAAACACATGCATACTAAGGACAGATTCCTACATGGCATTAATAACGTTGTCATTATTGACGACCTTTACAACATATCGTGTACGAAGTACCAAACTGACCCAATTTCATTTTTTTTAGCTAAAACCAAAATCCACTATGTACTAAAATATTGAAATATGATGATCTTGAAAACATTTAGATAGAAGATTTTGCATATGTTTCAAAAACATGTGAATACTACATTTTGTACATTTCAAAAACACGTAAGTAAAATATTTTGAACTTTTCAAAAACGTCTAGAAAGAACGTTTTAAACATTTCATAAAACATGTAAATAGAATATTTTGCATTTTTCAAAACCGTGTAACCAGAACATTGTGCACATTTTAAAAAACATGCAAATAGGATAGTTTGCACTTTCTGAAAACGTCTAGAAAGAACATTGTGCAATTTTTAAAAACGTTTAGAAAAAACATTTTTCACATTTCAAAAAAACATGTGAATACAATATTTGACACTTTTCAAAAATGTCTAAAAATTTTTTTGCACCTTTCAAAAATGTGTCAATAGAACATTTTTCAAGCTTTAAAGAACACGTAAATAGAACATTTTGGACTTTTAAAACACTCGTAATTAAAATTTTACGTATCCATCTTTATAAGTGTTTTTACCTACGTAGCTTAACTTGATTCTAGCTTAAATTGGACATGGGTCATTTTTTTCTTCACTTACGCTATGCAACTCCTATAGCTGAAGATACAATACCAGCTTTTAGTAATTTATTTTGGTAGTTCAATGCTGTTTAAAAATATTACACGATTTAATCATACTAGGTGGATCGATCAGTCGGGGTGTCTATTCTACCTCATTCATACAAACAATTTTAATAAGGGATCGTCCGTAAATGATGTCATGAATAACATGTCGATAGTATGATAAACCAACCCACTCCATTACTAGAATGGCAACATTATTAACATCTTCATAAATTGAGAGGTATTTAAAACCCACCCACGTGGATCATAACATCATTTATGGAGGATCCCTAAAAATTATAAATTAACTGACAAAAATTGTTTATTTGCCCACTCTTATCAAAATCTAACCCCGCCGCTGCAATGGTGAAATCCACACACTTTGCTCTAATATAAGCTGTTTAACACGTCCTTCAATTTATTTGTATGTAGCATGACTTTCTCCCTGAAAAAAGTGAAAGTTACCCTCTTCACTTTTGTGAGTTGTTAGAAAGACAAAAAAACAGGAAAAAGTTTTGGCTCGTTCAAACCGGAGCCGGAACCGAAACCGAAACCAACCCGGACCCGGGACTGGCCCGAGACTGAGACAGAAATAGATTCTAGAAATAAAGCTATAAAAGCGTGTAGCTTTATCTATTATTACGAAACCTTGGTTTACATATATAATACTATCTGTACACTCGAAAGCCAGCCCCATTCTCATACATACAAAACAAAATAAAAACCCGGGCAGTGTGCGTAGGAACGCTCACAGAAAACGCAAAGAGAATATTTTATGAAACCGTAAAACCGTCGTACCAGTCCCAGTCCCAGTCCCAGTCCTGGTCCTGGTCCCCCAACTTGTCTCAAGTCCTCTTCATCTCCTAGCTACATGGAAAATGGAATTAAAATTACCGGAAATTTTCAAACTTTTCAAGTCTCTATAAGCTTCCCCTTCACTTCCACTACGTTACTACTATAGTAGTGCTGTGGTACGAATTTTTTGTATCTGTGACTAAAATAAGTGAAAATTAAACACTTCGAGATAAAATACTGGAACTGGAATGAAGTGCAGTCTCATGATATGGGCGCATCGATGATATTTCCAACTCGAAAAGGCGACTTCCGACTGGTACTGGTGGCGGTAATGGTACCGGTTTCAGTACTGGTCGCTCCTATGTATGTCTTCGTATTTACATTACTAAACGTCGGAAAAAAACTTTTAATTTTTCAGAATTTTTTTTTCCAAGAAATAATTACACAACATGGGAGAGATTCAGTAGTGTGGAAAGTACACTGTATCGTCTGTGAAGAACCAAAATGACCCAGATTCATTTGTAGCTAAAAACAATATCAACTATCTACAAGAATATTTAAATATGTATTGAGAGCGTTTAAATGAAATATGTTGCACTTTTAAGCAATAATGAAATAGAACATTTTGCAATTTTCAAAATTATTTAAATACAACATTTTGCCCATTTCAGAAACATATAAATAGAGTATTTATCTCTTTTTAAAAACATGCTAGAACATTATGCACTTTTTCAAAAACATGGAATTCAAATATTTTACAGTTTTCGAAAACATGCAAATAGAACATTTTACAAGTTTCAAAAACATGTAAATAGAACATTTTGCACTTTTCAGAAACATGCAAATAGAACATTGTCAACCTTTCAAAACATGCTTATAAGTATTTTACGCATGTTTCTTATTTTGTTTTCATGACATAGCTCGATTTGATTGTAGCTTTAATTGGATATGTGACATTTTGGTTCTTTGCAGACGATACGCATTATATGTACAGCATTTAGAATGGACTAACATACAAAATGAATGTAAGAGTTTGCCTACTTCTACTCTCTGCTAAGTAGGTAAGAGGGTGCTGTTCTGTTTATTAACTATAAACAGTATAAACAGACTAAAAACAATTACAGAGTTGGGTCCACCCAGCGGCCCAGTACCAGCGTCTTTACATACTACGTACTATGTTAGATACATTTTTCCTCATTTTTAAAAGTTTTTATATGCATGTGGCGTACATCAAGTTTATTTTTTGATGGGTTTCCAAGCGTCACTTTTTAAGATTTAAGTGAAACCAACTGTGCTCATAATAGACTTGCTTCTGCAGGACCATATACTATGGGAACTATAGTGACTATATAGCCTACAGCCATTAAAATAGACTCGTTCGCAAAAGACAGTATAGTTGAGTAGTCACTTTTGTTTATAATTTTGTAATACTACGCTAAAAGTTCCCTCGCCTCATCACACATAGTTTTTTAAAGCCTCTTTTCCTAATTAAAACTTTTAAGCTTACATACCTCTAAAGAGACAGACCGAAACCGAGACCCAAATGCTTAGGTATTTTAACTATAGTGAACGGTGAACTAAGAATTTGGAGCAGGCTAAAAATATATATCAAGGAAATATTATTTCCTACTGTGAGAAAGACTAGAAACTGAAATAAAATTATTTTCTCTCAAACAAAAATATAAAACTGGGAATTATTTATTTATTTGTGATAAAAGTTACTTTTCTCCCGAATAACGAAATATTCGAATATAAATGTGTACACCATTTATATAAAAAAATTTAGGCCAGGCTGATAAAGTCGATGGAAGGTAATCCTAACATTCCTAAATTAGTGATGCTGAAAGACTACGCATTAGAACTAAATCAGTTTTACAGACAATTTTAAATTTATTTAATTATTTAGGATACTACTTACACTAAATTCGTAACTTTACGTATTTACATGACATCAGTATAGAATTATTTGTTTTAATTTTGGTAATAATTATTTAATTATTGAATAAATTAGTACAGGGTTTTCTGATTTACAAACAAATTAGTCATCCTGACACAACTACATCATTTAAATTTGCATTGGTAATTTTGGAAAAAAACCTGAAATAGTCAGTAAGTGATATTATCTAAAAATATGCTAACAACAATTTGTCAAAGCATATATTTTGTTGTTGTTGTTGTGCATTATTTCAAATGGTTGCAACTACTGTTTTTAGTAGTACAACATTTTCAATTTTTAAGTTTTCTCATTTGAGCCTGTGCTATGGAACCGAATTTAGTAGAAATAATCTGGAATTTCAGATGACTTTTTAATTTGTAAACTATTTATTGAACGGTGTCACACTAGCACATCAATTTGTTGGCATTCAAAAATTACGTCGTGATATTTATAAGTCAAGTTAAGTTTGATATTCACAACAACGAACAAAGATTTGACAGATGTGTTTAAACACATCATAAAAATAGTTAAAAATAATTAGTAGTCAATTATAAAAACTGTCTGTGTAAGAACATATATTACCAAAAATTGTAATGCATTTCGTCGTATGTACATTGTGAAATTAGAATAATCAAATTAACTCATGTAGGTATATTTATTAAAAAATTTATTCTTATTCTGGTTACAGGTGTGCAACAGGGGACTACCTCAAACTATTTATCCATTTGGATGATGAAGGTGTGAACGAGCTCACCCCCTGGAATACTCTCCTCTGTGGCCAAAGTCAAAATCAATCATTTTATAGTGCATCCCGCCACCTAATCCTTCAATTTCATTCATCACCCCATCGTCCATTTAGTAAAAATCAAGCCGAGTACGGGTTCATTGGACAATTCAGATTTCTTAACTCTAGTAAGTTCATTATTACTATTCATTTATTTCTAACATCGAAAACAATCATTAATCTCCACACATTTATGTCATTTAAACTGAACTTAAATGAAGCGGCGTCAAGTCAAACCAATATTATGCATATCATCTGTGAAGAATCAAAATGACCTATATCTATTTGTAGCTAAATACAATATCCACTATCTACAAAAATATTGAAACATGTCTTTTAAGTATTTTAGCAGAGTATTTTGCAATTTTAAAAAATATGTAAAAACAACATTTTACACTTTTCAAAAACTTTTAAATAGAACATTTTACACTTTTCAAAAATATGAAAATATAACATTTCACATTTTTGAAAAACATGTAAATAAACCATTTTACATTTTTGAAAAACATGTAAATAGAACATTTTACACTCCTCAAAGCAATGTAAATAAAATATTTTACACAGTTTGCAAAAACACGTAAATGAAACATTTTACACTTTTAAAAAACTCTTGATTAACTCCATTTTACGCATGTTTCTCATTCCGTGTTTATGACATTGCCCATTTTGTTTCTAGCTGAAATTGGTTCTTCACACACGATATAATACACACATAATGCATGCACTAGGAGCCTTTCAAGAAAACATCCATAATTATGTCAACTAGGTGGTCGTGTCCAAAAAACCTCTCCATTAAAATCAATGCTGTCAATTTTAAAAAGGTGGCATTCTGCTTTTACATATTAGGGTTTGTAACTTGATGATACAAAATCCCTGCTATCTATGACTATATTTATGGACGACCCCCAAGTAGTAGCAACTGAGAAACATGACATTTGCACATAAATAAAAAAAAGCTTCTCTTGAAAGAAAAAAAGTGGAATAAATCCCTACTTTATTTATATAAGTGGATGATATTTTATCACTTGATGTAAATTCACTTATAGAGTGAAAGTACTAGTACCGAATACAGATATCTTTGTCTTCCCCCTAGCGTCCCGCACCACGTGTCAGCGTCAGTGGCAACGAAGCCAAAAGACGCTTGCCGTTTCATTGAATTGCCATATAGTATAAATGCCATGGGAACGAGGAGCAGGACTGGGACCGGTCGCGGGACCAAGACCGAGACCGGTACTAGTCCCAGTCCCTCCGATTCTTTATGTGGGTCTGTCTGGAGTACAAAGCTGTGGGGCTAACGAGTAGCGAGTAGAGTCGGCGAGGGAGGAGAAAGGGAGCGATGAGCATAACGATAAGGATGGCGATAACGAATATTGAAATTAATGATCAGAAATAAAACAAAGAGAAAGGTTACAATTCTCTTGCATTTTGAAGTCTCAAGGCAAAGCTCTCTCACTTCCACCACGCATTCAACTGATGGGATGGTTTATAGCACTCTGAGTGAGCATACTGCCCATCTTTTGAGTGTGTATGTACGTGTATGGTGCTTTCCCTACTTTCTCCACTTTCACTTTCAGCCCCCGTTTTCAGTCCAACGTTTGCAGTTCCTGGTCTTCGCTAGTCCAGCGCTTCAATTGTAATACAGTGACTGTGTAGGAATGGGCTATGCATTAGGGATACTTGAGTTGATCTCCTATATATCCTGAGGGAAGAATCAAAACCGCTCATTTAAAATTAAAAATAGAGTTTAATTGAGCTGTATGAAAAAGCACTAAATGCCGATAAATGCCATAGATCAGAAAAATGTAAGCTCCGAGTTTCTGATAAATTCAAAATGATATAATTACAGGCTTTTGAAAATGCAAAATGTTAAATTTGTATTTTTCAGGAAAAATGTCAAATATTTTATTTTCGCGCTTTTGAAAATTGCAAATTGTTCTACATAAATGTTTTTTTTAAACTCAAAATATTTTATGTACAAGTTTTTAAAAAATTCAAAATATTCTGTTTACATGTTTTTAAAAAATTTGCAAAATTTTCTATTTACATAATTTTGAAAAGTACAGAGTATTTTTAAAAAGCTAAAAATATTCTATTTACATTCTGTTTTTCATTTCAACATTTTTTATTTCATTTTTTTTTTAAATTGCAAATTGCTTAACGTAAGTTTCTTTGAAGATAACAAAATGTTCTAAGTAAGTACGTGGTTGAAAAAATTGCAAGATATGTTTGGAAAGTGCAAAATATTCAATTTATGTGCTTTTTGAATGCAAAAAATGTTCTATTACTTTGCTTTCATTCTCACAGTGTTTTAATTTATTAATTGTTGTATTAATTATTTTTGAGGTGCTACTTTTTTTTAAAACTAAAAATGGATATTTACGATTTTGACTCTTCACCCAGGATACGATAGTTTAGATAGGATCGTATCCTGACTTGCTGTTTCTTTATTTCTGGCCACACCACCAGTTCCAGCCTTGAGTGAGAAATTACATGAAATAAGCGTACAACAAATGGTGTGAATATAGAAGACATTTACAAAATGGTTCCCATAAGAATTCTATTCAGCTAACGACGATAAGTTGAGCCCCCTTTTCTCTATATTCTCTCCCTATGATTTCAATGGGTTCGGGTTGCTATTGGCATTCGCAATCCAAAGGGCTACATTCCTATGCTCTGTATACTAAAGATATAGTGCATTATCTGTAAAATGCCACTAGGTCTGTCCTTGTATAAACTTACGATATTCGTTAGACAAGTATACACTTGCAATAAAACAAATTCACGCATTTAAATATATGATATAACTACATCTACGCATAGGCTATGGAGTAATGCGACATAAACGAATCGGACAGTGTCGGACACAGGAACTATGAAAAGCTGTATTAACTATATTATGCTAATACACACGTTCAACTCAAGCAGTATAAATTATTAATATGTAGAGCTTCCCCATTGATGAAGCCGTAAAGCAATATACGTTTCTGGATCTAAACCTGAATCTAATACGTAAGCCACAGAAGTTTATAATGTTCAAGATACAAAAGCAAACAACGTTCTAGATCAATATAAAGAATTCAGAAGAGTTAGAAATGCATCATTGTAAATTCCGGTACTATGTATAATTTATTAAACATAATTTTTATTGACTAAAGATTATGCAAATGAGTTTAGACTACGTTTTAGATTATTAAAGTTTTGAAAATAATGCTCACGTCTTACACTAAAAATATTTTTACTGCCCATCTACATAATTTATCAACGTTTTGGAAAATACTTTACTGATTACAATCAGTGACATGTTATTTAAAAACTCCTGAAAAAAACCGAAAAGAATTTTTGTTTTTAATTCTGACAAATAATGCAACACTTCTAAGAAAATTTTAAAAATAAAAGCGGTTATTTTGTAAAACGTTTTGAAAAAATATCTATAGTGTACAACTGTAAACTTGCACATAATTGAATCCTACCAATGTCTACTGTTCAAATGCTGTATCAATTGCACACAAATTTGAGGAGTTTAATTAAATAAATTTAAAATGTAGATTTGGCAGGAAATCCAAATTTGCCATTCTTATGAGTTCTTTAAAAGACAAATCTTCGGCAATATCAGAACGATGTTAAATTTTTTCAATAATTTTGAGACATTTAAATAACCTAAATTGAAACTGCGTAGCAAATCCCTCAATTTTGTTTTAAAAAATCCCTACAATATAATTTTCAAAAAACTGCCTTTTGCAAAAGAAGGGACTGAGTAAATTAATAATCAGCCAAGTCAAATCTTCGAAAATTCGTATGTTCCAAAAGGTAAAAATTTTCTTAGAGGCACACAAATTCGTGATCTTTAATTTCAAATTCTGTAAAAGTTTTTATTGAATCGAATTTCTTGATTTATTTTCAAACCTGTGAACAAATAGTTTTGGAAATTTTAATTAACTATCCTGAATAGGCTTTATTGTCATTTATACAATTACATATTGTGCAACTTCTTAAATTCATACGCACAGCTTAAACGCCGTCCAATTGTTTCTTAAAAACCGTGCATATCGTATAATACTCATCTTAACGAAAGGTTGCATTACTTCCTATACATTTTAACCAAACCAGTATAACTCTGTATCTAATATTGCAAAATATTGGAAAAATTCTAGAATTTAAAGTTTGTTTTAAAGTTTTAATAAATTTTTTTTTTAAATACAGTAGTCTCAAAACACGCAAAACCTGTAACCGCTCCTTGTAAATACAAAAATAAAATCTGAAGCATACATCTTGTGGTCTAACGATAAGACAGTAGATTGTGGATTTTGCACCTATCTCAAAAATAGAATTAGGGCAAACAAACAAAAAAATAGGGGAGATTATGAATGTGTGGATTGAATTCGTTATGAGGAGTATTAGAACTTAGGAGAAAGTTTCCACATAGTATTCCAGCAATCAGTTTGTGGGTGGCTCCTACTTTTGCCTGCAGAGTCCATAAAGTTATACGCACATACCTATGCACATGCATACCAAAGGATGGGAAGAGCGAGACAGTGAAAGAGAGAGAGAGATGGTAGAAAGTAGCTTAGAGGGTTTTGGGCCTGGCTTAAGGAGCTAAAGAAAAGGGATGAGCGGAGGAATTCAAGTGAAAAACTGTGCGATTTGCGACCATTTCCTCAGAAAGTTCTCGTCTCCACACTTAACACTATCTCACAATAGGAAATGGACACATTAATCTTCATGGATAAAGTATGGATATGTGTGGAGCATCGGCATTGGGAAAGAGAAAGGACCTCCGTCTCAAACAAACTATTTCTTCAAAACCAAAACCAGACCAACAAAACGCGGACCCAACACCATTCCTCTGTCTCTCCACTCCCACTCCCCTATTCTGAATCATCCCCGTCTCCAACTAACAACAAACAAGGAACATAACTAACAACTTTAACAAGAACAGGAGCCACAGAACAGCTGATGCTATGAGGTTAGGAGATGTAGGGAAACTTACAAGGTCGGACACCGGATAATGCGGCCAACGCAGGCAGTAGGGCTTGCAAAATCAAGACCAAGACTTTCGCCACTTTCAAGACCATTCAAGAGTCTTGAAAAGTCTTAAAATTTCAAGACCACCTTGAAATTCAATAATTCCAACATCTCAACTCTATATATGACTTTTTAGACAAAGTTGAAAGAATTTTGTCAAGAGTCTTGATTTTTTCAAGAGTTTTGAAAGTCTTGATTTCGAGAGTCTTGACAATTCAAGACTTTTAGAAGTCTTGATTTTAAGAGTCTTGATATTTCCGTACCTCCAAAAGTTGAAATAATGGCGAAACAACTGAGTTTTTGTGCTTAAAAAATTATTGTGTACAAGTTTTTGTTAGTCTTGATTTTAAGAGTCTTGATTTTTCAAGATTTTAGTCTTGATTTCAAGACTCAAGACTTTTGAAAGTCTTGATTTCAAGACTCTTGAAGTTTCAAGACTTTTAAAAGTCTTGTTTTCAAGACTCTTGAATTTTCAAGACCAGCCCTAGTCTTGATTTCAAGAGTCTTGGTCTTGACAAGACTTTTGAAGTCAAGACTTTTGCAAGCCCTAGCAGGCTTCAAAAAGCATGTTAATGGAACATTTTGCAGTTTTTTAAAATATGTTAAAAAATATTTTGGCTTTTCAAAAACATGCAAAATAAAACATTTTGTGCATTTCGAAAACATGCCAATAAAAATTTTCGTACATTTTAAAAACATGCAAAATACATTTTTGTAAATTTTAAAAACATGGAAATAAAACATTTTCCACTTTTCTCAAAACATGTAAATAGAACATTTTGCTCTTTTCTGAATCAAGTAAAAAAACATTTTAAACTTTTCTATAAACATGTAAATAGAAAATTTTGCTCTACGCAAGAAAACCAGCAACAAAATCAAAATCATAGCGTTTTTGTATGGACACAAACCGCTGCCTAAAAGTATTTCCTTCATCCGGCCCTGTGAAACTAGATCAGAACCAGAGACTTTCTATATCAGTCCGTCTTCGTCTTTCATCTTGTACATATATATCCCATTTTGACTTGAGGTATTTGCATCTCCAAAAATTTTGCCGGATAACATACGCGGTTCAATAATTTAATCGGGACATTTTGAAATCAATAATTTACCAATACTTTACTTCACATGATTATTGAAGAGAAATTTATTCTAATAGCGTGAAAAATTACATTGAAAAATAAAACGTTTTTAAAGATTGTCCGAAATTCTGTTCCATCAGGTATTTGCAAATTGATTAACTCATCACTGTTTACAACATTTTAACGCAAATGTTGTTAAGCGGCGTTGAACTGAACAGTTAAATGCAGCATACCATATCATGGGATCCAGCAGTATTCAGCTACGTGTTACAAGGCAAGGGCCGCTCAATCTCAATGCTATACAGCTACCAACACTAAATAACCTGCTTCAAAGATCCTACATCTTTTTAACTGCGAATTATTGCAGAATTTACATTACCAATAAACTACTCTTATCATTTTGATTTTTTTAATGATCAATTAAATTAGCTTAATAGATTTAAATTTCGTAGAATTATTAAACATAAATCAAATAAAAGTTCAAAAAAAATCTTGTGTTATTTGAAACGTTTAAAAACCCATGCAACATTAAATTGCTCTTTTTGTAATTGAAAATTGATAGATGGTTCCATGCACAGTCATTTTTAATATTTGCTTTTGGTCCTTGACTGGCGTTGAACTGGCGCAGAAACTGGGACCAGGGGACGAACTCAACTGTGAGAGAGTAAGACAAACAGAAACACTACTTGTGTCTGAGAGATGTCAAGAGTAAAATAAACTTTGATTTTCTCGCGCCGTCCAAACACAACATACACACACACACAAAGACACGCACATTTTTCTCTGTTTTCCTTTCCATTTCTTTTTCCGGCGATCCTTGCCGTCGCCATTCCCTTCCTACGCTTCAACTTCTCGCGTACAAACTTTTACTTTTATTTATGTGCGTTTCTCCCAGTTCCAGTCTCACTTCCAGTGTAGTATGTATCTGATTCGCTTTCCCATTTTATCCACTTCCTTCCATCATTTTTCCTCCTCGCATGTAAAGCAATAATGGCTCAAGTGCTGTTGTGTGAATGTCGACGGGTGCGGGCGAATGCGGATGCGGACGATGGACCTTGTTTACTTTCGAGTGTCAGGCGAGACCAGGGAGACTATTGCCATCACTACAGTTGTGCAGTTCTACTGTTGTTACTATTATTAGTGTACATAGATGTTTATGGAGTTTACGCTGTACATACTGTGGACAGTGCTTTCACTTTATACGTGGACTGAACGATCTTCGAGAGAAAGTCGATTGAGATTTCTTCGCGTAAGTTGTTGTTGTTGTAACTTGAGGGAGAAAGGGACCAATCAGTGCTTCAATCCCTGGAACGACAACGATAAGGAGGATGCAACTACTACTATTTGTATTTGTAAATTGGGGACCAGACGCCAGGGTTAGACTCCTAATACTTACGCATGAAATCCTTTCCAAAGATATCTTGCAGACAGTTGAACACTCTTAAAATAGGTTTGAATTTGATGTGTGAAAGCTTCAAATTTTGCAGTATTTTAAATTGTCTCGGCATTTGGGCGGTAGTAAGACGATTTAAAAAAAATTATTTAGTGGTTTAAAGGCCGCGAGATCTTACTGCCAAGTTGGTACTAATGCCATGTTTCCGAAATTGCATTTTCTTCATCTATAGAAACGATTTGTAATGAACAAAAACGGGATAAAGTGTATTTGCAAAAATTTAATAACTAAAAAAATTGTTAAAAATGACAAACTTGTAAAAAAAACTGAATTTGTATATATGACAATTAGGATAGTAAATGCGTAGCAGATAAGAGCAGTCATTTAGCATAATATAATTAAATATTTAAACTAAAACAAATAGCAGTTTTTAAATGTAAAACTATTTTTGGAAAGAACACCACATTTTGTACTTTTGTAGTAAGTACTATTTATAAAGCCGATTTAAAAATGAACATTTTAAAAAATACTACATTTTCAAAAAAGGTTTTAAAATTTTGTTGTTATGATAAATATTGAAAAAATTTTTATTTAAAACAAGGATTTATTGAAATTAAAAAAATTCAAATACATTCAAAAATTTCTAATTCAATCTTGAAACATGTATTTTAGTATCTTTACTCTTTTGCTATACCTAATTAAAACTATTATTAATAATACATTTTTCAAATTTTTTGTAAAAACAAATACGATGACTATAAATAGATTTAAATTTTATTAAATAGTTGAGCCTATTTCTCTATAAGGGATAGTCCATAATTGATGTTATCTACAGGGCCAATGGGTCTGCTATAGAATGTTGATGACATCCCACGTTAATTGAAACAATTCGTAGAACTCAATTAAATTTCGGATGTGTTGATGAAATAATTTATAGACGACCCCTATCGCGTATTGTGTTTGTTGGACGAGATTCTAGACGAAGGTTTAATTATTATTTAAGTAATGTGAAGAGATTTGAATCAGTTCCGTTTTTTATGAATTTTCTAAAACAAGTCATTAGGAAACTATCTAATTCACATCATTTGACAAACAAAGTGTTATATTTTGAATGGCGTCGAAGACAGTATTTAAATTTCAACCTTTAGTTTTTCCAACAAACAGAGACTTGTATTTTCCCTGGCTGGAAAAATTGCCATATTTCCTTTGTAAAAAAACATATTATTTTGTAATATTTATTGGAGGCCGAACTGTCTATACGAAACAAAAACAAAATTACATAAAGGAGATGATTTTTGCTGTTATTGTTGCTGTTTCGGCTTCGGCATTTTAACTTTCCCCGTTTCCGTTTGACACTTTACAAATCTGCTTTCCATCTCCACGTCTATAATCTCAAGCAAGTTCAACTTCATCAGTTCATCTATATAAATCTTCGGCCTGTAGCTACGTTTGATTTCTATCCAGTTCTACTGCAACACAATGACATAGTTACCCCACATAGAAATACATTTCGCCTTTTCATTTCCATCTCGATTGCTTTTGAGTGAATGGTCAGGGCCGGATAATGTGTCCAGCGTAGGCAGCCCCCGCTGCTTGAATAAAAAAACACGTAAGTAGAACATTTTTAAGTTTCTTAAAACATGTAAAAAGGAATATTTTTACTTTTCAAAAACATACAAATAATTTTTTTTGTACTTTTCAAAAACATGGAAATAAAACGTTTTGAAATTTTCTGAATCTATTAAAAAGAACATTTTGAACTTTTCTAAAACAAAGAAATAAAACATTTTGCAATTTTCTGAATCTATTAAAAAGAAAATTTTGCACTTTTCAAAAACATGGAAATAAAACTTTTTGCAATTTTCTGAATCTATTAAAAAGAACATTTTGCACTTTTCTAAAACAAAGAAATAGAACATTTTGCAATGTTCTGAATCTATTAAAAAGAACATTTTTCACTTTTCTAAAACATGACAATGCCCGTAAATAATTTTGCCATTTTCTAAATCTATTAAATAGAAAAATAGAACATTTTGCACTTTTTTAAAAACATGGCAAAAGAACATTTTGCAATTTACTAAATCAAGTAAAAAGGACATTTTAAACTTTTCTAAAACATATAAATACAACATTTTGCTGTACCGAAGAAAACCATCAATAAAATTAAAATGGTGTGTTTTGCTTGGACACAAATTGCTGCCTAAAATCAATTCCTTTGTCCGGCCCTGTAAATGGCGTATATCCATTGTACAAACCGTATACAACTAAATGACAATAATGGATGAACATAAAGTATGAAGGCGATGTGTGGAAGTCTTAATTGTACTAACACACAGACGTTCACAGAGTTCACATTTTCCTATAGCTTCAGGCTTTAGGTTCAATCTGGGCTTGGGTGTGTTGTTGAATGGGTCGCTCAAGCCCAATGCCAAGTCGATAGATTGTCCTCTTTTTTCCGGTTTGGTTTGGTTAGGCGTAGTTCTTTGGTTTGGGTCCAGGTCTTTTAGCTTACAGTTTGAGTAAACAATTTAGAAAAATACGAAAATGTAGCGGCAGACAAGAAAAAACAGAAATAAAAATAAAGGATTGAAGCACACACACACAGAAAAAAATGGGGCAAGAAAGAAAAAAAAACGGAGAAGAAAGCCTTGGAGAGTGATTGAGGATTTGAGTGGAGGCGGGAGGGGAAAACTCTTAATTGAACTTGTCGACAGAGACGAGATGAATTGGCCCATAAACGTCTTTAATTTTATCCTACTAACTCTATCACAGGGAGGCAGACAGAGGCACACAAAACTTCTACATCATAGAAATCCTTCGTTAGTGCTTCACTCCGTCGGTTCCGGCTCTCGTTCTGGTTCTGGTTCTGGCTATGGACACTGCGGTTGGCGATACAGGGGCAGTCCACAAGCGATTGGTAAGGTGGGTGAGGAAAGTTGGATATGGATGACGTCCCATGAAAAAACACTGCTCAAGTGATAACGACATGGGGGTGGGTGGGGTTTAAAAAGAGTAATAATTTATGTCACATCATTTATGGACCATCCCTGATACAGATATTTTTTATTGAGACAGTTGTGTACACACAAGGAACGGAAGGCGGAAGGAGAGAGAGAGAGAGGCTCAGTGTTTTATTCCCACAGTATCGACGACTGGAATTTATGTACCTATAAGTAGGTTATATAATTAAATATTGGTAGTAATTGTAGTATTACATATTGTATCGGTCTGGGGATAATTCAAACGTGCTTCGGGCTTTTGAAGTATAGATACAAGATATTGTGTTGTTGTAATTTTTACAATTAATTTACTAAAAGAGGGACTGAACACAGTTTACGACACTGTCTGTAAAATTAAAGGCTTTAAATTAATCTATTGCAAGTTATTTACATATATTGATACATTTTAGCTTTATAAAATTGTAACTGGAGAACGTTTTTCACACCATTTAATTTGTAGTGGTTAAAAATATAATTTTTTCAATTTGATTTATGAACAGTGCATACTTCATGGTGTTTGGAACGTGTATTTAGTATACGTAAAAGTTCTGAATATTCCACCTTTAATTCAGTGCATAGTCAAGTGAAGCTATGTTCTGCATTTTATTTTAGCGTAAAAGTTATGTTTTGATTTGTTTTAAGGCTCAAATATCTTGGATTGCATTTGTTTGTAAAATTAATGGGATACTTCGAATTTTATAAAAATGGAAATAGAATGTTTTAAATTTTTTAAAAGTGCAAATATGTTTTGCATTTTTTAAAGTACAAATATTATGTTTTGCATTTTTTATAGTGCAAATACTTTATGAATTTTTAAAAAGTGCAAATATTAGGTTTTGCATTTTTTTAATTGCAAATATCTTGTTTTGAATTTTTTAAAAGTACAAATATTATCTTTTGCATTTTTTAAGGTGCAAATATCTTGTTTTGAATTTTTTAAAAGTGCGAATATCATGTTTTGCATTTTTTTATTGTGCAAATATCTTGTTTTGCATTTTCTCAGGTGTACTTATGTGAATTTTTTTCATGTTTCTAAGTGTAGACGCCATGTCTATGTTTCGTTTTTTTTTACATATCTTATTTTGCACTTTTAAGTCTTTCTAACCGCAGTATCAGTGTATTATGTATTTTAATATGAAATTGCAAAAATAAATTAGGAAATGTGTGTCATTCAATCCTATTTAAATCTTTTAATATGAAATACAAATTAAATTTGTTTAGTGGGTAAGCCATTCATTACTACCAGAAATATAAATTTTTGCGAGACTGAAACTCATTTATTTTTACTTTATTTGATGAATTTTATGTCACCAAAATGTACTACTAAGATTCTTTAATGACGTAATTCGTGCACGATTTTCTGTAATGCGTATTCAGTATGTGGGACGAAACGATGAGATGAGACAAAGTTTTCATTTCTTGAGTAGTGTGTAGACAGGCCTTAAAATTAGGTTTGAATTTTTGCTTACTCAAAAATTAAATCACCATTGTAGAACTGTAATTTACCTTCACTCACATAACATAAAAAACAACTAGTTTTATATTTTGAATGGCGTTAAAATTACTATTTTAACTGTCAAATTTGCCTATACTCTGACAAACGGTATCTATTCGCTTAATACGGTGCTGTTTAACAAACTTGTACCATTTATCCAAGCAGTAAATGCGTGGAAAACGCTTTTAAAATATTAAAGAACTAATTACTGACTGCAGTGGGTTAAGAATATAACTCTGTTTGGCAAATTGACGCCGTTTGTTAAAACTAATCAAGTGAGCATTTCCACGTTTGCCGTGGGATGCAGAAAAAAAATTAATTGTTTTTTTCTTCTTAATTTTTGTTCAGGTCAGTTTGAATCACACGGACGACTGGTGCCAGGTACGAAATGTGACTATCAATTTTTGAGTGCAAATTACACGGCGAGTCAGGGACGGCTATTCTCGCCCTACTACCCCTCAACCTATCCACATAATACTCAGTGTGCCTACCATTTTCATGCAAGGTGAGTCAAACATGTTATTCATAGACAAACGTTGTCCACAAAAAATTTAGGTGTCAAGTGTGAAGCCTAGAAAAGGGCTATTCACAAAGGACGTTTGCCAAAAACGTTGGAAAAAGGCCATTTGTTTTATTAATGCGATATTCCGGCACAAACGTGTCATCAAGACCAACGTACCGCTGTGCGAGATTGCCTTTTATAATAAAATATTTAACACTGGCGTCAAAGTTTGTCAAAACATCAAACGTCATTTATGAACGACCCCTTAAATTTCCATCTTGATTCTAACTTAATACATGAACATAAAAGTAAAAAAAAGTATTAAAACCTATGCTATTACATTACCATTTTAATGTCAATTTCCAACGAGGAAATCGTCGGTTGTCGACTGCCGATTTCGATTTCGATTTTGAGGGCGTGCGTGAGGCCATATTGCTTTCATTGCATCCAAGACAAGAATAGAGATGGTGTGTAAGAGCGTAAAAAAGTGTAACTTGACTCCATAATAATTAGTACATAAAATATTTTATGGATTTTATATTAGAGGGTTAGAAAAAACCTCAAACCTGGGCTGCATACGTATAGGTTTTTAATGCATAAAATGTATAGCACCATCCTCTACTGTCACCGTTACCGTCACCATCACCGTCTACCAACCGTCAAAGTTTGAAGGATGTAAATTTGATATTCGAGAGGGAGACCAAAACCAAACTTTTCCATTATACAGTCAAATTATGATAGACAGACTTAAATTGACAGACAGGAACTTTCTCTCGCACAATTTTCCTGGAAATCTTTTCATCTCCAATAAAATCAACCACTGCCACACACTAGAAACTGCGAAGGTTTTAAAGCAACATGTAAATGCTGAAAGTCTTGATCTGTTCGAGCACATTGCAATCAAACGTAGCTTTAAAGATTAAACACTGGAAGGTGCAAAGAATGGTATCAAAATTTTAATTACTAGTAAAATGTATTGTAATTAAATACGTTTTAAAAATCAATATTCTGCGGATTTTCCTACTGTTTTAAATGAAGCCATTATATTAAACTAATAATGTAATTCTTACATATCACATTTTGCATCCTACATTCTCTTATTTCCTCTACCTACACAATGAATTAAACAATAGCAAAATTAAAAAAACCACAACCAGGTTCAAAACATAAGTGTGTATTACTGTATACTACGATATAATTTGTAAAGGAAAGATTCAAGTACTTACCTATTTGTCCTCCTATTTGTCTAGGCGCCCGTTTGAGATTCCTTTTTCCCCCTCACAAAGTCTCAAACAAAAGTCAAACTTTGTACATAAAATCCATTTTCAACTCCATTTTTCACACCTCCATCCTTTTAATAGCGTAACATTAGGTTGTCGTTACAGAAGGATTACAGTTTTTGACAAGAATATTACTATCAATAAAAAAACGCAATAAAAAAAAGTAACTACGCAAACAATTTCTGGAGAACGAGGGGAGAAACTTTTATTGGTATTAAAACGCGTAATATTACTGAAATAAAAGCCTCAAAACGGAAAATAAAACTAAAACCAAAGTCGACACTATAACACAGTCATATAATTATTTATCGATTTTGAAAACCAGAAGAAAAACTAAATTCTTTTGTTTCAAAATTCTGTAAACGAGCGGCAACGAACTGCTATCGATGTGGATTGCTATAAATTTTTTTTACTAAATGTCCTTAGTTTAATTCAATTGATTTTTTTATTTGTATTTGCAGTCTGCACGAGCGCGTGAAAATAATTTTTGAAACAGTGGCCTTACAGTCTGGACAATACAGGTAAGTTTGTGCAGTAAATTTGTTGTAACCTTCGAATGCTCAAACTACGTTTAACTTATGCAAATTGTAGTATATATGTGTTGCGTTTTAAATTAAATGGCGTTGAACGTAACTATTTTCCTGTAACTTACCTTGTTGTCGATCGCATTATTTTAGTTTTAAATTGCTCAGAATAATTTTATCTTCCACTTTATTTATGTTATGACTATTAATTGCAGTTGTTTAAATAAAACGGACGTAATTCGAGTTTTGGATGGATCCACAGCCAAAGCACCCGTCATTGCGCTCATCTGTAATTCTGCGAAGGACTATGAGGTAAGCTGTTAAGAAATGATTTTTTATGTATATATGGTATCACTATATATCGTCTATAACGAAACAAAAAAACCCATTTCCAGTTTTAGCTAGAAATAAAAGCAGGCGTGCTTGGGTGAGCGGTTAGGACTGCAGACAGTAACGAAATTTACAGTGTCAGACCCGGCTTCAATCCTCGGCCACTGCTAATCGTTTACGGCTCGGTGTTGTACGGTAAACGTCACTGGAGGGTTGATTGAAACCAAATCTCCTTCGGTGCTCCTTAGTGACCACTACTTACTGTAGGGGCCTAAGGAATGAGACTCCTTTACTGTGGGGGAGGGGACAGGGATAGGTGAAAGGGTACAAAGACCGAGACGATCTAACGCGGTAGCCTCCTATTTCCTCACCCACAGTGACTGGTTGAGTCTGGTTGCATGAACTTCGGTTAAATCGACCCAATGAATACATTATTATTATTATTATTTAGCTAGAAATAATTCCATTAGCTACCGCTACAAAAGTATTAAAATATTACGATCTTGCTGGCACTTAAATAGAAAAATATGCACACCTTTCAAAAACAAGTGAATATGAAATTCGGCAATTTTCAAAAACATGTAAATAAAACATTTTGCAATTTTAAAGAATATGTAGCAAGATCATTTTGCTATTTTAGAAAATATGTAAATAGAACATTATGCAATTTTCAAAAAACATGTAAACAGCACAATTTGCAATTTTCAAAAACCTGTCAAAATAAAACATTTTGTACTTTTCAGAAAAAAAAATGATTAAAAAATATTACACTGCTTAAAGAACAAGTAAATAACATTTTTCACCTTTCAAACAACACGCCATAAACAGTTTACGAATCTTTTATAGTTGTCATATGTCATTTTGCTTCTTCATGGTAATAACATGTATGACATATATTATATTATATACTTTCTCAATAATGCAATCTTGGAATTTAAAAAAATGCATGCACACAGTGTAATCCCAATGTATTTAATTGTTACAATAACATTAGGCTGTTTACCCTTGTTAAATACAGTAAGTAGTCGTTTTAAGCCTCAACATGATCTCGACCAATCGGTCTAAAAAAGTAAATCAAAAATTTCAATTGGCGTGGAAGGAATAAATTGTGATTTTAGTTATTTAATTCTGCTCCGCGCGAGAATAGCTCAGTGAACCCCCATGAACTAAGCCCTCCCCTAAATAAGGCTAGTAACTTAATCAGGAACAGCCCAGTAAAATTAATTCTTGAGGGTTCGTCCATAAATGTTTTGATTTAGGGGAGTGAGGGAGGGGAATACAACCTGTTTAAACTGCTTGTGATGCTACACCTTGAAAGTTGGTAAACTACAGGAGGCAAGAACTTAAAAATACAGTTTTCCTTTTTCTGCGACGTCATTGATGAACGACCCCTTAGTCCTAGTGGTGGTGGTTATATCTCAATTAGACAAAGTGTAGAGATCCAGATCCAACATACAACTATGCTACTGAAACGCCTTTGTCTTTGAGACATGACGCGTTTTAAGCTTTTAGTGAAATCTGAATTCAACACCTGAAATAAAGTCGATGACAAGTGCGAGTGCGAGGCTGTAGAACGAGTGCCAGTACCAGTACCAAGAACCAGGAAATGCAATAGGAAGCTTTATTAACTGGCAGAGACAGTGACACTGGAACTGGCTTTGTGTGACTGACAATGATGATGACTGACACAGACATTTACTTGGCATTTTGGCATGGAGAAGATACATTTTAGAGTCGTCCTTCTGAAAATTGGCTACGACTCTTTGAATTACCAGTACCAGCAGCTTCACTAACTTGCTTTCATTCTCCAGTATTTAGCTTTCACTTTCGCGTTGATTTCTCCCTCCTGTTTTCCTTTTTTGTATGAGATATATAGTATGAGAAGAACCAAAATGACCCATATCCAGTTTAAGCTTAAATCAAAATGAGCTATGCCATAATAAAAACAAAATCAAAATCATGCGTAAAATAATAAGTAGAAGTTTTTGAAAAACGTAAAATGCTCTATTTACATGTTTTATGACAGTGTAAAATGTTTTATTTACATGTTTTTGAAAAGTGTAAATTGTTTTACTTACATGTTTTTTAAAATTGTGAAATGTTCTATTTACATGTTTTTTTTTAAGTTTGAAATGTTCTATTCACATGTTTTTTAAAAGTGTGTAATTTTTCATTTATGTTTTTGAAACAGTGTGTTAAGTTTATTTACGTTTTTGAAACAGTGTAAAATGTTGTATTTACATGTTTTGAAAAGTAAAAGTTTCTGTTTACATGTTTTTAAAACAGTGTAAAATGCTCTATTTAAATATTTTAAAAAGTGTAAAATATTCTAATTCAACGCTTTTAGGACTTGTTTCAATATTTGTTTAGATAGTGCATATTGTTTTTAGCTACAAATGGATACGGGTCATTTTAGTTCTTTACAGACGATATGCATAGCTGTCTACTGTTCATATAAAGCTGCGAAATCAAAGTCAAAGTTAAATTCATGCCGGGCAGAACACGCCGGAAGAAAGAATGAAGTGAAGACTCATTCAGCAAGGAGCTCATCTGAGCCTGAAATTCGAAAATTCTGAAATGCTGAATGAAATACTCAGAATCCGAATCCAATTCTGAATCTGACGACTTCTTCCCATCTTCCCTTTGTTTTCACTCTCGTCTTCGTACTTCCTTCGCTCGAGTCAGACATCAAATCTGAGAGAGAAGCAAGAAAATGAGCTGACTCGCCTCGTTCATTCAGTGTGCAGTTTAGATTATATAGTTCTTGTCTTGTTGAGTTGACCGAGAGCCGAGAGTTACTTTCACATTTCAGTTTGTAGATTTGTATAGCCTTGTATTAAATCTTATAGACTATAGGTGCTAGCCTTGATTTTATCTCTAAGTGATCTGACAAAGAAGAGACAGAATCTCTATGAGCAATCATCATAAGAACATGACGTTTCCTTATTTCTTGCATTTGTATTGTTTCGCTATAAGGAGTCATCCATAAATAATCTCATCCAAATTTATACACTTATTACTAGGATCCTATGACCTTTCCTGTCACTAGCCTAACCATTGCTTAAATTAACAAGAGCCCTTTTTAACACATGAGATGTCATCAATATCCAAGCAGACCCATTAACCCTAGCCGTTACATCATTTATTGGCAGTCCCTATTGCACAGTAGAAATATCCATGTATTGTCACTTTTTTGCAGATTCTTTGTTGAGCTGAAAAATTAGTTTCTCCTATTAGCTCAATGCTAAATACCGCGAGTCTTAATTAGGACCCGGATGGCGGATGGTATTAGAGACCAGAGGGAGTTATTAAAAGCTTTGCGGTACATAGTTTGTTTTTGGTAATCGAATGATTTGATTAGAAAGGAAGAATTCTGTGAAGTATTTACTTTTATTTTTAAATGTACCATTTTAAAACTTAGAATTTTAGAAAAGTAAGCTTTAATTTTTTAAATAAGCAGTTTAAAAATATATGCTTTTTCTAAATTGCCATTTAATTTCAAAATTTGTATAGAAACGATGTTTTTAAACTAAAAATTTTATTTTGCAAATATATTAGCAAAAAACACGGGTGTTATAGGAGACTTCAGAGCTATGCTATTACAGACTTTGATTAAAATACATGCCTCCAACTTGAATTTAAACTGCAGTTGTTTTTTATTATATTTAAATATTACGAAGAAGTATAATATTATTATAAGACTGAACACATCATAAAATATTATTCACCCTCTTTGAAAAAAAACCTTAGTCAAAATCACCTAATCATTGTGGCTTAAAAATAAGGATTAAAATATACATTCGGCGTTTAACTTTGGAAAAATGCTAATTAAAAAATGTTTGCATTCATACAATGAAATAAGACACTTGCTGCAGAACAGAACAGATAGTAATTACAATTTTAGGAAACCGGGAAGGTGCGGAGAATAAAACTGATACAGTGTATTAGGCAGTTTTTGAAACGCATGTTTACATGTTTTTCAAAAGTGCAAAATGTTCTAAATTACATGTTTTTTAAAAAGTGCAAAATGTTCTAAATTACATGTTTTTTAAAAAGTGCAAAATGTTCTAAATTACATGTTTTTTAAAAAGTGCAAAATGTTCTAAATTACATGTTTTTTTTAAAGTGCAAAATGTTCTATTTACATGTTTTTGAAAAGAGTAAAATGTTCTACTTACACATTTTTAAAAATTGCATTATGTTCGATTTACAAGTTTTTTAAATTATTCTATTTACATGCTTACAGTATCATAGCATTTTAATGATTTTGTAGATAATTTAATTTAATTTTGGCTAAAAAATATTGTACATGAATTTTGTTTGATAATCTTCACTCGCAATGTAATTTGATCATTTCGCTTTAAACGCAACTATATTTTTTTATTTTAAAGGCTGCCATGTAGCCTAAATCATAGATTCGCGCCTTAATATTTCCAGTTCCTACATGATATAGGAAATCCGGTATAATAATAACGCACGGTTGAATAAATATAGATGCACAGTCAGAATAATCGGCAGTTTGACTTGCGTGTGTGTAGTAAAGCAGTCAAGAAGTAAGAGGAAGGGTTTTGGCTTTTGGTTTAGTGTGGACCGTCGGATGTCTGTTTGATTGTTTGGACTTGTTTGCGTGTGTGTGTGTGTGTGGTTGGTTGGTTGGGTGGTTGACTGAAGAAGATGAAGACGATAGTTTTTGATATTTGATCGGGAATTCGGGAGTAATTTATTTATGGAAGAATCATTTGAAACCAACTGGAATAATAGCCAAAAAGGAAACTTGCCAAAGAAGATAAGGACAAGCGAGGAGAGCAAAATTGACTAAGGGAATAATACCCACCCACCACCAACTGTATCGCCGTTGCCGTCGCCAACTACATACTTCTACTTCTTCCACTTGGACTTGGACTTAGCGTCCATTCGATTCGAATTCCCATTTTAATGACATCCCATATACTACGCTTCTGTATGTACGTATGTAGGACTAGGACACATGACACAGTAAAGTTCAGTGGAATGAATGGAAACTAACGGTCACAGTATTTCACAGTATTATTTCCTATATATTTCCAACTCCCAGAATTTTCTTTCTCCCAAATCGATCAATTTAACATTACAACTAAAACCAAAACTAAAATCCAAATCTAAATCCAAACTTCTATTGTACAGTATCCAACCGTATGCATGTTATTTGTTCGCCCTTCTCTGTATATGTCTCCATGTCTTTTGAGCTTTATGTCTTTATACTATGCTATTTATGGCACTACTGCTGGGGCTATTTTAACCTAGCAAGGCTGGATAATGCGGCCAGCGCAGGCTTAAAATTTAAATAAAAACATGTAAATGGAACATTTTGCAGTTTTCTAAAATATGTAAGAAAAAAAATTTTAACTTTTCAAAAACATGCAAAATAAAAGTTTTTGTGCATTTCAGCATTTCATAAAACATCGAAATAAAATATTCAACATTTTTTTAAAACATGTATGTACAACATTTTACGCTTTTCAAAAACATGTAAATAGAATACTTTGCACCTTTTCAAAAACATGTAAATAGAACATTTTGCACCTTTTTAAAAACATTTAAATAGAACATTAAGCACTTTTCCGAATCAATTAAAAAGAAAATTTTAAATTTTTCTAAAACTTGTAAATACAACATTTTGCTTCAATAAAT